>CM068387.1:37363034-37963034 GCA_034770075.1 Aralia elata | reverse complement strand
TATTATATTACTTATTAAAAATATATTCCATATTACATTAAAAATTAATTTATTTAATGCAATCATTTTTCATATTAAATTTAATAAATCATTTTAACTTACTCAATTTAATGCATACTATAAATTTAATGAACACCAATTTATTACTTCCTCCTTCGTCAAAAATAGAAATCATATTTTAATTAATATAATTAATATACCATTTCTCTCTTCTTTATTTAAATAATTCAACTTCATAAATTATTTAAATAGAGATTATTCAATATACACCCCTTAATATTCCATTAACTTAATTATTTCCTTCTCATTTCTTCTTATAAATTGTCCTTACAATTTATCAAATAATAAATATAATATAATAATTATGAAAATTGTTTCCTTATTACATGAAATAAATTCATTTGATAAAATATTTAATGGGACGAACCCACTAAATTAAAATAATTAATAATGAATTAATTATCAACATATAATTAAATCTCGTTCTTTCCATAAATTGTCTTTCAACAATTTGTTTATCTACGACAAATATATAATATATTTACCACTTCGTAAACATACCTGACTTAATACATTACTTTCAAAAATAATAGTAGGAAATTTTAATATACTTAATTCCATCTTTTCCTTCTTCTTACAAACTATTTTCAAAAACTTTTACTTACGATAAATATATAATAACAATATATATCATTCAACCAATTATCGCACATACAACATTGCACATAATCATTTACGTAGTCAACATTCATAATAAATTCTTATTTATTAAATTTATTTATTTATTTATCTGAAATCTCGGATTGTCACAGTCGGCCTCGCTTGTATGCTTGGCACTGCAGCGCCAAAGCCGTGTTTTTGGCCGGGTTCGGGTCGGGCCGTGCAGTTAAAGTATTAAACAATTTTAATTTAATTAATAATTAAGAATTTAAAATTGTTATTTAGGTAATGTTAGTTAATAAGTAGTAATTATTATTTAATAAATATTAATAATAATTTTGAATAAATGCGGTTAATTATAATCTGATTAATATTAATATTAATTAATCATTAATTAATTAATATTAATTGATAAGTGTGGATAACTAATTAGACATTGTTTAATTAATGTTAAATTAGGATAATTAGTTGATTAATTATTTGATTATTATTTGATAATCACTAAGCAAATGAGGTTAATAGTGAAACTATTTATTATTAGTTTTGAATAATTAATAAACCCAATTAGTTATGCATTAGTTAATTATATTAAGCCTTAAATGCTTAATAGTATATTAAGTATCAACCAAAATAGTGTTGTCTTAGGCGAAAATTGATTAACCTGGTTACAACTTGCGTTTGGTGTCCAGGGGGCGCTGCCCCCCTTAGACCCCCGCCAGCTCACCGGCGAGCTGGGCAGCCGCTCGCTCACCGGTGAGCGAGACCCCCGACTGGGTAGTCGTAGTGGAAATCAATGTACTTTAATGATACTACGTCTATTTTGAATCTACTCTTTATGTGACTAATTGTTATACGAATATGTACCTAATTGTGTAGGATTTTAAGGAGCGTGTGTTGTTATATTGTAGCAGACGCACCAGGTAAGTTCCCTAATTCCATTCACCTTATATGTTGAAGGCATGTTTTCTAACGTTTGTCTGACCTTGTGTTGGTCAAGTTTCCTATCCTAACTCAAATTATTTATTGAGCAAGTTTTCCCTAACCTTACTTGAGTTAATTATTTAAGCTGGAACTTTATTTTCATGCATGCTCTAAGTGGTTTAATTTTTTACAATTATTCCACATCGATATTTTTGTGATTCACACTTGGTGCAATTGAGTTCGTACAGTCTTTGACTTATGCCTTAATTAAAGTTCTATATTGCATGAACTCTTTAGAGTTAAGTCTAAGCTATTGTTCGGCTAGACAGAAGCATATTTAATAAAAGCTTTCCAAGCCATTTGAAGGTGCGGATTCTTGGACTAATATGAACAACCTAAAAATATAGGGGAGTACCCTATGTATCTAAATACAAGATACAAGAACAGAAATTAAATGTTATGCATACACATAGTGTACTAGAGGCTGATCCCCTTGAGTACGTATTTCTGAGCCAGTAACCAAAGGATCAATTAGCTATTGATTCCATTGGAAGTGTATTGTTCATGGTCTACATTGACTATCGTTTATTTTAAAAGCATTTATTATTCTTGCTTTCGTTATTCTCTTCGTTGAATCATTTCTAAATATTTCTTTCATTCATGATATATATCATTTCTTGCTGTTATTTAAACTTGTTGAGTAAACTAGTTGCTCACCCTTGTTATATCATGAACCCTATTGCAGTTAAGCCCGAGACCTCAGGAAAAGACAAGGGCAAGGAAAAGATGAAGTAATAGACTTCAAGTAGCGGACTTTATTTTATGCTTGGTTTAAATTATTATCAATGTAATTTGAACCCTGATTTAACATTTAGGGTATGTATTGATTTATGTATTAAGGTTATCGAATCTTGGGACTAGTAATACCTTTTGAATGAACAACACATGTTTATTATATTTCACATTTAGTTATTATATGTTGTTTGGAGGTGGATGATTATGTTGGATCGTGATGACCAAATTCGGGTGTTTGAGACCCGAATTTGGGGGCGTCACAGTGAATTCACTAACTCCACCTTAGTTAAGTCTCATCTATCATGTATACATACAATTATATATTTATACACATATTGCTAGCAACTAACCAATACATGGTTAAAGCTTTAACTTAGTTACCACCTAGGGATACTCAATTAAACCATCTATGGTTAATTCTCATCATCACATGCATTCATCTAGCATTTAACCAATGTTTATTTAATGCCCTCTTTTGTTTGCCAACTAGGATTATTCAATTAACCTTACATCGGTTAATTCTCTACAACTTTTCATTTCTCCAACACAAGCTACCAACCTAGCCCATCATAGCTCTCTTACACTACTTACACACATCCCCAACTTGTCACTTCCATCTCCTTTTTGCTCCTACCAATGCAACTTTGGATAAAACAAAAGCAAAAGTCTACCCACTTGTTTTAATTTTTTTTCCTTTTCCTTTTAATAAGAATACTTGCACAATTATATATGTATAAATATACTAATGCATATATATAAATACACCAACACATACTCTTCTCTCTCTTCATTATCTAAACCTTTCAGTTATGGAAAGTTTCTACCCTTCCATTTCTTTGGGCTTCTTTAACTCAAGGTTGGTTAAAATATGGTCAACCTAGTTTACTCATCCTTTGGCTAATATGTTGGGTTACTCATAAAATCCTAACACATTAAATCCTTACTCATAGCTTGGGCTTATAATAAATCCCTCTTGGACTATCAATTATCATACATTTGGGCTTATATTTAAATTACCCACTTCACATCTAGGCAATCCCATATTGGGCTACCATAATTAATCCTCTTATTGAAATTCCCTACACTAATCACACTAGTTAATTACCTAATGATGATCACCCTTCTCCTTTGCCAATCAAGGCCAACATTCAAGCTATGTTAATTCATAACGTAGTTTTATCATGTTTCTCATTAATTAACCTAGTTAATTACTCATCTAAACTTGGATCATTACCATTCTACCCTTCATCCTACACTTTCCATTTATGGAAGGTCTCTAACCTCTTATTGGTGGACATCTATACACCACAACTTTCCTTTTATAGAGAATTTCTAAACTCTCCATTTATGGAAAGTTTCTCCTCTCGTATTTTTGAATAGTAAGTACGCTCTTATACTCCATATAAACGTTATTCAGGAATGTGAAAATTTAAAAAGAATAAAGAAGCGTTTCTCACGTGAATAGTATTTCTCGCGTTATTTTTTAAGAAAATATTTTTCCTCTACGATTCATTAATGCTTATATCGTATCACATAATATATTGATTAGATCGCAGCAATCCATCTTCATTGATCACTTAAAATCATAATACATAAATATATCATTGCTTCTCCTAAACTTTCTACTTATGGAAAGTTTCTGGGGTAGCTTCTCTAACCCCAACTAGCTTATACATGCTTGTATACCCATATATCTCTGTATACCACCTTATCAATTCTAGGGTTTCAATCCCTTACATATCGCTTCACACATTTAATTTCCAACACATAGATTAGGTTAAAGTGTTTAATCATCTCTACACAATCATCTTCTTCAAAACTAGGTTTTAAACTCAACCCTTATAAGGATTCCATCATCGGAACCACTACTACCGAAATGCTCAAGTTCGGTTAACTTCTAAACTCTTACGACATTTATTTCATCGCATAATCTTATTGAATACGTCCTCAATTCATATAGGTTCTTTCAAACCCAAAGAAAATATTGAGTCATTTCTCTACACATTTCTCTGTTAACACTCTAGGTTTTGACTTTAACCTTTATTTAATATTTGAGACCTTATTTATAAGTCTCATAACTATCCAGGATATTACATTGGGCTTCTAACATCTCCTTGTTCTGTCATCAACAAAGCACCCAAGAAATATGAGAGATTATTAATTTCGTTGGCAGTTTTTATGCATAACCTATTTGAAAATGCTAACATTGGGGAGGGATTGAAAGAAAGTTATTCTGCACTCATCGAAAATAACAATGCTCTTACTATATCATAAAACAACAGAACATGATTCAGCCAATTTGCCATGTAGTAAAATCCAAGGATTCATAAAACTATAAATTGCAGTTTGTAAGATAGTAAAGAGTAATTTATACTGCCACCATCCTCCAAAGAAAGTCACTATTGGAGATTTCATGCAGATTAAGGAACTTGATATTGAAAGCTAAAGTGCTAGTTTATGAAACAATTTCCAATACTAACCTTAAGATGCTCCAACATATATGTGACTGCAATTGTAGCAAGTCCTTTAAATCTATTGTTGATAGACTCCACGGCACACTTGCGTGAGGTGGTCGTCGTTCGGATCGTTTTTAGTAAGCAAATTTGATGGAACTCTTTCGATACCTTAACCCAACGTCTATTTTGAGACGAGAATCTTGATAATTTCGATCAAGCAATTGAATTCTTGTAGGATGGAACACCAACAACACTTAGACCCTCGTTTATGAACAAACGATAATCTCCGTATGATTGTATGATGCAATATAATAACGCCACACACAACTATGGTTTGTTGTATGATAAGTTAATTATGAATCTCAAAGAAAAACTAAGAACAATAACTTAGAAATTCTTCAAAGAACCAAAAGTAGAGAATAGCTCTCAATTGTATATAACTCAGAATAATTGTGGATCATCCAATTACATCACCCATGTAATCTATTTATACTAGTAGAAATAAACCCTAATTGGAAAGGAATTGAATTACTAGAAAATAACTAATTAGGAAGTATACTTCGACTAAAAAACTTCCTAGTTAACTTAGAATTATGAAAGACATAATAAATCCCTAAAAATAAGGAAAGAAATCTGATAAAATCTTAAAAACATGTTCCTCGGAATCCGTGCCGCCTGACTGGCACAGGGCGCGCTTGAAAATGCAAAGGGACGGCGCGGGGCGTGCTAGGTATGCAGACCCTCAAGGCGGCTCGATGCGGGGCGCGCTACAAATTGCGCGGGGTGCGCCAGTTGAACATTCATTCTGCCAGGCCAGCGTGGGGCGCACCGTGTGTAGTTCAATTCGGACGCGGGGCACGCCAGACATTCCTACACGGCTTAGCACGACCTATAACAAATTCATAAACTTGGACTCCCATTCTAATGTCTTGGTACTCACTCCTTTATTGCTCCAAACTTCTTGAATAAGTTCGTTAAGTCCTTCCTTGAAGCGTTAGCTCGAGCCTTCGTCATTGGTCCAACTGGAACTAGCACCAGATCCGCTCCATAGCTTCCATCCTTATCCAAACTAGGCATGTACTCATCATTCCTCTCCTCTTGAAAAGAATTTATCCTCAAATCATCACCTACATCAAACGGACTAAGATCAAAAATATTGAATGTTGCACTAACATTATACTCATCCGACAAATCCAATTTATATGCATTATCATTAATGGGATCAAGAACTTGAAACGGTTCATCTCCTCTCGGAAGTAATTTTTGAACGCCTTTGAGCTGAAAATCTTTCCTTTCGCATGACGCCCTTTGTTGGCATGTTTGATGTATTACTCCGTCCTTCTCTCAATGTTGAGCCTCGCTTTCTCATGTATCTACTTAACAAATTCAGCCTTTTTCTTTCCATCCATGTTAATAAATTCAAAAGTAGATAATGGGGATAAATCCAAAGGAGTTAAAGGATTAAACCCATATACAATTTCAAATAGACTAAAGTTAGTAGTAGAATGAATAGATCTATTATATGTAAACTCAACATGCAGTAAACATTCTTTCCAAAATTTAATGTTCTTTTTAATAATAGCCCTCAACAATGCAGATAAAGTTCTATTAACAACCTCAGTTTGACCGTCAGTTTGTGGATGACAAGTAGCAGAAAACAACAATTTAGTTTTTAACTTACACCACAATGTCTTCCAAAAATAACTCAAGAATTTAGAATCTCTATCGGAAACAATGGTTCTAGGCATACCATGTAATCACACAATCTCCCTAAAGAACAAATCTGCTACATGGGAAGCATCGTCTGTTTTGTGACATGGAATAAAATGTGACATTTTCGAAAATCTATCCATGACCACAAAAATTAAATTATTACCACGCTTAGACCTAGGCAATCCTAACACAAAATCCATAGATATGTCAATCCAAATTCACTAGGTATGGGCAATGGTGTATACAATCCATGGGGTTGAACACAAGACTTAGACTGACGACAAGTGATGCACCTATCACAAATTCTTTCTACATCCCGTCTCATGTGTGGCTAATAAAAGTGGGAATGCAAAACCGCAAAAGTTTTATCTACTCCAAAATGACCCATCAAACCACCCCCATACGACTCCCTTAACAATAACTCACACAATGAACACGCAGGAATACACAATTTATTCTCACGAAATAAAAATCCATCAATTTTAAAGTACTTTCCTGCTGCACTCTTTTCACAATTTTTATACTCTTCGCAAAAATCATTGTCCAAAACATACAATTCCTTAATTCTTTCAAAACCAAGCAATTTTGTATCAAGATTATTTAATAACATATACATTCTTGAAAGAGCATCTGCAACGACATTTTCTTTACCTTGTTTATATCGAATGACATATGAAAATGTCTCGATAAACTCCATCCATCGCGTATGTTGATAAGTAGGTTTGATACCTATGAATCGGCTACCAATGAATGCGGATTATTGTTTATTTCCGTGATTTATAGTTACTTTTCATGCATTTTATGTGTTTTTGTAGGTTGCACATGTTGGGGATTGATTTGGCGAGAGTTGAGTGGATTCAGCAGTTGCAGATGCAAAGTTGCAGGTATTTGGTGCAGCGCGATCGCGCCCAAAATGACCTAAGAAGCAGCACGGCCGCGCCGGTCTTCAGAGCTGAAAAGGAATTGGCTGGCAGTGCAGCGCGACCGCGCGCCATTCAAGCTTATTTCCAGCGCGGCTGCGCCGGTTCGGGAGTTGACCAGAGTTGACTTTTTCATTAATTAAAGCAACTTGATGTGTACTTGGATTTCAGACTTCTTAATTAGTTAGGATTCTTATCAGATATTATAAATAGTTGTTTTTTGTCAATTTCAAGGTTGTTGAACTTATTATTAGAAAACCCTAGTTAGGAGCCAATTGTGAAGACTTGAAGCAAGTTACTAGCAGGAGGAAAGCAAGGAGGAGCTAGAGAGAGATTCAAGGATTACTTCCTAGTTTTTTTTCTTCTCTCTTTCTTTTACTTTGACTTTTGAATGCTATTAAATTTGTGGATAATGGATTCTAGTTTAATTATGAGCTAAATTTCTTTTTAAGGCTATAATGGATCTTATTGTGTAGTTTTGTTTAACATGCTTCCTGGATAATTATGATTAGTTATTGTTGGATTGTCTATTATGGTTTGTGCTTAATTGCTTAATTATCTGGCCACTAATTACCGGGATAATCTATATGAACTCGAGAGATGAAATATAGATTTAGATCTGACCATAATACCATGTAATTATGCATTCTGCTTGTCGTTGGAATTTATAATTTGTATTTAGGATAGAGATATACCTATTCACCACATGTAATCTGATAGGGAACCTAAACTTTAAATCCTTTTTAATTGTAATTCACATAGAGATATAGTGAGTTAGTTATCTAGGGTGATCATCTTGAATCTATCATTTGTAGATTTGAGTTGAGTTGTTTTTGAAGCATTGAGAGATGGTCAAAAATATTGATGAGTTCTTGATTAGCAATCCAGAATAATTAGCATAACTCAAAAGGAAGTGTGTTGAACAAAGTGAAATAATAAGTGAAGTTGTAGTCTTAAGTCTTTAAAATCTGTTTTCAACTTGTGGTAGTAATTTAATTTAGAAGTAATTAGTAAATTCAGAAATTCAGAAACCTTTGATCATTTGTTTAATAAAATTGAATTGATATAAGATTGAAATTTGTCATTATAAACTCAGTTTTTCTCTGTCGGACGATACTCTACTTTCACTTTATTACTTGTAGACTGCGTATACTTGCGTATTTTGCTAGTATATATTTAGGCAAACACATGTCTCTTGTTCAATTTGTGCTGACCCTTCAAGTACTTCAATGACTCATGATCGGTGTGAATCACGAACTCCTTAGGCCATAGGTAGTGTTGCCACGTCTCCAACGCTCTAACCAACGCATATAACTCTTTATCATAGGTCGGATAATTCAAAGCTGCTCCATTTAGCTTCTCGCTGAAATATGCTACTGGTTTTCCTTCTTGCATCAACATCGCTCCAATCGCTAACCCTGAAGCATCACACTCAATTTTGAAAGTTTTAGCAAAGTTAGGCAAAACAAGCAAAGGTGTATTAGTCAATTTATCTTTAATTAAATTAAATGTTTTTTCCTGTTCATCACCCCACTTAAAACCTACACTTTTCTTGATCACTTCAGTCAATGGTGTTGTGATGTCGCTAAAGTTCCGCACAAAGCGTCGGTAAAAACTCACGAGTCCATGAAAACTACGAACTTGACTCACATTTATCGGAACCGGCCATTCACGGATTGCACGTATCTTTTCCTCATCAACCTGTACTCTCTGTGAACTAACAACAAAGCCAAGGAACACAACTCTATCCATACAAAACGTGCACTTATCTATGTTAGCAAACAACTTTTCTTTCCTAAGAACATCTAAAACAGATTTCAAATGCAATGCATGTTCTCCCAAGTTTTTGCTATAAATCAAGACATCATCAAAATAAACTACCACAAATTTGCCAATGAATGATCACAAAACATGATTCATTAATCTCATGAAAGTACTAGGAGTATTAGTTAAACCAAAAGGTAACACTAACCACTCATATAACCCACATTTTGTTTTAAAAGCAGTTTTCCATTCATCACCCTCTTGCATTCTAATTTGATGATACCCACTTTTTAAATCAATTTTAGAAAATATACATGATCCATGCAATTCATCTAACATGTTTTCTAAACGAGGAATGAGATGTCGATATTTTACCGTAATATTATTTACCGCTCAACAATCGATACACATCCGCCATTTCCCATCCTTCTTCGGTACTAAGATCACTGGAACTGCACATGGACTCATGCTTTCCCTCACGAACCCTTTCTCCATTAGCTCGCCAACTTGTTGTTGTAACTCCTTTGTCTCCTCGGGATTACTCTAATAGGCTGGACGGTTTGGAATAGTAGCACCGGGTACGAAATCAATCTGATGCTTTATTCCCCGAATAAGTGGTAATCCTTGTGGAAGCTCATCAGAAAAGACATCCGCATAATCCTGTAAAAGAGATGAAACAATACTAGGTAAAGAAGAATCGTTAGCGTTAGTATTCAAAAGTGCCTCCTTATACCAAAGTATAATCATCGGCTCTTTAGCATCTAAAGCTCGCCTTACATCGCTCTTTTTTGCATAGATATTTGTTTTTTGCTCCTCATCTTTTCTTTTCCCTCTTTCTTTTTCTCTCGTGTTTTTCCCCTCAATATTTTTTCCCTCATTATTTTTCTTTTCTTCACTCTCTTTTCTTTTTTCATGATCTTTCTGCAAGTGAATTTGATTCTCATGCACCTGTTGTGGTGACATAGGACATAAAGTAACCTTCCTTTTATTGTCAACAAAAGAATATTCATTTGTTAAGCCATCATGCTTCACACGCCTATCAAATTGCCACGATCGACCAAACAATATATGACCCGCTTGCATTGGAACCATATCGCACAAAATCTCATCAACATATCGCCCAATAGTAAATGGCACCATCACCTGTTTAGTCACCTTAATCTCATTACTGTCATTAAGCCACTGCAATCGATATGGTTGAGGATGTTTGGTAGTGGAAAGCCCCAATTTCTCCACCATAGCCTTACTTGCCACATTCGTGCAACTACCCCCATTTATCACGACACAACAAATTTTTCCATTCACAAGGCACCTAGTATGAAATAAATTTTCACGCTGGTCGCTGCTCTCCTCCTTCACTTATGCGCTAAGCACCCTTCTCGTCACCAAAACTTCCCCAAATATTGCAACTTCCCTATCTTCTACCTCCTCTAATGGTGGCATAGAATCAGTATCACCTCCTTCCTCCTCGGTCTCTATTTCACCATTATCAAGTAACAACTTTGTCCGTTGATTTGGACATTGGCTTGCAATATGGCCTTTGCCTTGACACTTAAAACATTTAATATCACGATTACGACTAAAAGAATGTAGTTCAGTTTTACCTTATGTTCCACGGTTAGTCGTGTCTGGTTTAAACTCCACCTTAGGTTTGACCATAGCTGGTTTCTGCTCTCGCCTTCCAGCATTAGACTTCTATGATGATCCCGAATTAGGTATCGAACGCTGGCTACCTCTCCTCTTAAGCTGTTTCTCAATCTTGATAGCCATGTGCACCATCTCTTCTAACTCCAGATAATGCTGTCGTTCGACCAAATCTGATATTTTCCAATTCAAGCCTGCTGAAAACCTAGCCACCATCGCCTCTTTATCCTTGACTACATCAGCTCTGGCTATTAGCATCTCCATCTCTTTGTAGTAGTCCTCTACGCTTTGAATACCTTGTTTTAGGCTTTACAGACTGCGAACTAACTCTCGATGGTAGTAGTCCGACACAAATCTTTTCTTCATGATAGCCTTTAACTCCACCTATGTGTCAATTGGACGTTGTCCGCACCTTATTCTGCTGGTTGTCAACTGATCCCACCATGTAACTGCATAACCTAAGAACTTTATAGCGGCAAGTTTGACTTTCTTACGTTCTGAATAATTATGACAGTCAAAAATCCTCTCCATCTTCTTCTCCTATTCCAGGTACGCCTCAGGATCACTCTACCTTGGAAAGCTGGAATTGACATCTTGATGCTATCCAAGTTATCATCTTCTCTGACCCTCCGATCGCCTCTATCATCCCTATATCTCCTTTCCCTAGCCTCAAATCTCCTTCCAACACATGGATCAAACTCCTCTTCGTAGGAATCCTCCTCGTTATCCCTATTCTCATTTTTTTTGCACCTTCTCCTTCTTTTGAGAACCCATGATCACTTGTGACTGCTCTCTTTGAATACTTTCTATCCTCTCAAATCTATCATCAAAGAGATCTAACTTTCGAATTACTTGTTGTAGTAGAACGTCCAAGTCCACACTTGACCCTTCCCTTTGTCCTTTTATTGAAGATCTCTCTCCAAACAAACCCTTATCCTTCATACCAGACATTTTTCCTGCAAAACAGAGGTTAGTAGAAAAATGTTTTCCACACCACTCCCTTGCATGTTTGGCTCGATTAATGTTTTCGCTCGTGTATCACTCAACAGGCTTTTTCCCTCGAATGATCTCACAACTAAGCCTTTTACCTCGAAATATTTTCTCTAATAGGTTCTTTTGGAATTTACCTAGCAAATTCTCGGTTTCACTAATCAATTCTCAAACAACTTATCACGAACAAGTATAGTAGGTGTGGATATGAAATTTCAACAATCACAAGTATGAAATTGACGATGAAATCTACGAAGAAATTGAAATAACTGAAATAAAATTTTCTATACTCTTTTATTTTTTTATTTTTTGTTTTTATTTTTTACTCACAAGTTCAACAAGGAAGTTAAGATAGATACTTAGCTAGAAAACGGGGCTCTGATACCATATGATAGACTCCACGACACGCTTGTGCGAGGTGGACGTCGCCCGAATCGTTTTTAGTAAGTAAATTTGATGGAACTCTTTCGATACCTTAACCCAACGTCTATTTTGAGACGAGAATCTTGATAATTTTGATCAGACACTTGAATTCTTGTTGAATGGAACACAAACAACACTTAGACCCTCGTTTATGAAGAAACGATAATCCCCGTATGATTGTATGATGCGATAGAATAACGCCAGACACAACTATAGTTTGTTATATGATAAGTTAATTATGAATCTCAAAGAAAAACTAAGAACAATAACTTAGAAATCCTTCAAAGAACCAAAAGTAGATAATAGCTCTCAATTGTATATAACTCAGAATAATTGTTGATCATCCAATTGCATCACCCATGTAATCTATTTATACTAGTAGAAATAAACCCTAATTGGAAAGGAATTGAATTACTAGAACATAACTAATTAGGACGTATAATTCGACTAATAAACTTCTTAATCAACTTAGAATTATGAAAGACACAATAAATCCCTAAAAATAAGGAAAGAAATCTGATAAAATCTTTAAAAACGTGTTTCTCTGAATCCGTGTCGCATGACTGGCGCGGGGCGCGTTTGAAAATGCAAAGGGACGGTGCGGGGCATGCTAGGTATGCAGAACCTCAAGGCGGCTCGGTGCGGGGTGCGCTGGTTGAACATGCATTCTGCCAGGCCAGCGCGGGACGCGCCGTGGGTAGTTCAATTCGGGCGCGGGGCATGCCGGACGTTCCTACTTGGCTTGACACGACCTATAACAAATTCATAAACTTGGACTCCCATTCTAATGTCTTGGTACTCGCTCCTTCATTGCTCCAAACTTTTTGAATAAGTCCGTTTAGTCCTTCCTTGAAGCGTTTAGCTCGAACCCTCGTCATTGGTCCAACAGGAACTCGCACCAAATCCGCTCCATAGCTTTCATCCTTGTCCAAGCTAGGCATGTCCTCATCAATTGTCGTTCGCACCAACATATGCTTGACTTTTTGCAAAATCAGGATAAAAATAAAACTCAACTGTGACTTTCTTTAATTGTAGGATAAAGGTTGTAACTTGTAAGTGGTTTCAGATACTTGGACATTACAAATCATATTGTACTCATTCAATTTCGTATTTAAAAAACGAAAGAAGTTGAAGCACAAACTTTGTTGTCCTCATTCCCTCCTTTCCTTGATTCAAATTCTTTTATAAAGTAAAAATATATTTGCAAAAGAATTCACAAAAACATTGGCTTGCGCATTCCATGAACCCAAGCTATTGCCATTCAAGGAAAACGAATTCCATAATAGAAATTAAAGTTGACTTAAATTTAGCACATAAATAGCTCCGCTTATTTTTCTGAAACATCTTTCCCAAAATGATAGAAAAAGTTGCAGCATTTTGGATTTTAAGGCACACCTAAAGATGGTTATAAGATTCATCCTTATTGGGCAATGCTATTATTTAGTTCCGTCTAATGGAAGTACACAATGTATCAAGTTCCTGCATCTTTCAGGGATAAAAAAAAAGTAGCTATCATTGTGTACAAAAACCGGCTGAACATACAAACAGATATAAGACCCACTTATAACCATTACACTCAATAGGCTTTGTAGAAAATGTTTCACTTATATCGGAATGTAAACCATTTAATAAGAAAGAAAATTGCCGAAGACGTTCCAGCTAATGGAAACAAAAAGACTCCGTGTTTCCTATATTGCTCAGCCAAACGGGAAATCATCTTTGGCAATGAGATCGCATAGAAGATTGTAAACACATTGTTTGTCATCTGCAAGAACATCATCATAATGTTCACAATGAGGCCAAAGGGGCAAAAAAATCCAAGAGGATGACAAGAAATAAAAGCCTAAAGAAATCCAAAAAATAAACCCTCCCCCAAAAATCCACAAGGAAATCCACATGAAGAGCCACATCACAACCAAAAGCAAGAGAATCAGTTTTCGCTTTCCCCACTGAACAAAAGCAGACAATCCTATTGGCATCATAAATTTTATCAAGAGATATTATTATAATTAAACTATTGTTTTGTCATCATAAACTTATTGTAAGGTTCGATATCCTGCATTTACATTTTACCCAGAAATTAAGACTCTATAAAGTTCTCAAGAGAATAATAAAATGATAATTGAAAACCTTGTTTTCCAGATATCATAAATATTTAGGACAGCCTTACCAACTTTCTTGCTGTAAAGAACTTGTGCTCCTGATGTGGAAGGCCATAACTCGGTTTTGTATCTAACAGGTTAGAACCCTAACTCCCCATGTACCTAAACTTCGGAAATGCATATGGTCTTGTATTCTAATTTATCATCCCCCTCATACCCCCAAGGGTCCCAATATTTAGGAAAACTAATTTTTTTATTATGTATTGTCTTTCAATTCCAAGTGCAGTGCCTCCTTAATTCAACTCAACAGCTGAATGGCTATCAGACCATCCCATGTTCTATGAGACAAATGTTCACATAATGGTACAAATGAAATGCAGATACAAATAAAGTGGATTGTAAAACTAACAATAATATGATTAGAACCGAGTAACTGACCACATTCATGAAACTATTCATGTATAGAACAAATAGAAGTTATATTGATAGTAAATAGTCTTATATATCTGGACGCATATAAAGTAGAACAATAGCCGTGTCATGATTGATGCAGGTCAAGCCCATGAATCATGGTTGGAGCAATATGAAAGGTTTTGGAAGCCGATGTAAAAGATTTTAAAGGGCCCACTAAGAATTTTCTAATTTTTATTTTTATTTTGATTTGTAATTTTCGTAGTTATCACATTACTAGAGTTATAGTTGGTTTAGGAATTTCAGTAGGTTTATTATATAGGGATTTAGTTCCTTCTTTTGACGGCAGAAATTAATATTAGTTTTTGAACATATATCAGTGCGTGATAATACCCTCTTCTTCCCCTAATTCTTCCCCAATAACGTCACCAATTCTCAACCATAATACCATCCCCTCAACAAGGAAATAGTGATGCTAAAATATTGATGAGAATGATGTGGGAAGGGGAAGACCAAAATCAACATGAATGCTAATAGAAAACAAAAAGAAAGAAATGAGAGTTTGTGTGACGCTCCCAAAATTCAGGTACCTATACCTCGAATCTGGTGCTTCACGTACTAAACTCGGACATCATACTATATAACTTGCAGTGGACAATTAAAAAAAATATTTATATTGATATAATATAAACATTCCTGTCCCAAGTCTCGAAACTGTTAATATTATATAATTCAACTAAACACATAGTTCTAATCTTAATACATCTCAAAAGCAACATCTTAGTCATTACAGGATAGGATTACTCCATGGCTTTCCCCTTACCCTTATCCTTTCCGGAGCTACTGCCACGTTCCGTCTTAACTAAAATGTTAGGAAAGCAAGGGTGAGCAACAAATTTGCTCAACAAGTATATCGCAATAAAAATGACCAATAAGGGTAAGGTTCATGACTTAACAAAGAATATCTTAGGAGCTTGCATATGAATGTTATGAACGAATTTGGGTTCAATAATCTTACTTCAAATCTTTATCACAGAAAAGAAAGATAAGTCACTACGGACTGAAGGATTTCTGAAGGATCCAAAGATTTTTAGGTTTTCCAAATAAGGAAATATCCAATACTGAGTAGCCACCACGGCTTTGAACTTCTACTAGAATTACCAGGGATCCATCTGATAACCCAACAAATAAGTACAATAGCTGATCAGCCTAAGGTACCCTAGTGTTATGCATAAACCTTACTGTTTGCGCGCATGTCGGTTCCCCAGCGTTAAATATTTACCCCTTCTATGAGGGTTGTTTATCTCAGCAAATTATGAGGGTCCGCACCAATTTAACCGGTTTGGACAGCTATCAATATTAGTCTAGCAGATTCAAGTAGCATAGACATTCTTCTTAACATTTCCAAGGTTCGCAACAAGATACAAGTATTACCCAAACGGATGGTTATGATTTGCATCAAACTTCAGAGTTTAAATCATGGTCTTCACAAATTTCCATAATACAAGAATTATTCTGATAATTAGTCTACTTGTATGATTAATAAGAGTATAAACTGGATAGGTGTTCAACATGCACAGATTATAGTCTTTTAACTTTTCCATAAAAGGAAATTTGCACAACATTTAAGGTTGTATAAATTAAAGAAACTTGCTCGATATGACCATAAAGCAATAATCAAAAGCTTGCAACAACATACAGAAACTTGCACAATATATAAGATTATGTAAGTTAGGAACTTATAAAATATACACAGTGGTATAACAGTAATTTAGTTTGCTCAAAGTGAGGGAACTTGCCTGATCTGCTGCTTACTATTTAACTCTATGATTCTGCTCTTCGGATAACCTACATTAACCAAAAGTCATCCTAATAATTAATCTTTGTTGAATCCACATAATAATCTAGGTAGACCTAACTGTATGACTCTCCCATTTAGAACTCACAATAGCCTATCATATTCGAATTGTTTATGTAACTATCTGATATTAACAAGATGATTCTTTTCTCAAGCTTTCCTTAGTCCTCTTACTACTCTTGAGTTACTCATATCATACCAGTATATAACAGCATATGACAGCTACGGGGTTCTATCGTAATTATCTTTTTTAGCTCTCCTAACTCATCATTATTACATCCATGCATCAACCATACTATGGACAGACTTGAGTTAGTTTTAGTAAAGATTTGAAAGTGATTAAACAAGTCTAGAGTAAGAATTTCAGTGCTTGGTTATTCTATAGAAGTGTTCTACGATTTCCATATCCACTCTACGATCGCCTAGAGGTTCTCTACGAACGTATGGTCTCGTACTCTACGATCGTTGAATAAACTCTACGATCGTAGGGTTAAAGTCTATAACCAGTGAATAAGGCTCTACGATTTAGTGAGTGAAACTCTACGATTAGATGAAGTCACTTTACGATCGTAGGGTTCACTCTACGATTTACTCTATGACTCACCTAGTTTACTCTACGGCGAGTAAGAGAGCTCTATGATCGTAGAGTTCACTCTACGATTTCTGGGGCTAAGACATACATTAAGGTTTCACTTTGAAGGATAATCTTTTTGACTTACTATTCAAAGATCACACTCTATGATTGGGACCGGCATGAAGAACATGGGGTTGGGTCTGGTTAGATTCCTGTTTTAATGAGTTGAAACCTACAAAAGAGTTTACAACCAAGTATGGAAGTTAAAAATGTGATATAGAGACCCACTTCTATCACCCTATGTTTATGAAACTTGGTCACACTTATACTTTTTGGAACTAACAAGACTCGACTTAACTCATTGGTTTGGTCATTATTAATAGCAGTCTATACCAGTATGGTGACAGATAGTTTGGACTGTTTGGTATGAAGGTCACCATTCATGATGGGGTTAACATTTTCATTTGTTTTACTAGGATCTGTCCATTGGTTTGACAGCCCACACTTATGGTCTGCATACACCATGAGCACAGATCACTATGCTCATACAAACTCTGTTATGGTTTTTAAGGTTATCCCGGTAAAGGACTCTATGTTACCATTTTCATTCTATTTTAGGTTGTTATACACCTTAACACATATCAGTACATCTCTGCTATTATTATTATTAAACAGACTCTCCCCACAACTAACATGCATTGATACTTCTGTTTAAGGGTTTTAAGGTTAAGGGATTTGTTTACCTTCTTGAAGCGAAGAACTAGTGCAAGCTTCTCATTGCCTTCCTCCCTTCCTAGACTCCTCTGAGTTACCAAACTACAGAGTTCCTCTTGGGCTCTCCCTTTTATCTCTCAGATTCTCTATCTCTCGTATGCTAGCACTCGACATATGAAACCACTTTGAAGCATGAATTGGGAGCTCCTATTTATAGGGGAACTCCTCTACGTATTTTATCCACATACATATATACATACGGGTACTTAGTCCAGCACAAGCTAGTTTTGTCCAGCACGAGTTGGCTTTGTTCAGCAGTTAAGGGAGATTTGGTAAAAAGCTACTTACCAACCCACCTTAACCATGCTGTAGGACAGTCCTTTCTACCTGAGTTTAAGCAACCCAGGGTGGTTGTCGGCCACTGGCTGGGTCTGGAGGCAGTACTTTGATTATTTAACTATTACCCTTTAACCATTGGTTTATCTGATTACGTAAATAGATGCAAATCTCTAATTTCTGGGTTAACTTCCTGGGCCACATCACTGGGTTCACTGCCCTTAATCCCGGTGGTCTTGACATCAAAACAAGACTGCTTAGCATCATTGGGCTTGTCTATTCCCACCTGTACAAATCGTAGGGTTCTAGCAGTTTGCTTGCAACACAATTTGATCGAGCTAGTGACAATACTCGGTTGGACTGAAACTTAAGCAACTACTCAAAGCAGTCCATAGTCAGATTACTCAATCTTCCCATGGGACAACTTGCGATAAACTTAGCTAATCATAACCATCATTCAATCCTTAATAATTTAACATACATTTTTATTATCACATAACTAATCTCATAATACACGGTTAATTCATCATGAATCACTATGCCATGCAACACAAGGCTTATCTCCCAAGATCAGTTAATTCATAACTCAAGCTTAACATACACTAAAGTTCATCTCATATAACATACATGACTTAATAATCACACATCATACATTATTGCACATAACACATATAAAAATCAAATATTCCTTATTTCATTAATAATAATTCTTTTTTTTTTAAACATGGATATTACATCCTCCCCCCTTATAAAGATTCCATCCCCGAAATCGTCACAAGGTCAAGCAAAAGGATGGGGGTAGTCCCTTCTCATCTTATCTTTTAATTCCCATGTAGCCACCTCGACATTGTGGTTTCGCCAAACTACCTTTACAGAAGGTATAACCTTATTTCTTAATGTCTGCTCCTTTCTATCTAATATCTGTACATGGATTTCTTCATAAGTTAGATCCCTCTCGATTTCAATAGGTTCGTAGGATATCACGTGCTTGTAGTCAGGTTTATAAGGTCTCAATACTGAGATGTGAAATACATTATGAATATGTTCCAGTTCGGGAGGTAGTGCTACCTCATATGCCACTTCGCCTATCTTTCTAAGTACTTCAAACGGTCCTATGAACCTCGGACTCAGTTTACCCTTCTTTTCAAAACTTATCTTCCCTTTCTAGGGAGATACTTTTAGAAATACAAAACTACATACGTCGAATTCTTGATCCTGACGATGTAAGTCTACGTACTTCTTCTATCGGTCTTGAGTTACTACCAGTTTGGATCTTATCGTTTTCACGACATCTGTTGTTTGCTGGACCAATTCTGGCCCAAAATGTTTTCGTTCCCCGACCTCATCCCAACATAACGGTGTTATGCACTTTCTTCCGTAAAAGAGCTTCGTGCGGCAGCATACCGATATTGGCATGATAGCTATTGTTGTACTCAAATTCTACCAAAGGTAAATGGTCATCCCAGTTTTCTTTGAAATCCATCACGTAAGCTCTAAACATGTCTTCCAATGTCTGAATCGTTCGCTCGCTCTGTCCGTCAGTTTGAGGATGGTATGCAGTACTTAGCCGCAACTGCATTCCTATTCTTTCCAAACTCCTATAAAAGTTCAATGTAAAATGCGGGTCTCGGTATGAGACAATCGATACCGTCACTCCGTGCCGCGAAACAATTTCTTTAACGTACAACCTTGCTAGCTAATCTAAATTGAATAGGATCTTTATTGACAGAAAGTGTGCCGATTTCGTCAATCGATCCACGATAATCCAAATGGCATCGTGACCCTTCTGGGTGATCGGAAGTCCCACCACGAAGTCCATCGCAATATGCTCCCATTTCCACTCTGGTATTTCCAGTGGTTGAAGTAGACCACTCGGCTTCTGATGCTCTGCCTTTACTCGCTGACAGGTGAGACACCTACTAACGTATTTCACAATTTCCCATTTCATATTGAGCCACCAAAAATGTTGACGAAGATTACGATACATTTTCGTACTTCCCGGATGAATTGAATAAACCGAACTATGTGCTTCTTGTAAGATCTCCTCTTTTAACTCAAGCATTGTCGGCATCCACACTCATTCTTCAAGTCTTAAGACTCCGTCTTTACCCATTCTTAATTTGTCCTCCCCATTCCCTGCTATTCTTATCTTTATCCATTCGCAATCCTCGTCTTTCCCTTATGCTTCCTTTACTCTATCCAACAATGTGGGATGAGCTCCTATCACAAATAACTTCTCCTCCGATTCTTCGGATCCTTTCACCTCTAATTCTAGTCTCTCAAGTTCTCTTACTAGCTTTTCCTAAATAGTCAATATAGATAACCTCTCCTCCCCCTTCCTATTCAACACATCAGCTACTACGTTTGCCTTCCCGGGGTGATAAAGGATCTCGCAATGATAATCCTCGATTAATTCCAACCACTTTCTTTGTCTCATGTTTAACTCCTTTTGTGTGAAGATATATTTCAGACTCTTATGGTCTGTGTATATCTCACATTTCTCTGCATAAAGATAGTGTCTCCAAATTTTCAACGCAAACACTACTGCTGCTAATTCTAAGTCATGAGTAGGGTATCGTTTCTTGTAATCCTTCAACTATCGTGACGCATACGCAATGACCTTGCCATGTTGCATTAGCACACAGCCAAGACCTTTGTGCGATGCATCACTATACACCACAAAACCTCCCGTATTATCTGGTAATGATAACACCAGTGCCTCGCTTAACCTCTTCTTTAATTCCCAAAAGCTTTCTTCGCAATTCTCCGTCCACACAAACTTCACCGGCTTCCTTGTTACATTGGTTAACGAGGTTGCTAGCTTAGAAAAGTCTTGAATGGACCTTCGATAGTACCCAGCTAATCCTAAGAAACTTCGCACTTCCGTTGGCGTCTTTAGTTGTTCCCAATAATCATCGCCTCCACCTTTGCAGGATCAACTAAAATTCTATTCTTGTCTATCACATGCCCTAAAAATTGTACCCTTTCCAGCTAGAATTCACACTTAAAAATTTTGCGTACAATTTCTCCTTCCTTAAAGTCTCCATCACTATCTTCAGATGCTCAACGTGCTCTTCATTGGTCCTTGAATAAATCAAGATGTCGTCGATGAAGACTACTACAAACTTGTCTAGATATAGCTTGAAGACTCGATTCATCAAGTCTATAAACGCTGCCGGTGCATTCGTCAATCCGAAGGACATCACTAGAAACTCGTAATGTCCATATCTCGTTCGAAACGTTGTCTTAGGTACATCATCCTTTCTCACCTTCAACTGATAGTACCCCATTCTTAAATTAATCTTTGAGAAACATTTGACTCCCTTCAGCTGATCGAAAAAATCGTCAATTCTAGGCAACGGGTATTTATTCTTGATTGTTACCTTGTTCAACTCTCGGTAGTCGATACAAAGTCGCATAGATCCATCATTCTTCTTCACGAACAAAACTGGTGCTCCCCACGAGACACACTCGGTCGAATATAACCCTTATCTAGTAATTCCTGCAGTTGTATCATCAGCTCCTTCATTTCTATTGGTGCCATACGATATGGTGCTTTGGAAATCGGTGCCATCCCTGGCACTAAATCTATTACGAACTCAATCTCCTTATCTGGCGAAAGACCAGGTAAATCACTTGCAAATGTGTCTTGGAATTCTTTCACTATCGGTATGTCTTTTGGCTCTATTCCTTCTTTCTTCGTATCTACTAGTTTTCATTTTTTTTCAACTTTACCCTCTCTCGCTAAAACTGTTATAACTTTTTTGTTTCAAAATATTTTTGAGCGATTCTTAAGCCCACGCGAAGTTACTTCCGGGACTACAACTTTCGCCTACTGATTTTTTCCCAAATTCCGAACACATTAGTCCAAAAATTTCGTGCAAGGAGACTGACCCGAATTGGTTTTCCAGTTTTGACATGCTACTTTGAACGATTATAACTATTTGCTCCGAAATTGAAATTGGTCCGTTCTGGAGTCTTGGAAAGCTTATTCAGCGTACTATAACATACCAAAAGTTCAGAATTTTTAGAGTACTCTAGCTAATCTTGAAATTTCTGTTTAGGGGCAGCAACTTTCTAGTTTTCTAAACTTTAGAAAAATAGTTTTCTTTTCTTCCTTTGATCAAACTTTTTAACACTCAAAATGGTTAGATCTACTCATAAAACACTCTAAAACTTGTAGATCTATGATTTTAGAGTTCAAAAAACACAACTTCATTATTTCATCACAAACAACCAAAATAAATGAAATAAACTAAGCTAGGATTTTATACCTAGATCATGTAGCTCTTCTACTTCTCTTTACACAATATAAGATGAAGCTAGGAAGTATGAAAAATTTCTCTTCTTCTTCCTCCATAGGGCTGCCGACTTTGCTCTCTTTCTCTCTTTCTATATATTTTCTTTCTCTAGCTTTTGTGAAAGCTTTGAAATAAAAGAAGTAAAGAAAATATTTTGACCAAAGAGAGAGAGAGTATTGGTAAAGTGTGTGTATACATAACTTGTATGTCTATAGTAGATCTCCCTCAATCTTTCCATCTCTCTTTATTATCTTTAACAAATCTTGGCAAATAAGGTGGCTAGCCTTTAAGTGTGACACATGGCTTGGAGTTGGTGACCAAATCTTGTAAAATATTTTCTCCATGTGCCTTGTACTCCCTCCTTTGGTCCGGATCCATTCCCCCAATATTAGCCAAATTTTAATTTTTCTCTCTCTCCCATATCTCTTATGTAACTTGCATATCTAAGTAATATCTTGGAAAATATTTGGAAAATCAAAGGCTAGTAACTAGGGGGACACATAAGCTTGGAGTAGGTGACTAAATAAAATACCCCATGTGCCAAATCTCCTCTTGAAGATTCGGACATATCTCCAATTCTTGCCCCATTTTTGTTTTAATTTAATTGCTTTATTAGCTCATTATCTTCTACAAAATTTTGGGCCAAGGTTTGGGCTTAAATTAAATTCTTTGGGCTTTCCAATTAAAATATTTGGGCCATGATAATTAAATTAGGTCAAATACTTTTAATTCTACATTACCCTAATTATTTAATTAGCGTTTCCATTCCACTCATTTTGAAATTTAAATGATTACTCATTTAATTTTATAACTCAATTAAGCTTTCTTTAATTAGGTTTAAAATTAATAATAAATTGAGATAATAAAATAAATCTCTTAGATTAAGTCATTAGTATATAATTAAGATACTAAGACTACTAAATAAAAATAATCCTTTTGTTCACATCAAATTTATAGGTATTGTAATACCTTATCCATAATATTCATTCAAGTACATATAAATCCATTTCTATGGTTTTGAAAATTTTGCAACCCATATTTTCTTTATTCTCTTTTAAGTAGTAAACCATATAGGTTTTTCTTAAAATTTTTAAGTAAATCCTCAAATTCCCATCTAGGTTTTATTCTTTAACCTTTAATTAATCATTCAAGATTTTATCAATAAATCTTATAAATTTTTGGGTTGTCACAGTAAGACTATATGGACCTTACTTCTCGTACTTAGGGGGATCAACCCTTTATACCATGTATGCGCACAACATCTAAATGCTAACGCGTAAAATAATCCCCTATAAAAGGGTTGTTCATCTCAGTTTGACATCAGAGTCCGCACCAAAGGAAGTTTGGTTTGGATTTGCTTCAATAACGTTTCTAGAATTTAGAACGCTCATCAACTATGGACTGGTCGAATCAATAAGGGATCGCTAGTCAATCAAGGCTCAATAATAAAAATGTAAATGGTATTCAAGAACCAAAGACTGAAGCTCACAAAGTGTACAATTGAATAAACTCTGTATAAGTGAAGTATTACTAAAAGGGAAATAGAATATCTCATTTGGATTCATGAAATTGAATGCATTAGGATAAAGAACTTGCTCCATAAAGTAATAGAGTTAGGAAACTTGCACAATAAAAGATTGAAGTTCAGAAATTTGCTTTCAACGAAATAAAAAGGTTAAGGACAGAAAACTTGCCTCGTGCGTAGATTATAAATTAAAATTCACGTTCATTAAACAACCTGCACATTCCATTTATATAGCAATAACAATGATTAGTTACAATATTATCAACACTTCAGGATTCACTCTCATCCAACCTCATCTTAATTTATCAATTGTTATCTGATAATTAATGGGTATATGTTACCATCCATCACAATATCTTAGTATTTATTTAATACATTAGTCTAAGCTTTAATCATGCCTAGGATAACATAACATGACTACAAAGAAAGAAGAAAAAAAATAACATTTTCTGCATCTCCCGCTGGGGCAGGAGTTTTCTTCACAAAAGACCGCCAGGGCGAGGCTACCGCTGGGGCGGCAAACTCAGTACAATTAGGACGCTGGGGCGAGGATACCGCCGGGGCGATAAACTCAGTACAATTATACCGCCGGGGCGGGGACACCGCCGAGGCGACAAATGTGACGCCCCCAAATTCGGGTCTCCAGATACCCGGATCCGATCATCACGATCCAATCCAAACATTCACCTTTAACAACATATGGTAACTAAAATGCGGAATATAATAAACATATGTTGTTCATTGCAAAGGTGTTACTAATCCCAGAATACAATAACCTTAAACACTTACACAAATTCATACCCTAAATAAATGTCAGGGTTTAAATTTCATTGACAGTGATTAAATACACATGAATTTAAAATCTGCTACATGAAGTTTATCACTTCATCTTTCTTTCCCTTTGTTCTTCCCTGACGTCTCGGGTTTAGCTGCAATGAAGTTATGATATAGCAAGAATGAGCAACGAGTTTGCTCAGCAAGTTTAAAGTACAACAATAAGGATATATCATGATAAAAGGGATGTAGAAAGAGATTTCAACAATAGAATTATCAGAAGCAGAACAATAATGCTTTTAGAACAATTGATAGTCAAGTAGACTTTGAACAATAACTTCCAAAGGAGTTAATAGCTAGTTGACCCTCTGGTTACTGGCTACAGAATAAGTACTTGAGGGGATCAGCCTTGCGTACGCTATGTGTATGCATAACATTTAATTCCGCTAGTTGTACCTTATATACGGTACCTTGGGTACTCCCCTATAATAAAAGGGGTGTTCATTCAGTCTAAGAATCCTTACCATTTATTGGTTCGGATAGCTTTTATAAATTTTCACATACGTGCCTGACCGAGACAAGGGTTCAGACTTAATCATGAATCGTTCATAAATTTCGGAACTATAAATAGATATACGAATTCAAATGCACGAGTGCGAATGTCAATGAATACATAGACGTGGAATAGTTTTTAAAATAATTAGACCACTTAAGGCATGCTTGGAGATAAGATTCCAGCTTAAAGAATAACTTGCAATATTATATACCTTGTTGCATGAATTAAAAATAATGCATAAGGTTTAGAAACTTGCTCAATGTAAAAGTTAAGTAAGATGAACTTGCATTCAATATACTGAAAGAATGAAGTTAGGGAACTTGCCTGTTTGCTCAGCTACAGATAAAATTTAGCTTTAATTAATTGATCTTGGATAACCTATCAGTTGATAAAGTCGGTTTATCCATTAGCATTGCATAACTGTATATCGATACACTCACTTATGTATTTATTTAAAAGATAAGCAATTCACCATATATATTTAATTTATGTCTAATCATTAGCTTAACAGAAATTAACTTAATGACCTTTAACTATTTAAAATAATTGATAGCTAATCATGATTATTATTCTTCGAATGTTCAGATTATTACCCTTATTGTCTCTAAATATGGGTTAATAATCTTTATTTATTATTTGAATAATAAATTTATCATGGTTTAATAGCAACTGAATACTAGTTGGTCACTTACTCAATTTTATTTATACTTAATTACTATTCACATTGAGTAATTATTATTCTCGTTCCTTGTTCATTAATTAAATACTTAATGTATTACTTCTATACACACTTAATTATTATTTAATCTTAAATGATCATTAAGTATTTATTATCGTTATCTATAAGCAATAATTACTTTACTCATACTTAATTATTATTTAAGGTTAGTTAAATAATAATTAAATATTTATTATCTTTATTTATTATGAAATGTTACATAATAAATAATTATTAAATACTTATTATCTTTATTTGTTATTACAAATAATTACTTTATTACCTTTATTCATACTTAAGTAAATATTTAGTACCTTTATTTATTATTATTTGAAAATAATAAATAATTACTTTATTAAATTCATCCATACTTAATTATTATTTAATATTAATTAGATAATAATTATTTATTATCTTTATGTATTAATTATTGATAAGTAATAATTAATTCATTAATTTTATTCATATTGATAAAAAAAATATTTATTATCTTTATTTATTATTTAGTGATAAATAATAAATAATTAATTGATTAACTTTACTCATACATAAGTATTATTTAATGATAATACTTAAGTATTTATTATTTATTGATATATAACAAATAATTACTTACTAATTTATTCATCATTATCATTTATTTATTAATCAAATATTAGTTATATTTTTATTATCTTTATTTATTATTTAATAAATAATTAATTTATTAACTTTATTCATAATTAATTATTATTCAATGTTAATAATTAAATATTTATTATCTTTATTTATTATTCATTGATAATAAATAATTATTTTATTAATTTTATTTATTAGTTACAGTGACTAGTTAATCTACAAGTGTGCCATCAGCTCAATTTAATAACCAACATAATAGGCAACAATTTCTTCCCAGATTATAACAATACTGATTTTGAATTCAATACCCATTCCAAGCGGAAAACCAAATAAAACCAAATTACCAGAACATTAAAGTTCTGCAATACACAGAGGTTTAAACCAAGCAATTTAACACAACTCCCTATTACGGTGCATATCAACCACAACAGAGAATTTACACAGTACAAATCCCAAACGAAAACAACCTGCAATAACCCTAAGGTTCATACAACACAATCCCAGGTTTCCAAACGAAAACAACGCAATACAGTACCAAATGCTTAAATCCCAACAATATCATACAATTCCCAAATAGTATGTTATAACCAATACCATTGATAACACATTACCAGAATTCTAAATCAAATAAATCACCACCATATAGTATAATCCCAACCAAATGTATAGTATAAGCTAATTTTATCTACTGCTAGAACCTAATCAGTTTCCCAAAATAATTGTTTAGTACAATGTATAACCCATTCAATCACAGGGGGAAATTTTTTAAAAAACTAACAATAAACCATCACAATGGCTTGACAGATTCATAGCTATACATTGGACTCGATCGATTTGCCGACCTTCTCCTTCTACCGAAATAGGTGATAAAGCTTTAGGACATCCACTCCAATGGAACCCACAACCTCCGATCGATTACCCCCTGTTCCCTCTCTCTGTTAAATTTTGAACCCTAAAATTTCTTTCTAATTTGGGTTTCACAAAGCAAAGGAGAATCGGTAGCTTTGGGGGTCAATTTATAGGAAAATCCTTACCCAAAATGGCTGGGTATTACCCCAATTAGCAGTTTAAGGACCGGCGGGTAGAGGGAGGTAGCCGTCCGTTGTACTTATCAAGTCTACTGACGTCGCCGGTAGCCCTCGAGCCGCGTACCCTCACCGGTCAAGTCGCCGGATTTTCTAGAACCCCTTTGGTCCGAACGTTGAACCCTCGGTCGTCCACTTCAACCCTTGAATCGCTCGCTGGTTGCTCACGTCGTCGCCGGCGCACGCCTGGCGACTCGCCCTTGTCCCGTCCGATTTGATCGAAGGCTTGGTTTTGCTCGGCTCGATCTGCTTTGGAGGTTTAGGTCTTCAATCCCCTTTTCTCCGCCTGATTTGAGACTCCTAATGCAACGCTCAGTTTATCCCCAAATCAGATAGCCGGTCATGATACCCCAGCCCCAATTGAGTGGGTCGACCCGTCTGAAGTTAGACCAACCCGACTGGAAACTGATTTAACCGGCCAGAAAGAAATGGGCTTAGCCCAGTTGACTTAATAACTAGGGTCCGATCCAGCTGAAAGGAATTGGGCTCACTCAATAGTTGGGTCGGCTAAATGATTGGGAAGCAGCCCAATAGGAAATGATAAGGGAATTGGGCAGCTTAAAATAAAAAGAAAAATAGCCCAACTTGTTTTATTAAAATTAATAACACGATGCTTCCAATATTTAAAAATAACTAATTAATTTACCTAATTATTTAAAATATTGGTGTCAATAATAATTTCCCGTTCGAATTATTAACACGAACTTATATACTAATTTCTCCCAATCCTTTCGCAAATAAATTGTTAGGGTTAACTCCTTAATTTATTCGAACCATCAGTGAGTCCCTTTAATGCAAAAAAATTATTGGACCACGTATTTATTAAATAATAATACCTACATGGATTCAATTAAATTCGATAAATTAAATAAAACGAATTTAATATATTAAAATTAATTAATACCATATTTAAAATTTTCTGGACATTACAACAAACCTAGTGTAATTTCACCGCTGGGGCGGTGAACCTGAAACCCATCTTCTGCAGTTCGCGAAGAACACAGAAAATGCCAAATTTGGCCAAAGTGTTTTCTCAAACAACAAATTTAATACTACCCATATGTTCTCGACTTTACAGAAATGTATAATAACAATCATAGCATGATTTTATCAAGTTTAACAACTCAAACAACTGAATTTAAATTCATAATTTTTATGTTCTAGTTATTATTCAAAGTTTCGTCAAATTTCATGAAATCCCACATAACAGATTCGTTATAACACCAAATTAATCCGTTTAAGTTTCGTTCTTTTCGTTTTCACATGCTTAGACATAATTAATCATCAATTTACCGTTTAACATGCAATTCAAACACAAACTTTCATACATTTAAGCCATATTCATATTTTTCTTTTCTGTAAATTTTTAAACTTTAATTAAACATAGTTTCATGGATTTAATTACTCTAAACCATATACAAATCATATAAAATACATCTATGCATGCTTACAAACATCTAACATCAAGTTCTTTAAAATTTAGCCATTGAATTCAAATTACAGAGAACTTAAAAATATACGTTCATGGAGAAACTAAAAAAAACATAATTTAAAGGTTTCAATTTAAGAATTACCTTTGATAAGATACTAGATTATGCAAAAGATGAAAGGATTTCTTCTTCAATTCTCCAATTCTCTCAAAACTTTCTCTTTTTCTCTCTGTATTACTCAGACTTGGCTTAGAAAATAATACGTGAAAGAAAGACTAATGGTATTAACTGACGCAACATGGGTATCAGTTAATCCCATAATGGGTTAACTGGCTCCAACCTCCACTAAGGCCTTGTTTGGTTAGTTCTTTTATTCCTCCTTTTCCACTTAATATAATAAATTGCTTATAATATAGTTTAATGTCACATTTTTAATTAACTAAATAATCTTATTTAAATAAATTAAATAAAATAGAATAATTCTACATTAAATCACATAGTCACATAATTAAAATTCTCATTTGTTGATTATGACAAATTATTAAATCTCTAATTAATTATTAAATTAATTAGAATAACATTATACTTATTTAAATAATGCATTTAATCAAATAAGCTCAATTAAATACATACTTTGAATATAAAAATTCTCCACATTAATTTAACTAATGTAACACATATAATTAAATTAATCTACCACAAATTTATCAATTAATTATTTAATTTAATAATTAAATCATCGAAAAATATTTATTTAATTCAATAAATATATAAATTAAATTACAAAAAAAAATCTCGTTCGTCACAGCACCCGAATCAAATAATACGTAAGAATTTATATTATTGATTGAGATAATACCTGACACCACGTCCTTGGATGCCACTGCGTCCTGGACGGTCATATTGAATGTTCTGGCAGTCCGACGACTCAGTTGCCTAGACCCACCGATCATCAGTTTACTGCTTCCTCCCTTAGTACCGCTCCCTCCAATGTTTCCTTTGTTCAGGCAGTCTTTGATTTGGTGCTTTGTCGCAACACAAGCAAAGCATCCTCGTATTTTCTTTGGTTTTGGATAACTTGGTGCAATGTGCCCTTCTTGCTCGCAGTTGTAACATATTCTTCGTCCTTTCCAGCGTTCTCCCAGATGATTCTTTTTGCACTTTGAACACGCCCCACTGCCTTTCTTGAATCCTCCTGGGTTACTCCCCATCTAATTGTTGTTAACATTGCTGTTATTACCACTTTCCCATTTCCTTTTCTCAAATTACTTCCTCCGCTACTACCTCCTCCACGATTTTTCTCTCAACCCTCCTTATTCTTCTTCTTCTCCTTATGGTACTGACTTAACGCCTCCCTTCCTCCATCTGCAATGATGGCCTTTTCCAAAAGTGTACCAAAAGATTCAATCTAAAAAATAGACACCTTGTTGTATAGCCATGACTTTAGTCCTTATTCGAAACGTCGTGCTTTCCGTTCCTTTGTATCTACTTGATGCGGAGCAAATCGCGCAAGTTCATTAAAGTTTGTCGCACACTAGGCAACTGTGATCTCTCTCTGCTTCAGCTCTAAAAACTTCACTTCCATTCTACCTTGCATGCTCTTCGGGAAATAGTTTTCGAAGAACAACTCTTTGAATCTATCCCATGGCACGATTCCTTCTCCAACACGTTGTTGGTTCGCTTCCCACAAGTAGTTAGCTTCACCGTTCATCAGGTATGTGGCGAATGCCGTCTTTTGGTCCTCTCCTACCCTCGCAATAACAAAGCCTTTTTTATTTCTTTGACCCAAGTCTGGGCCTCGACAGGATCAGTCGTGCCCTTAAATTCTGGGGGCCTTACACTCCTAAAATCGTTGAAATTTACTATCAGAATCACCGGGGGATTTGGATCTATAGGACCGGTATTTCTTCCTTGGAATGCCCCTTCTAATAAATCTACTAGCCTCTGGATAGGGTCTATATGTCCCCTCTCATTTAACCGACTCCTCTATAGTGGGCTGCACTTGTTGTCTACGTTTGGGTGGCATTTTCTGTTAAATAAATAAAAGGAAGTTTTTATATAATAATCCGGTTATATACTATAGTGTATATATATATATATTACAACACTTACAGAAGGATAAACGTTTATATTCATATGGCATTAATTAATACATCATACATGATTCTCTTATAGCATACTGCTATAAACGTTGCCACCTATCCCCTATTATAACAAAAGTTGGGGATTCACTAACATTTTCACTAACATTCTACCCTACTATCAGATACAAAAGTTGGGGTTTACAACCACTATCCCATATACACCACAAAAGGTTGGGATTTACATGTAATTACCTATTACTAGACACATAATCACATAGCCTATCCAAGCATACCACACTCCACAACGCTCTCATACTCGAACTGTCCCATGTAAACTATTAGATCTCGACTCAGGGTGTAGTGAGTTTGTCACTGTTCTGCCAGATAGTGATATACACCATCCATCCACCTTTCCATAGCAGTGCGGAAGGCATACCTCATCCTATTCATTTTTCTCTTCTTACTCCTCACCTCTAGTTCTAAATCACCTACACGTCCTATGGCATCATCCCATTGTTCTTCTATCTGGACACGGTCGGCTACTTCTTGCTCCAATTAGGCTCGTAGAGCCTCCTTTTCCATTTGCAGGCTTTCTGCCCGATGCTCCAATTATTCCCATCTGCCAACTAGCTCTACATTCCTCGTCAAGAGGTGATGTATGTTGGCTTCTAACTGAGCAGTGGCTTCCTTTTGCTCTTGAACCTCCTGCTCCAACTCCTGAATCCGATCTCCTTGTTCAAAGATACGGTCTGCATACTCTTCTAACAGATCTTCTTCAAATGTGGTGTTAATATGGGGCACCTCCTCTGGTTCATCTAGGGGTTCACTGTCTATGGGGTCCTCCTCCGGATCCTCTTCCGGATCAGACACTAACTCCGGCTCCTCCTAAGCTGGAACAACAGCCGAACTAGGCTCAACTATCAGGGGTGTCTTGGATACCACATGGATGTCACGTGGTTCCTCCTCCATGATTCTACTAGGTTCACCCATCTCTGACATCCTACAATCACAGCCACGAAACAAATAACTCTACTAGTATTCTCACAATAAAATATAGATTCATTGTATAAAATGAAAATATATTTCCCAGCTCTACTGACTTTCTATACTTAGAATCACCTCATAAAACTTTACATGAGTCTTATCTCCTCCCATTCCCACTATTTCTTCTAAGGTTATAGCCTAAGGATTCTCTCTCCTAAGGTTTATAACCTAAAGCTTTGATACCAACTTGTGATGCCCCCAAAATGCAGGTACCTATACCTCGAATCTGGTGCTTCACATACTAAGCTCGCACATCATACTATATAACTTGCAGTGAAAAACTAAAAGAAATATTTATATTGATATAATATAAACATTCATGTCCCAAGTCTCGAAACCATTAATATTACATAATTCAACTAAACACATAGTTCTAATCTTAATACATCTCAAAAGCAACATCTTAATCATTACAGGATATGATTACTCCATGGCTTTCCCCTTGCCCTTATCCTTTCCGGAGCTACTGCTACGTTCCGTCTTAACTGAAATGTTAGGGAAGCAAGGGTGAGCAACAAGTTTGCTCAACAAGTATATCACAATAAAAATGACCAATAAGGGTAAGGTTCATGACTTAACAAAGAATATCTCAGGAGCTTGCATATGAATGTTACGAACGGATTTGGGTTCAATAATCTTACTTCAAATCTTTATCACAGAAAAGAAAGATGATTCACTAAGGACTGAAGGATTTCTGAAGGATCCAAAGATTTTCAGGTTTTCCAAATAAGGAAATATCTAATACTGAGTAGTCACCATGGCTTTGAACTTCTACTAGAATTACCAGAGATCCATCTGATAACCCAACAAACAAGTATAATAGGTGATCAGCCTAAGGCACCCTGGTGTTATGCATAAACTTCTACTAGAATCACTAGCTATCGATATCAGTCTAGTCGATTCAAGTGGAATAGACATTCTTCCTAACAATTCTAAGGTTCGCAACAAGATACAAGAATTACCCAAATGGGTGGTTATGATTTGCATCAAACTTCAGAATTTAAATCATGGTCCTCACAGATTTGAATAACACAAGAATTATTTTGATAATCAGTCTACTTGTACGATTAATAAGAGTATAAACTAAATATGTGTTCAACATGCACAGATTATAGTCTTTAGCTTTTCCATAAAAGGAAATTTGCACAACATTTAAGGTTGTATAAATTAAGGAAACTTGCTCGATATGATCATAAAGCAATAATCAAAAGCTTGCAACAACATACGGAAACTTGCATAATATATAAGATTATGTAAGTTAGGAACTTGCAAAATATACACAGTGGTATAACAGTAATTTAGTTTGCTCAAAGTGAAGGAACTTGCCTGCTCTACTGCTTACTATTACGATTCTGCTCTTCGGATATCTATATTAACCATAAGTCATCCTAATAATTAATCTTTGTTGAATCCACATAATGATCTAGGTAGACCTAACTATATGACTCTCTCATTTAGAACTCACAATAGCCCATCATATTCGAATTGTTTATGTAACTATCTGTTATTAACAAGATGACTCTTTTGTCAAGCTTTCCTCGGTCCTCTTACTACTCCTGAGTTACTCATATCATACCAGTACATAACAACGTATGACAGCTGCAGGATTCTGTCTTAATTATCTTCTTTAGCACCCCTAACTCATCATTATTACATCCATGCATCAACTATACTATGGATAGACTGGAGTTAGTTTTAGTAAAGATTTGAAAGTGATTAAATAAGTTTGGAGTAAGAATTTCAGTGCTTGGCTATTCTATAGAAGTGTTCTACGATTTGCATACCCACTCTACGATCTAGTGGAACCACTCTACGATTTCCTAGAGGTTCTCTACGAACGTATGGTCTCGTACTCTACGAACGTCGAATAAACTCTACGATTGTAGGGTTGAAGTCTATGACCAGTGAAGAAGGCTCTACGATTTAGTGAGTGAAGCTCTACGATTGGATGAAGTCACTCTACGATCGTAGGGTCACTCTATGATTTAGTCTATGACTCGCCTAGTTTACTCTACGGTTAGTAAGAGAGCTCTATGATCGTAGAGTTCACTCTAGGATTTTTGGGGCTAAGGCATACATTAAGGTTTCACTTTGAAGGATAATCTTTTTGACTTACTATTCAAAGATCACACTCTATGATTGGGACCGACATGAAGAACATGGGGTTGGGTCTGGTTAGATTCTTGTTTTAATGAGTTGAAACCTACAAAAGTGTTTACAACTAAGTATGGAAGTTAAAAATCTGATATAGAGACCCACTTTGGTCTATCACCCTACGTTTATGAAACTTGGTCACACTTATACTTTTTGGAACTAACAAGACTCGACTTAACTCATTGGTTTGGTCATTATTAATAGTAGTCTATACCAGCATGGTGACAGATAGTTTGGACTATTTGGTATGAAGGTCACCATTCATGATGGGGTTAACATTTTCATTTGTTTTACTAGGATCCGTCCATTGGTTGGACAACCCACACTTATGGTCTGCATACACCATGAACACATAGCTCTGTTCTCATACAAATTCTGTTCTAGTTTTTAAGGTTATCCCAGTAAAGGACTCTATGTTACCCTTTTCATTCTATTTTTGGTTGTTATACACCTTAACACATATCAGTACATCTCTGTTATTATTATTAAACAGACTCTCCCCACAGCTAACATGCATTTATACTTCAGTTTAAAGGTCTTAAGGTTAAGGGATTTGTATACCTTCTTGAAGCGAAGAACTAGTGCAAGCTTCTCGTTGCCTTCCTCTCTTCCTAGACTCCCTATCTCTCTTATTCTAGCACTCGGCAGATGAAACCACTTTGAAGCATGAATTGGGAGGTCCAATTTCTAGGGGAACTCCTCTACGTATTTTATCCACATACATGTATACATACGGGTACTTAGTCCAGCACAAGCTGGTTTTGTGCAACACGAGTTGGCTTTGTTCAGCGGTTATGGGAGATTTGGTAAAAGCCTACTTACCAACCCACCTTAACCATGCTGCAGGACAGTCCTTTCTACCTGAGTTTAAGCAACCTAGAATGGCTGTCGGCCACTAGCTGGGTCTAGAGGCAGTACTTTGATTATTTAACTATTACCCTTTAACTATTGGTTTATTTGATTATGTAAATAGATGCAAATCTCTAATTTTTGGGTTAACTTCCTGGGCCACATCACTGGGCTCACTTCCCTTTATCCCGGTGGGCTTGACATGAAAACAAGACTGCCTAGCATCATTGGGCTTGTCTATTCCCACCTGCACAAATCGTAGGGTTCTAGCAGTTTGCTTGCAACACAATTTTATCGAGCTAGTGACAATACTCGGTTAGACTCGAACTTAAGCAACTAGTAAAAGCATTCTATAGTCAGATTATTAATCTTCCCATGGGATAACTTACGATAAACTTTGTTAATCATAACCATCATTCAATCCTTAATAATTTAACATACATTTTTATTATCACATAACTAATCTCATAATACACGGTTAGCTAGAATCCTTATTCATAATTTAATTAAACACTTAATTAATTCATCATGAATCATTCCCAAGCTCAGTTAATTTATAATTCAAGCTTACCATACACTAAAGTTCATCTCCTATAACATACATGACTTAATAATCACACATCACACATTATTGCACATAACACATATAAAAATCAAATATTCCTTATTTCATTAATAATAATTCTTTTTTTTAAAAAACCTAGATATTACAGTTTGTGCTTTGATATTAGAACCTTTTATTAAACAGAATGGCTTTATTGAGCAGAATGACAGAATGCTGAATTGAACTAAGGTAGATGGAGATATGAAATTAAGCAAACTATAATAGCCATCTCAATACAAATCTCAAGCTTAGTTGTTAATAAATTTGTAGAGCCATATTCAGCATATATCACAAATTATCCATAAGCAAATGCAACAACAATGTCATATTTTTCAGCTTTCAACATTTTGTATACCAACATTAAACAACATCGATCCTCCGCCAATTCTTTTCATAAATTATGAGTTAAAATGTTACCAAAATAAACTCAATCATATAAGGAACAAAAAACTCAATAACTTGTGGACAGTTAAATGGAATATTATCTGACATTTCCTTCCAATTGGTCATAGATTCTTATACATGGAGAATATTCTAAATAAAAGGACACTAGGGTCGGTTCTCCTGTTGGTTGCTTTCTAGAATATTACCAAGTGCCCACACTATAATAGTACTGTCTTTCGTTAACACTAAAGGTAAAAACAGGAGGTCAATAGGCTTACCTAGTTCCTTTCTTTTGCATTTCATTATAATAATACACTCCCCATAAAGGCACTTGTGTAAAGCAAAACTCTTTAAGTGCTCGTGTTCACTAAAGATGGTAGATAGAATTACCTATGTGGCAGCTCTGTCCATCGTTATAAAACAAAACTCTTTAAGAGCTCGTGTTGGTAACCTGATACATAATTAGTTTGATGCAATAAAAATATATTTTAATGGATTTCAGAACTGATGTTGACTTGAAAGTTCTACCAATTTCGTTAGCCATAGTATTGGACAGAGAGGAAAAATTGATTTTCAGTAATAATTTTGTACAATTGAGGGTGCAATTTTCAACTTATAAAGAGATTGGTTATTGGAGGGCAATTCTCTTTTGAGGACTTCATGTATTTTTTTCACTTGTTTTTGCTTTTCCTTTAGAAGGACTTCTAGTCCCCCTATGTACTCAACTTTGTTTCTGTGAAACTTACTTTATTCAAAAAGAAAAGGTTGATTGACATTGGTTTTTCTTTTTCTTCATTTATTTCTTTCTTAGCGGGGCTGGGCCGCTGGGGAGAGGAGAAAGCGGGAGGTCAAGAATCAGATAGGCATTGTGCTATCAACTACATATTCCAGATATCAACACGAATGAATCAAAAAATAAACCAGAATAACCAACAAACGACCATCTTATTTAACAACAACCGGTTTTTTCAAGTGGCTAGTAGGTAGAGTAACCAGATTTTTCAACTCAAAATCCTTGCATAACAGCTTTTATATTCTTATGTAGATTTTTTTTTTTAAAAAAAAGATCAACATGATGATGCCAAAACACCTTTTTCCCTTACCAAAAAATAAAAAAGATTCCTAAACATCTTTAAGATCTGAATTTGTTGTACCTGTCGACTCTTGAGCCACCTTTCAGCACTCAGGTTAACTATATACAGTAATTTGATTATTTAGATGGATATGTTGGAAGCACTTCTAAGCATCACCATGTTCTCATCTAACATTTTGCAGCTGCCCATGAATTATACATAGAGAATCATTCTAAAATCTAATAATAGTATCTCTCATATCAAAAATAGACTCCACAACTAAATAACATTCATTAAATGATCAAATCCCAAAAATGCCTTAGGTTTAATCCTCAACTGGTGAATGTCCTACCATGGAGCTATAAGATAGTGACTCATAAAATGAGAAGAATGTACATGTTGCTACTAGATTTAGAACTATTTGAGAATGCAGGTGTCCAGTTAATGAAAAACAACACACATACTAGGTGCAATCTTCAGACTAGATGAAAGTGAAGGCAGTATAAAATAATATCCTGGTGAAATCAACATCCTGATGATAGCTAAAACTGCAATCTGCCATACATCAGCTAGAGAGTGAACCTTGGTTGCAAGAATTAGGGTTACCAATATTTGTTAGCCAGCCATTAGCAATAACAGTGACATCAGAGCCTAACCTTGTGCTAAGTAAAGGCAAATACAAAAGGATAATAAGATGAAAACTGATGCGGATAGCAGAGGAGTTTGCTTCCACTGCAATAAGGACACTGGAAAAGAAACTGCAAGTAGTATCTTGTAGATGCTAACCAAAAGAAGCTTAGTGAAACTTTAGTTACAGATACATGTTTGTTCATGATTGAAATAAATCTTTCTATAAGTCAAGGTTCTACTTGGATATTGGATACTAGTTGTAGTTCTCACATATACAATTCGATGCAGGAACTAAGCAGAAGTAGAAAACTAAACAAAGGGGAAGTAATCCTGCGTGTGGGAATAGAGCAAAGGTTGCTGTATTAGTCGTAGGAACTTATAGTTTAGCGTTGCCTACGGGCATGTCTATTAAATTAATAAGTTATTATTATATTCCAGTTCTCATTAAAAATATTATTTCTATTCTATTATTAGACAAGGAATGTTTTGATATTATATTTAAGAACAATGGTGGTTCTATTTATAATGATAATGTTTTATTTGAAACTGAAAGATTACTTGATAGACTTTATATATTCGACTTACATGAAATTATTTTATAAATTGAACAAACTAGTAAAAGTAAAAGAGATGACGCTAATTATACCTTTATGTGGCACTGTAACTCGGTCATATTAATGAAACAAGATTAACCAAGTTACATAAAGATGGACTTTTAGAGCTATCTGATTACAAATCTTATCCAACTTGTGAATCTTGTCTTATAGGTAAGATGACCAAATCTCCTTTTAGTGAAAAAGGAGAAAAAGTTATAGAGTTGTTAGCATTAGTCACACAAGCGTATGTGGACCTATGACAATGACTACACGAGGAGGGTATTCTTATTTTATTACTTTCACTGATGATCATTCAGGATTTGGATATGTGTATTCGATGAAATACAAATCTGAATCGTTTGAAAAGTTTAAAGAATTCAGAAGTGAAGTAGAGAAGCAAACTGGTAAAGTATTAGGATTCTTCGATCGGATCGAGGAAGGGATACTTTAGTGAAGAGTTTCTAGATCATCTCAAATATAATGGTATTTTCTTACAATGGACACATCCTGATACATAATAATTGATTGTTGTATCTGAAAGGAGAAAATGTACCTTATTGGACATGGTGCAGTCTATGATGATTTTTACCAACATTCTAGTATCCTTCTGGGGTTTTGCTCTAGAAACGGCTGCATATCTATTGGATAAGGTATCCCCAAAATCCGTCCCAAGACTCCATATGAGTTATGGACAGGGAGGAAACCTAGTCTTAAGCATGTTAAGATTAGAGGTTGTCCAACTTATGTGAAAAGGTTTCAAAAGATAAGTTTGGGACAAGATCTGACAAGTACAGATTTGTGGTATATCCTAAAGAAAGTTCAGGGTATTATTTCTATAATCCTACTAAGTAAAAGGTGTTTTTTTGTGAAACACGCAGCCTTCTTGAATAAAGGAGTTTATCCTTGAATGCCTTTTAAGAAAATCAATTCTTTTATTAATAAATGATTAAGATTACAAAGTATATGCTACATCATATCAAATATGATTGGCTTGTGTGCATACTACTTTCAATCTCCTACTTGCACTAAAGCCAATCGCCTTGGTATCTAATACCCATCTTCTCTAAGTGACGATCAAACTGTTGTTGAGTTAAAGCTTTAGTAAATGGATCTGCAATGTTGTCTTGAGAGTCCACACGCTCCAGGGTGACATCTCCTCTTTCAATGATCTCTCTAATCAAATGAAACTGCCGCAATACGTGTTTGGATTTCTGATGAGACCTGGGTTCCTTAGCCTGCGCAATAGCTCCGTTGGTGTCACAGAATAAAGGTACTGCTCCTCTAATGCTAGGAACCACTCCAAGTTCAGTTATGAACTTCTTTATCTAAACAGCTTCCTTTGCAGCTTCACTTGCAGCTATGTACTCTGCCTCTGTCACTGAATCAGTAATTGTTTGCTGCTTGGAACTCTTCCAACTCACCGCACCACTGTTGAAGGTAAACACATACCCTGAAACGGATTTACTGTCATCTTGGTCCGTTTGAAAACTTGAGTCTGTATAGCCCTATAGTTTCAATTCAGACCCACCGTAGATAAGAAATACATCCTTAGTTCTTCTCAAGTACTTTAAGATGTTTTTCACTGCCTTCCAGTGCTCTTCTCCTGGATTCGACTGATATATGCTCGTTACACTAAGTGCATGAGCGACATCTAGTCTAGTACATATCATACCGTACATGATAGATCCTATTGCGGATGCATAAGGAATCTTACTCATTCGGTCTCTCTCCTCAGGTGTCTTTGGGGCCTTTTTCTTGGAGAGATGTATTCCATGACTTGTCGGCATGAGACCTCTCTTGGAATCTTCCATGCTAAGCTTCTTTAACATCTAGTCAATGTACTTTCCTTGGGTCAAGCCCAGCATCCTTTTAGATCTATCTCTATAGATCTTTATCCCCAAAATATAGGATGCCTCACCCAAGTCCTTCATGGAGAAGTGTTTAGATAACCAAATTTTGATCGTCTGTAGCATAGGAACATCATTCCCTATCAGTAATATATCATCAACATATAATACAAGGAATGAAACAGCGCTCCCACTAACCTTCTTGTACACACATGGTTCATCTTCATTTTTGGTAAAATCAAACCTTTTGATTATCTCATCAAAACGGATGTTCCATCTTCGAGAAGCTTGCTTCAATCCATAAATAGATCGTTACAGCTTACAGACTTGGTTTGTTCCAACCGTTGAAACAAAACCCTCTGGCTGTATCATATATACATTTTCCTCAAGCTCTCCATTGAGGAAGGCCGTTTTCACGTCTATTTGCCAGATCTCGTAGTCATAATAAGTTGCAATTGCAAGCAAAATCCGAATGGATTTGAGCATAGCTACTGGTGAGAAGGTTTCATCATAGTCAACTCTTTGTCTTTGTTTGAAACCTTTTGCAACCAGTCGGGCCTTATAGGTCTCTACCTTGCCATCTGCTCCAGTCTTTCTCTTAAAGACCCATTTACACCCAATAGGCTTTATGTCCTCAGGTGGTGAAACCAAAGTCCATACTTGGTTTTCATATATGGAGTCCATCACGGATTTCATGGCTTTTAGCCATTTCTCTGAGTCTTCACTACTCATAGCCTCTTCGTAAGTCAATGGATCATCATCATCTATGATGCGTACCTCATCATCATCCTCTATGATGAATCCATACCTATCAGGTATCTTCGGTACTCTTCCATATTTACGAATAGGTAGTGGTACAGTAGGTTCTTCTACTTGATCAGATACCTAACTTTGATCCGTAGTATTTTGTGGTTCTTGAACTTCTTCAAGATATATCTTACTCCCACTGACCCCTTCAAGGATAAACTCCTTTTCCAAGAAGGCAGCGTGTTTCGCAATAAACACCTTTTGATCAGTAGGATGATAGAAATAATACCGTGATGTTTCTTTAGGGTATCCCACGAATCTACATTTGTCGGATCTAGTCTTCAGCTTATCATGCTCAAACCTTTTGACATAAGCTGGACAACCCCAAGTCTTAACATACTTAAGATTTGGTTTCCTCCCTGTCCATATCTCATATGGGGTCTTTGGGACGGATTTGGTAGGTGCCTTGTTAAATAGGTATGCAGTCGATTCTAGGGCATAACCCCAGAAGGATACTGAAAGGTCGGTAAAACTCATCATGGATCGAACCATGTCCAACAATGTTCGATTTCTCCTTTCAGATACACCATTTAACTGTGGCATCCCTGGTGGAGTCCATTATGAGATTATACCATTTTCTTTAAGACAACTTAGAAACTCATTGGTCAAGTATTCACCTCCTCGATCCGATCGAAGAATCTTAATACTCTTACCAGTTTGCTTCTCTACTTCACTTCTGAATTCGTTGAACTTTTCAAATGATTCAGATTTGTATTTCATTAAATATATATATATATATCCAAATCTAGAATGATCATCAGTGAAAGTAATAAAATAAGAATACCCTCCTCGTGCATTCGTTGTCATAGGTCCACATACGTCTGTGTGTACCAACGCTAACAACTCTGTAACTCTTTCTCCTTTTCCACTAAAAGGAGATTTAGTCATCTTACCCATGAGACAAGATTCACAAGTTGGATATGATTCGTAATCAGATAGCTCTAAATGCCCATCTTTATGCAACTTGGATAATCTTGTTTCATTGATATGACCGAGTCTACAGTGCCACATAAAGGTATAATTAACATCATCTCTTTTTCTTTTCTTAGTTTGTTCAATTTGAAGTATATTTTCATGCAGGTCAAGTATGTAAAGTCCATTCAGTAGGTTCCCAACACCATATAAAACATTTTTATTATAAATAGAACATCTGTTGTTCTTTATTATAATATCAAAACTATCCATATCTAATACAGAAATTGAAATAATGTTTCTAATGAGTGTCGGAACATAATAACAATTATTTCAACTAATGAACTTGCCCGAAGGCAATGCTAAACAATAAGTCCCTACAGCTAATACAGCAACCTTTGCTCCATTTTCCACTCGTAGGATGACTTCATCCTTATTCAGCTTTCTACTTCTGCGTAGTCCCTGTACATTATTACATATGTGAGAACTACAGCCGGTATCCAATACCCAAGTAGAATTTTGACTTTCAGAAAAATTAATTTCAATCATGAACAAACCTAGATCGGAAGTCGAATCTTCTCCAAGCTCCTTCTGGTCCGCAAGATACTCCTTGCAGTTCCTCTTCCATTGTCTCGGCTTATTGCAATGGTAGCAAATTCCTTTGCTATCTTGATCAGGTTTCTTTTTATCCTTTCTCTTAGACTTGCCCTTAGCCTTCTTGTTTTTCTTCTTTTCAGAAGATACCTTGGGCCTCTTCCTTTTCTTGCAAGAATCATCCACTAGTAAGACTTGGTTCTTATTGGATGAGAAGTGACCTTCAGCAATTTTTAACATGTTAAGTAACGCAGGCAAGCTGACGTCTAACTTATTCATGTGAAAATTCATAACAAATTGTGAGAAGGTGTCCGGGAGTGACTGCAAGATCAAATCTTGGCTTAACTCCCCATCCATCACGAACCCAAGTTGTCCAAGTTGTTCAATCAAATTGATCATCTTAAGGACATGAGTCTCAACAGCAGTGCCCTCAGTCATACGAGATCGGAAGAGCTCCTTAGATATCTGATATCTAGTAGTCCTACTTTGCTCACCATACAACTCTTTGAGGTGCAACAATATAGTAAGAGCATCCATAGTTTCATGCTGACGCTGAAGCTCGTTACTCATGGATGCGAGCATGATGCATTGAGCCAGGATTGCATCATCTTGCCACTTTCTGAAAGTAGCAATCTCTTCCTCGGAGGCTGTTTCTGCAACATTTGTAGGGACTGGCGAATTTAGGACATAAGAAATCTTTTCAGCAGTGAGAACAATTCTCAAATTCCTTAACCAGACCGTGTAATTCGGTCCGGTCAGTTTGTTAGCATCAAGTATGCTACGCAGTGATAGTGAGTTTGACATTTTTAAATTCTGCATGTGAAATAAACAACATTTTAGCATACATTCATTTAATTAATTACCAAAATAAATTAGGTCTTTATTTAAATTGGTATCTCCCACTATTTTCATCAAAGTATATTACCCTCATTATATAGTTCGGCAATTCTAATTAAAGATTTGCTAGTGAGACTAAGGATCTCATTTCAAATGTATATAGCCTTGTGGTGACACAACAAACGATATATAAATAAATAGGTAGACAACTATTGTCAATTACATCTCTATGTAACACCTTATATTTTGCCTCTTAGATTATTTTGATCAAGTGGTGACACATCCGAATCAAAATTATCCAAGTTAAGTCCATCCTAGCACTTCCATATATGTGGAGAGAAAAATACCGTCCTTGTGGTGACACAACAAAACAGTAATGTTCAATTCCTTAAGAAGCATCAAATGTGATAAAGCAACATCTTAAATATTTAATACTTGCCTTGTGGTGACACAACAAACTCATATTAAACATTTAATACTCTATTGCTTTACCATGCTAGAAGGCGACGTTCAATATTCCAAATATCTTTGAACGCTTAGGACTTAATATGATTTCTTTGAGGGGTTTATTATTATTAGTCTCATCTTGTTTAGCGCACATGCACATATATATATAAAATACACGTCATATTATTTTACATGTGAAGCATGTTGGATAATATAATATATATATATATATATATATATATATATATATATAGTAAGCATGCACATATAGAATACTATATTCTACCCGGATTGATTATGGACTTTTATTCTAGTTTGGTTCACTAGAGCCACCAAGTGAGCCAAAAGGTTAAACCTATGGTGCAAGAATTAAATTTAAATATAACTATTACATTTAAACCCGGGCTCCATTACTAACGGGTCTTCAAGCGCTCATTGCTCCTTTGTCTCCAATTCTTCAAAATTAATTCTAACCAGTCGTATTATATAAACTATTTACAATAAATAGAAACCTTGATCAGCAGTCAAGGGGAAGTACATAGGAGGGAGATAGAATTTACATTAAGAAAAATTAGAGAAGACGAGGTACGCAGACCCCATTTATAAAAACAAATACATTCAAACATCCTCTAAAATAAATCCAATCACACATTAGTCAATAGTCCATAATCAATCCCTATTTATTATCATACATATCTCTATATGTATCAATAAATAACATTCATCTCATGAATAATAAAACCATTCTATATATGCATTGATACCAATTAATGGGCAAAAGTTTTGCTAATATTTAGTTTTGAAACAAAATAAACTCTTTTATTTTAATCAAAAACCAAATTCAAATTAAACTCTTTTAATTTTAGCAATCTGAAATCCTATTCCAGATAAAATAAACATCTTTATTTTAAACTTATATCAATTAAATAAACCATTTATTTTTCAGACCTCATCATCATCCTCTATGATGAATCCATACCTATCAGGTATCTTCGGTACCCTTCCAGATTTACGAATAGGTAGTGGTACAGTAGGTTCTTCTTCTTGGTCAGGTACCTGACTTTGATCCGTAGTATTTTGTGGTCCTTGAACTTCTTCAAAATATATCTTACTCCCACTGACCCCTTCAAGGATAAACTCCTTTTCCAAGAAGGCAGCGTGTTTCGCAACAAACACCTTTTGATCAGTAGGATGATAGAAATAATACACTGATGCTTCTTTAGGGTATCCCACGAATCTACATTTGTCGGATCTAGTCTTTAGCATATCATGCTCAAACCTTTTGACATAAGCTGGACAATCTCAAGTCTTAACATGCTTAAGATTTGGTTTCCTCCCTGTCCATATCTCATATGGGGTCTTTGGGACGGATTTGGTAAGTACCTTATTAAATAGGTATGCAGCCGATTCTAGGGCATAACCCCAAAAGGATACTGGAAGGTCGATAAAACTCATCATGGATCGAACCATGTCCAACAATGTTCGATTTCTCCTTTCAGATACACCATTTAACTATGGCGTCCGTGGTGGAGTCCATTGTGAGATTATACCATTTTCTTTGAGACAACTTAGAAACTCATTGGCCAAGTATTCACCTCCTCGATCCGATTGAAGAATCTTAATACTCTTACCCATTTGTTTCTCTACTTCACTTCTGAATTCTTTGAACTTTTCAAATGATTCAGATTTGTATTTCATTAAATACATATATCCAAATCTAGAATGATCATCAGTGAAAGTAATAAAATAAGAATACCCTCCTCGTGCATTCGTTGTAAAGTGTTAACAGCCCCATGCATTGTGTATTGTGGTTGCTGATTCCTTTTTCCCTGGTTGGCTTTCAATATACACGTGGCCTCCCCCAATTGGTTTGAGGCTTAAATGTCTCACCAATTAATTCGAATACACAGACAAATATACCCGAATATTCCCACTTTTGTACCCAAATTTGGTAAATAACTCTACCCAAAATTAAAATGGGTACTCCCATAAATTATTGGGACAAGTAAAAATATTTATTATGGGATTTTCCCATTTATTCGGAACACCCATGCTATACATTTCGGATAGGAATTAAATCACGTATCATCCCTAATAAAATTTCTGACACTTGGAAAAATTATTCCTCCGCATATATGCCTCCTCTAAATTAAGAAAAATCGAAATAGACGAAGAATTTCGGGTGTGAATAGTGCTCGTGAATAGGACCTCGGGAAGCGGGTCCCGCTAATAGTTAATTATGCGATTTTTTTTCGGGGAAACAATTTATTCGCACCAATAACACTAGGACACATAAAATTTAATACATGCACATTTTCTAGGCTGCAACACAACTCTAAGCACGTAACATAGATTAATATAAATAAAAATAAAAATTCATTTTATTCATACATAACTCGGGTTACAAGGAAATCTAAAATTCTCGATCGTTACATCCATGCCCCGTACATAAGATATTTCGTTCTGTGTTTCATGGGCATTGGCATAAAATTCAGGAACAATCGTCATCGATGCAGGCATAGGTGAATCAACAAATAGTGCCTAGCCATGCTCTATAATCTGTCACTTTATCATACCATCTTCGTCACTCGGCTTCAATCCTCTTTCCGTAACAAAATTCTTTCCAAGCCAGACATCCAAATAGTTATGTTGAGCGGAAAGATTCACAAACCTATTCATGTCCAACACATCCCTAGCCTCAATTTCCTCATCACTACTACTTGATGAGGACACCACACGCGCTCTCTTGGATGACATTCAAATCAATTGCACAATATAACAACTCAGCAATTATCACAGAACTCTAACAATGTAACCCAATACAGTAATCCCAAGTGCTAGCAATCTTCACTATACTGCAAATATGTAAATAACCCAATGTAGCATAAAGCAGTTGAAAAGAGAATACCAGAACTTGGAACGTGGTCAGATAAATCCTAATTGTGCACCAATCCTCCGGAACTGTAGCATTAGAACGTGCGAATAGTGGTAAAGAGGTTGAGGTTATGGAGATAACTATCAGAGATTGTGGGGAGAAGTTAGGGTTTGAATGTGAGTAGATAATATATAAGATTGGAAAGATGACAAAAAAGGTTTATGAGGTTAGGGTTTGATTAGAGTTAAAGGAATGAAGTTTGGTTTGGATTAGAAATAGGAGAGTGGGAGAGGAAATTCGAATTTGGTTTGGATTGGGAGTGTAGTGTCGAATTTGGTTTAATAAGTAAGGCACAATCGAGTCGGGTTAAAACAGTGAGTATCTGTGCCCAGGTCACAGCGTGCCCGCGTAGCTGTGTAGTATAAAAATGGCGCGTCCGCGCTGGAGTGGCAGAGAGCTCAAAATTTTCCTCTGGCAGACCGCGCGCCCGCGCCGTTCTGCCTTATAATCCTAGCGCGGCCGTGCTGCCCTGCATCTTGCTGTTGTTGTTCTTTTTCCTCCTGGCTGCATGACAACTAATTTGAGAAGATGCAACCTGCAATAGCAATGTTTACATATTATACTCCTAAAATAATGAATTAAAATACTCTAACTCCTAAAAAATAAATAAATAAAATAAACAATAAATGGGTTGCCTCCCATTGAGCGCTTGATTTTAAGTCTTTCAGCCTGACTACTCCCTGTTTCATTTCGGATTGGAGAGACTAACTGAGGATTTCTGTCAATCGTAATCACCACCCCAATAATGCTTTAAGCGCTGTCCATTGACTTTGAATCGCTCGTCCGACGTAGTTCTAGCGATCTCAACCGCACCATGGGGGAATACTTGTTGTATAATGAATGGGCCCGACCATCATGATTTTAGCTTCCCAGGAAATAATCTCAGTCTTGAATTGTATAGCAGCACTGCTTGCCCCGGTTTAAACTTCCTTTGTATGATCTTTTGATCGTGCCATTTTTTAGTTTTCTCTTTGTAGATTCTGGCATTCTCATAGGCTTGCAAGCGGAATTCATCCAGTTCATTGACCTGTAACAGTCTCTTTTCGCCTGCAACTTGTAGATCAAAATTCAATTTCCAGATAGCCCAGTACGCTTTATGCTCAAGTTCAACTGGGAGATGACATACGTTACCGTACACAAGCTGGTATGGTGACATCCCAATCGGAGTTTTAAATGCAGTCCGGTAAGCCCAAAGAGCGTCATTTAGCTTTAATGACCAATCCTTCCGATTTGGATTCACCACCTTCTAAAGAATCCGTTTCACCTCTCTGTTCGAAACTTCTGCCTGGCCACTTGTTTGGGGATGGTACGCAGTTGCAATTCTATGCTTCACTCCATATTTGGCCAAGAGAGGTGTGAAAGATTTGTTGCAAAAATGATTCCTTTGGTCACTAATGATTGCCCTTGGTGTGCCAAATCTTGTGAATATGTTCTTCTGGAGAAATTTCAACACCACCTTAGCATCATTCATAGGTAAAGCAACTGCTTCTACCCATTTCGACACGTAATCCACTGCCAGTAGAATGTATTCATTGTTAAAGGATTTTGGGAAAGGACCCATGAAATCAATACCCCAAACATCAAAAATTTCAACTTCTAAAATCATGTTTAAGGGCATCTCATTACGTTTTGATATGTTACCCATCCTTTGGCATCTATCACATCTTTGTACGAATTGATGGGCATCTTTGAACAATGTTGGCCAGTAAAATCCTGCTTGTAATACCTTGGCCACTGTTTTCTCACCTCCATAATGTCCTCCATACAACGAGTCATGACAATGATGTAAGATGCTATCTGTTTCGCATTGAGGAATGTACCGTCGTATAATATGTACCTCATCCCATATGTACCTCTTACCATCATGTAAGAACTTCTTTTTCTGTTGATTTGTCAAATCTGGGGGATAGACGTTGATCACTAAATAATTGACAAAATTTGCATACCATGGAATCTCTGAGTTTATCACCAATAATCGTTCATCCGGGAAGTATTCATTGATCACAGTTTTATCATGCTTTGCCTATTCATCGTTTTCCAACCTCGATAGATGATCCGCCACTTGATTTTTCATCCCCTTCCTATCCCGAATTTCCAAGTCAAATTCCTGGAGTAGAAGAATCCATCTAATTAGCCTCGGCTTCGCATCTTTCTTCGAAATCAGATATCGTATAGCTGAGTGATCCGTGAACACCACCACTTTTGTTCCGATTAAGTATGAACGAAATTTATCAAAAGTATACACTACCGCTAGCAACTCCTTCTCGGTAGTCGTATAGTTGAGGTGCGTATCGGACAATGTTTTGCTAGCATAATAGATGGCGTGAAAAACCTTTTCCTTTCGTTGACCCAAAATAGCCCCAATAGCATAATCGCTAGCATCACACATTAACTCGAACGATATTGACCAATCTGGTGCTACTATCACAGGCGTTGTGGTCAATTTCTTCTTCAACACCTCAAAAGCCATCAAACATTCCTTGTCAAACTTGAATGGAACATCTTACTCCAATATACTGCATAAAGGCTTAGAAATTTTAGAAAAGTCTTTTATGAATCTCCTATAAAACCCGGCATATCCTAAGAAGCTTCGAATGCCCTTACTGTAGTTGGTGGAGGTAGATTTCAATTGTCTCCAGTTTAGCTTGATCTACCTCCAACCCTTTTAACGACACCTTGTGCCCAAGAATGATCCCTTCTTGCACCATAAAGTGGCATTTTTCCCAATTGAGCACTAAATTGGTTTCCACGCATCTTTTCAAAACCAAGACCAGATTTTCCAAACAACTATCAAAGGAATCACCAAGCACTGAAAAATCGTCCATGAATACCTATATATTGCGTTCGACCATATCTGTGAAAATAGCCATCATACATCTTTGGAACGTCGCTGGTGCATTACATAATCCAAAAGACATCTTTCGAAAAGCGAAAGTACCATAAGGACAAGTGAAGGTAGTCTTTTCCTGGTCTTCGGGGGTAATCACTATCTGATTATAGCCTGAATAACTATCCAACAAGCAATAAAACTCGTGTCCAGCCAGTCTATCTAACATCTGATCAATGAAGGGTAGAGGAAAGTGATCCTTGCGGGTTGCTTTGTTTAGTTTTCTGTAGTCCATACAAACCCTCCATCCGGTCACTGTCCTTGTCGGTATCAATTCATTATTTTCGTTCTCCACAACCGTCATACCACCCTTTTTAGGCAGGCACTGTACTGGACTCACCCAACTACTATCAAAGATGGGGTAAATGATACCTGCATCAAGCCACTTCAAAATTTCCTTTTTCACCACATCTTTAATGATTGGGTTTAGCCTCCTTTGTTGCTCAATTATTGGTTTGGCATCGTCTTCCAACAGGATCTTATGCATACAAAATAAGGGGCTAATTCCTTTAATGTCCGCAATGGTCCAACCAATTGCTGATTTGTACTCCCGGAGAACTCGTATCGACTTCCTTTCCTGCAATTTGTTAAGTACAGATGCAATGATAACAGGAAAAGTAGATGATTCACCCAAATAAACATACCTGAGATGATTAGGTAGCAGTTTAAGCTCAAGTGTTGGGGGTATTTCTAGAGATGGCTTCAATCGCTCAAAGGGTTGCTCTGTGCTTTTCAATAGTTCGAACAGGATTTTAAATCGGTGTACCCTAGGCAATGTATCCAACCTTTGAAGATAATCAATAATCTCAGCATCATCTAAATCTTCCTCCCCTGATAAGGTAGTCTCCAATGGATCCCTAATCATCAGCTTCAAAAATTCATCATCCACGACTTTTTTCACCATATCCATTCTGAAACACTCCTCTTCGTCTGTAGGAAACTTCATAGCTTTAAACACATTGAACTTCACTTCTTAGTCTTGAACCCTCATAGTTAATTCTCCTTTCTGCACATTAATGAGTGTTTTACCGGTTGCTAAGAATGGTCTCCCAAGTATTATCGAAATGTCCTTGTCCTCTTTGTAATCCAATATGATGAAATCAGCTGGAAATATGAACTTATCAACTTTAACAAGTATGTCCTCCACAATTCCTCTCGGGTATGTAACAAACCTATCTGCCAGCTGAAGAGATATGTTTGTGGGTTTCGGTGCAGGTAGACCCACCTGAGAGTATATCGATAATGGCATAAGGTTAATACTAGCTCCCAAATCATACAAACATTTATTAAATGACAAGTTACCAATGGTGCAAGGAATAGTAAAGCTGCCAGGATCTTTCAACTTTGGTGGCAATTTCTTTTGGAGCACCGCACTACATTTTTCAGTCAAAGCTACTATTTCATAGTCCTCAAGGTTTTTCTTCCTTGACAAGATTCCCTTCATGAACTTAGCGTAACTCGGCATCTGCTCTAAAGCTTCCGCAAATGGTATGTTAATTTGTAACTTTTTGAAAATTTTGAGGAACTTGGAGAATTGCTTATCTATCTTTTGTTTCTGAAGTCTCTGTGGATATGGAACTGGGGGATATATCAATGGTGGTGTTGTTTGTTCCTTTTCTTTTCTTTTTGTTTAATTTTAGACTTCTTTCCTTCCTCTTTTGAAAGCTCTGCATATTCCTTTTCTGGTGGGCTGCGTGCCCGCGCTGTGTCCCCGTGTATTTCCGGCGCGGCAGTGCCTGTTGGCAATAATTGTTTTTCGCTTCTCAACGTGACATCTTGGTATTGTTCTTTCCCATCTCCTTTCGGATTAACTTCAGTATCACTTGGGAACGCTCCTTAAGGTCGACTATTCAAAACATGAGCTAATTGTCCCAACTGATTCTCCAGATTTCTAATTGACACTGCCTGACTTTTCACATTCATATCTACTTGTTTAACAGCTTATCCTGATCATTCATTCTCCTCTAAGAAGCTGTAATAAATTTTGTCAAGCAGTCCTCCAAACTTAGTTTCCTCTCTACGTGTTGTGGAACTTGATTTTGAAACCCTGGGGGATTTTGTGGTCTTGGAGCTTGATTTTGAGCTTGTGTATTGTTGCTCCATGAAAAACCCGGATGATTTCTCCATCCTGGATTGTAAGCGTTTTGGCAAGGGTTTGGTGGTCGTTGGTAGCTACCGACAACTGCACTGCTTCAGGATTAATGGGACAATAATCTGTGTGATATGAACCCACGCATAGCTCATATACATAAGCAACTTGTGGAGTTTTTGACTCTGCTATAGCATCAATTTTCTTAGACATAACTGTTATTTGAGCTGCTAATGCTGTGACTGCGTCAACTTCAAACATCCCAGCTACCTTTTATTGATTCATTCTGGAAGTCGGCCATTGATAATTGTTGGCAGCCATTATCTCTAATAGTTCATAAGCCTCATCAAAGTTTTTATCCATAAGTGCTCCTCCCGCGGCTGCATCTATGCTGTATCGAGTATTACCACTTAACCCATTGTAAAACGTCAGAACCTATAGCCACTTGGGTAGTCCATGGTGTGGGCATTTTCTCAATAAGTCCTTGAATCTCTCCCAAGTCTCATACAGTGACTCTCTATGTTGTTGCTCATAAGTGGAAATCTTATTCCTCAATTTGGCCGTTTTAGCTGGCGGAAAGAATTTCGCAAGAAATTTCTCAGCTAAGTCATCCCAGGTCGTGATGGATCCCGGCGGTAGCGAGTGCAACCAACTCTTTGCTTTATCCCTCAGAGTGAATGGGAATAGACGTAGTCTAACTGCATCATCCGAAACATTGTGGTATTTAAATGTATCACAAATCTCAAGAAAGCTCACCAAATGTTCATTTGGATCATCAGTAGTGATAAGTGCATAATATTCATTTATTTTCATTCCTTTATGTTTAGTTTACTGCATGTTTTATTGTGTATATGCACTTATTAGGTTGTTTATTGATTTCGGGAGGATTCAGAGTCAAAAGTAGAAAAAGATGGAAAATCGGAGCCAAAACGAGAAAAGTTGAAGAATTGGAAAATTGTGGTTCTCGCCCCGGCGAGAACTTTGTATTGGAGTTTCTCGCCCCGGCGAGAAACCTTCTGCCCGTTTTTGCCCCAGCTGATCCAGAGCTCGCCCCGGCCCAAAACTTTCTGCTCGTTCTCGCCCCGGCGAGAAACCTAGGCATAAAATTCTCGCCCCGGCGAGAAAGGCGGCGTTGACCAAGTTTGACCACCTTTGACTTTTTGTAATTTTTGAGGATTTCTACTTCAGATTGGATTCTTAATTCTTAGAGACTTAGGATATTATCTTAGGACTATAAATAGATGTTTTTGGTTTATTATTAGGGACATCTTGACAACTATAATTGTAATCTTAATTGGAGGAGATTGAAGGCATGTCAGGCTAAACTCTTACTTTCAGTTCTAAGGGATGTTGAACCTTTTTCATAATTAATGGTCTAATCAGGTTTTATTTATTTATTCCTTCTTGCATGAGATTTATTCTGATAATCTGTTTTAACTGATTATATGTTATTTAGTCTTTTGATTTGATTTGGCCAATTGAATTAATTTGATTAATATCATCTGCTAGATTAAGATATAGTATTAAGCAAACGATATTATATCTGATCATAGGTAGCTATTAATAGTATTTGATTATGGAAAAGCTTTTGGATATTATTAAGATTATTAGAAGGAAAGTTAAATAATTCCTGATTGTGTAATTGTTGCTTGAAATAACCTAATTCTCTAATTATTCAAGCTGCTGTTATATTAAATCTAGACTGATAGTTCTAGGTTATATGATAGTTAGGGTCTCTTGAGGCGATTGTCACATTAGATTTACACATAAGGAGAATTTCGGATAATTAGCGATTGCGGTTATCTAGGGTTATTAATCTCATTGAAGGGTAAATATTATCAAACTTGACTTTTCCATGATTGTGATGAGGTGATACTGAACTGAAGAACTGAAGCTTTTTATTTATTGATCACTTTTAATTACTTTTGTTAGTTTAGTGAATTAAACTCAAAATCCCCCCATTAATAGAAATAATAGGAATATTAGAATAAGTAAAAGATTAATTCATTTCTCTGTGGGATTGATCCTTGCTTGTCATTATACTAAATTTTGTGCTAGTAGAGTGTTAGTAAGGTATTAATTTTGGAGTGTAAAACGACAGCTCCCAAATTTTGGCGCCGTTGCCGGGGAAGTGTTATTTATCTTTATTTATTCTTCATTTTATTTTATTTGTGTTTATTATTGTAGTTTATGACACGATCCTCTCAATCCGGTGATTTGAATTTTGATCTAGAAATTGAGAAAACTGCACGCAGGCTAAGGAAAGAAGCTCGTCAAGCTCGAGGCATCACTGCAGAGTCAGACGAAATTCCATCACCGGGACTCAACATAGCACTTGAATTACTGTCAAATACATCATCCACCGATTCAGAGGAAGAAGAAGAAATGGCAGTGCCAAATAACAATAGAACACTTAAAGAATTAGCCACTCCTAATCTCAATCAACAACCCTTATGCATTGAATATCCTACATTAACTGCTGCTTTTGAACTTAAATCGGGACTAATTCATCTTTTTCCTACTTTTCGTGGTCTCATAGGTGAAGATCTGTACAAGCACTTGAAGGAATTCCATGTGGTGTGTTCCACCATGAAGCCACATGGAATAATAGAGGATCAAATCAAGCTAAGGGCATTTCCATTCTCATTGGGAGATCTAGCGAAGGACTGGATGTACTATCTTCCTTCAGGGTCAATACAGTCATGGAATGACATGAAAAGGCTGTTCTTGGAGAAGTACTTTCCTGCTTCAAGAGTTGCCAACATCAGAAAGGAGATATGCGGCATTCGACAGTTCAATGGAGAGACACTGTATGAGTATTAGAAAAGAATTAAAAAACTATATTCCAGTTGTCCTCCCCATCAAATAGACGATCAACACCTGATTCAGTACTTTTATGAGGGATTATTACCAATGGATCGGAGTATGATCGATGCTGCAAGTGGAGGAGCACTAGTGGATAAGACACTGGAGGCTGCAAGGACTTTAATTACAAATATGGCTGCTAATTCTCAGCAGTATGGGACAAGGAATGACCGTGCACCTGTAAAAGTGAATGAGATTACCACGAGCAATCTTGAACAACAAATTTTTGATTTGACTGTGATGGTTAGACAATTGGCTACAGGAAATACACCAGCAGCAAAAGTTTGTGGGATTTGTTTAATGGATGGTCATAGTATTGATTCTTGTCCGACATTGCAACAGGATGAAACCACACAACAAGCTAATGCAGTGGGAATTTATCAAGCACAACCTCAGCGGAAGTATGACCCATATTCAAATACTTACAATCCAGGATGGAGGGATCACCCTAACCTTAGTTATGGAGGAAATAGGCCACCAGCGCAAAGCATGTATCCGGTTAGACAACAAGGGTTCCCACAAGGCTCTCAACCAGCTCCACATCAATATCAACCTAGACAGGCAGCTCCTGCAAATTCTGGAACATCTTTGGAAGACATGTTCAAGGCATTCATGAGTCAGACACAGCAGTTCCAGCAGGAAATGAAAAATTCTGTTCAAGACTTGAGAAATCAGATAGGTCAACTTGCCACCACAGTGGGGAGGTTGGATGCTCAGGGTTCAGGAAAGTTGCCCTCCCAAACAGTTTTCAATCCAAGGGAGAATGCTAGTGCGATTACACCAAGGAGTGGAAAAGAGTTGGAAGTACCCAAAACAGTGACGGAAATTGAAAAGGAGAAGGTTAGTGATGAGATAGAGACACCGACGGAAGCTGTTACCCCATCTACTCCAGTTAAGACCCCACCGTTGCCGTTTCCACCTAGAACACACAAGACTTCAAAGAAGGAGGAAAAGGATAAGGAAATCTTGGAAACCTTCAAGAAGGTAGAAGTCAATATTCCTCTTTTGGAGGCCATCAAACAAGTGCCCAGGTATACAAAGTTTTTGAAAGAATTGTGCACTAACAAAAGAAAATTGAAAGATGATGAAAAAGTCACTGTAGGAGAGAATGTGTCAGCAGTGCTTCAAAGAAAAATGCCTCCTAAATGTAAAGATCCAGGAATGTTTACAATCCCATGCAGAATAGGTAATACCAGATTTGAGAAAGCCATGCAAGATTTAGGAGCGTCAATAAATGTCATGCCATTATCTGTATTTGCTTCTTTAAATCTAGGACCTTTGAAACAAACTAGTGTTATCATTCAACTTACTGATCGTACTAACACTTACCCTCAAGGGGTAATTGAAGATGTCTTAGTGCAGGTGAATCAGTTAATATTTCCTGCAGATTTTTACATTGTGGATATGGAAGATGACAGATCTCCAAATCCCTCGCACATCTTGCTAGGAAGGCCATTCTTGAAAACAGCAAGGACAATGATCGATGTGCACAATGGGACCTTGACCATGGAATTTGATGGAGAGAAAATTCAGTTCAATATATATGACGCCATGAGGTACGCTAGTGATGTTGATCATGTTTTTGCCATTGACATCATTGATTCTATAGTGTAGGGATCTTTTGAACAAGACCAAAGGGAAAGCTTGGAGATGGCTATTGCTAACAACTTGGACATGGATAAAGAGGAAGAATTTGACCAGAATCAGGAATTGAAGGAAGTTGTGGCTGCATTGCACTCTTTACCAAAATTCACAGATAAATATGCAGTTCAATCAATTCAATTGCCTGTTTCTCATAAAAAACTGTTACCATCTGTGGAGCAAGCTCTAATCTTAGAATTGAAACCTTTACCTGCTCACTTGAAATATGCATATTTAGGGACTAATGAAACTCTACCTGTGATTATTGCTAGTAATCTAACCAAAGTGCAGGAAGAGAAATTGTTGAGAGTTCTAAGGGACCATGTCACAGTGTTTGGTTGGACGATAGCAGATATCAAAGGTATAAGTCCCGCGATGTGCATGCATAAGATTCTTTTGGATGATGAAGCAAAGCCCACGAGAGAAGCACAACGATGATTAAATCCACCCATGATGGAGGTAGTCAAGAAAGAGGTGATTAAATTACTTGATGCAGGCATAATCTACCCCATCTCCGACAGTCAGTGGGTGAGTCCGGTACAGGTAGTTTCGAAGAAGTCTGGAATAACTGTCATCACGAATGACAATAATGAGTTGGTGCCCACACAGATACAAACAGGATGGAGAGTGTGTATTGACTACAGGAAACTAAATGTTGTAACTAGAAAAGACCACTTTCCTCTTCCCTTTATTGATCAAATGCTAGAAAGATTAGCGGGGCATACTTATTATTGCTTTCTAGATGGTTTTTCAGGTTATAATCAGATCGTGATTGCACCCGAAGACCAGGAAAAGACCACATTCACGTGTCCATTTGGTACTTTTGCATACCGGAGGATATCGTTTGGACTTTGTAATGCACCAGGTACTTTCCAGCGATGCATGGTAAGCATTTTTTCTGATCTTTTAGAAAATTGCATCGAGGTCTTTATGGATGATTTCACAGTACATGGTGATTCTTTGGATTTGTGCTTGGACAATCTAACTCGTGTGCTAGATAGATGCTTGGAAACTAACCTTGTTCTTAATTGGGAAAAGTGTCATTTTATGGTAGAACAGGGTATATTGCTTGGTCATGTTGTGTCAGCTAAAGGTTTAGAGGTTGATAAAGCTAAGATAAATATTGTGTCTGCTTTGCCTTACCCCGCCAGTGTGCGGGAGATTCGCTCTTTTCTTGGACATGCAGGTTTCTATCGGAGATTTATCAAAGACTTTTCCAAAATAGCTCTGCCATTATGTAAGTTGCTACAAAAAGATGTGGAATTCCAGTTCGATGATGCGTGCAAGGAGGCATTTAACATGTTGAAGAGCCTATTGACCTCCGCACCTGTGATACAACCGCCAAATTGGAATCTTCCCTTTGAAATAATGTGTGATGCAAGCAATTATGCAGTCGGAGCTGTTTTGGGCCAAAGAGTTGACAAAGTTGTCCATGCCATCTATTATGCCTCTAGAACATTGAATGCAGCTCAGATTAACTACTCGACAACAGAAAAAGAACATTTGTCTGTTGTTTTTGCTTTAGATAAATTTCGATCTTATTTACTTGGCACTAAAGTTGTAGTTTATTCTGACCATGCAGCTCTCAGGTATTTGTTAACCAAGAAGGACTCTAAACCCAGGATTATCAGATGGATTCTGTGTTGCAGGAATTTGACTTGGAAATCAAGGATAAGAAGGGAGGGAATAACTTGATAGCAGATCACTTGAGTAGACTGGTGAGAGATGAGGAGGCACTACCATTATATGATTCCTTTCCGGATGAGCATCTCTTTTCTATTCAGGAGGAATTGCCTTGGTATGCTAATATTGTTAATTATTTAGCAAGTGCGTATATTCCCAATGAATTTTTTAAAAACCAAAAGGATAAGCTTAGGACTGATGCTAGACATTATGTTTGGGATGATCCATAGCTGTGGAAATTTTGTGCTGATCAGATAATCCGTAGATGTGTGCTTAATACTGAAACATTGTCTATTCTAACTTTTTGTCATTCCTATGCTTGTGGAGGTCATTTTGGACCAAAACGGACTGCTCATAAGGTTTTAGAAAGTGGTTTTTATTGGCCAACAATTTTTAGAGACTCATATCTATTTTGTAAATCATGCGAGAATTGTCAACGAACAGGTAATATATCACATAGAAATCAAATGCCACAAACTCCCATTTTAATTGTTGAGATTTTTGATGTTTGGGGTATTGATTTTATGAGACCTTTTCCTGTTTCTCATGGTAATATTTACATTCTCTTGGTTGTCGACTATGTTTCTAAATGGGTGGAAGCTAAAGCCACCAGGACTGATGATTCTAAAGTTGTTGCAGATTTTGTCAAAACTAACATATTTGTCAGATTTGGAACGCCTAGAGCTATCATCAGTGATAAAGGAACTCACTTTTGCAACAGGATGTTAGCAGCACTTTTCAGGAAATATAATGTTTTGCATAAGATTTTTACATCTTATCATCCGCACAGCAATGGTCAGGCTGAAGTATCCAACCGTGAAGTGAAATCCATTTTGGAAAAGGTCGTCAAGCCAAGCAGAAAAGATTGGAGTCTGCGGTTAGAAGATGCATTGTGGGCGTATAGAACTGCGTACAAAACCCCTATTGGTATGTCTCCGTACAAATTGGTTTTTGGGAAGCCATGTCATTTACCCGTGGAATTAGAACATAGAGCTTTTTGGGCAATCAAGCAATGTAATATGAGTTTGGATGATGCGGGAATGCATAGGAAGTTCCAGCTACAAGAACTCGAAGAGATGAGGAATGAAGCATATGAGAGTTCTAGACTTTACAAGAATAAGACAAAGGCCTTCCATGACAAGCAGATTTTGAGGAAAGATTTCACCGTTGGACAACAAGTTCTCCTATTCAATTCGAGGCGGAAGTTATTTCCAGGTAAGTTGCGCTCTCGTTGGGAAGGTCCATTTGTTATTACTAATGTGTTCTCTCATGGTGCTATAGATATATAGAATCCAAAGACAGGGAAAGTATTCAAGGTCAATGGACATAGGCTGAAACCTTTCCGTGAAGGATTTTCGATGGAGAGTGTGGAGATGATAGACCTAGTGGATTCGAGTTATGAGTGATTAAGGAGAATCGATGTCGGGCTACCGACGTTAACCAAATGCGCTACTTGGGAGGCAACCCAAGACATCAAATTTGCTTTTCTATCCCTTTTTATTTATTTATTTGTTTTTTTTATTTATCTCGTCTTTGCATGATTGTCTTACATTGGGGACAATGTAAGGTTTGAGTGTGGGGGAGGGGTTTAGGTTTAGGATAGTATAGGGTAGGTTTGATTTAAATGTGAAAATCTGAGTTGTTTTGTGAAAAAATTTGTGTTTGGTCAAGTTTTCAAAGGTTTTTGGTTTTAGAATGAAGATTGATGCCATTGATTGAATTTGTTTGATGCTGAATTAATTGATAAATGATGATAATGAAGTTAGGACCCATAGTTGACTGATTTAGATTGAATTGGTATTGCATGAGTACTTGAGTATGAGATACATGTTTACTTGACTAAGTTATCTGTGGAGTTGACTTTGTGCACTGATTTCATGATTTAGAACTGTGTAACTGCTTATCTTGTTTGCAGGACCATGTGAAAAAAATTGGAAATTTGAAAAAGAATTGAGAGTAAAAATTGAAAATTTTTGTCTCAAAATAAAAACATGTGGTGGGTTGAGATGGAGCGTAAAACGCACTCACCCATAAACACATGTAACGAGATGGAGCGTAAAACGCACTCGTTGGTGAGAAGAAAAGTGAGATGGAGCATAAAATGCACTCACTTAAGAAAAGAATGAGAAGAGGTGAAATGGAGCATAAAATGCATTCACCTGAATGAAAAAAAATGGATAGCAGAAAGAAAAGAGAAAAAAAACATGTTCTGGTTTTGAGTCAGTGTGCACGGTTGTTGTTCCATATGACCTGAGTTGAGTATCTCTGTTAATCATAGGAGATGCATATGTAGTTTCAATTTGATTTAGAGATGTTCAGTGGGGAATGATGGGAATATTGTTATGAGTTGATTGATGAGGTATTGATTAAATTTCTGTTGATTGGTGTTAGTATTCATAGATGCTAATTGAATTTGAACCTTTGGAAGTTTGGTTGAATAGAATTCTAATGACTTCAATATAACTTTTGTTTTAGTTTACACGAGGACGTATAAAGACTAAGTGTGGGGGAATTTGATAAGTGCATAATATTCATTTATTTTCATTCCTTTATGTTTAGTTTACTACATGTTTTATTGTGTATATGCACTTATTAGGTTGTTTATTGATTTCAGGAGGATTCAGAGTCAAAAGTAGAAAAAGATAGAAAATCGGAGCCAAAACGAGAAAAGTTGAAGAATTGGAAAATTGTGGTTCTCGCCCCGGCGAGAACTTTGTATTGGAGTTTCTCGCCCCAGCGAGAAACCTTCTGCCCATTTTCGCCCCAGCTGATCCAGAGCTCGCCCCGCCCCAAAACGTTTTGCTCGTTCTCGCCCCGGCGAGAAACCTAGGCATAAAATTCTCGCCTCGGCGAGAAAGGCGACGTTGACCAAGTTTGACCAGCTTTGACTTTTTGTAATTTTTGAGGATTTCTACTTCAAATTGGATTTTTAATTCTTAGAGACTTAGGATATTATCTTAGGACTATAAATAGATGTTTTTGGTTTATTATTAGGGACATCTTGACAACTACAATTGTAATCTTAATTGGAGGAGATTGAAGGCATGTCAGGCTAAACTCTTACTTTCAGTTCTAAGGGATGTTGAACCTTTTTCATAATTAATGGTTTAATCAGGTTTTATTTATTTATTCCTTCTTGCATGAGATTTATTCTGATAATCTGTTTTAACTGATTATATGTTATTTAATCTTTTGATTTGATTTGGCCAATTGAATTAATTTAATTAATATCATCTGCTAGATTAAGATATAGTATTAAGCAAACGATATTATATCTAATCATAGGTAGCGATTAATAGTATTTGATTGTGGAAAAGCTTTTGGATATTATTAAGATTATTAGAAGGCAAGTTAAATAATTATTGATTGTGTAATTGTTGCTTGGAATAACCTAATTCTCTAATTATTCATGCTGCTGTTATATTAAATCTAGACTGATAGTTCTAGGTTATATGATAGTTAGGGTCTCTTGAGGCGATTGTCACATTAGATTTACACATAAGGAGAATTTCGGATAATTAGCGATTGCGGTTATCTAGGGTTATTAATCTCATTGAAGGGTAAATATTATCAAACTTGACTTTTCCATGATTGTGATGAGGTGATACTGAACTGAAGAACTGAAGCTTTTTATTTATTGATCACTCTTAATTACTTTTGTTAGTTTAGTGAATTAAACTCAAAATCCCCCCATTAATAGAAATAATAGGAATATTAGAATAAGTAAAAGATTAATTCATTTCTCTGTGGGATCGATCCTTGCTTGTCATTATACTAAGTTTTGTGCTAGTAGAGTGTTAGTAAGGTATTAATTTTGGAGTGTAAAACGACAGCTCCCAAGTAGCCAAACCCCCAAACTGCACCGAATTCTGGATCATCTGAATCGTTCCCAGTTTAATCTCAAAAGTGTTTGTAGTGATCGCTGGCCTCGTGATGCTTGACTGGATCTTATCTATCTTAGGCATGACATATTCCCTCAATGATTTATGCTCTTCGTTATCCATGTTCACTTTCTCAAGTGTCTTTTTGCAGAATTTCCTCAACTTGGTAACTAAGATCATCTTCACACTGCACAAGTTCCGGTTGTTTTGATCTAGTTTGCACAAACGAACCAGAATCGCTTGAAAAGAAAATAAAAGAAAAATAATAGTGAATGTTGTTTAACTAAAACTGAATCAATTAAACTGATAATTAAAAATTATAAACACAAAATTTTCCCCGGCAACGACGCCAAAAACTTGTTTGCCTAAATCTATACTAGCAAAATACGCAAGTATACGCAGTCCACAAGTAATAAAGAGTAAGTAGAGTATCGTTCCCACGAGGAAATTATACAATTTATAATAATAAAAATCAATTCTAAACTAACTCAATTAAAGTAAACAAGAGATCAATTGTGTATTGGTGTGAAAGCTTTAAAAAAGCTAAGTAAAAAAATTTTGAAAACAGATATTATTGGAAACTTAAGATTACAATTTCACTTATTGCTTCATTTAAATCCATATACTTCCTGTTAAATTATGATAGATACTTCAGATTGTTAATCAGGAACTTATCATTATCTAAAACCACTTCTCAGTGTATCCTAGACAAATCAACCCAAATCTACAAAGGTTAGAATTAAGTTGAACATCCTAGATAACTAATTCACTATATCTCTATGTGAATTACAATTACAAAGGATTTGAAGCTCAGGTTCCTTATCAGATTACATGCGGTGTGTAGGTATATCTCTATCCTAAATATAAATTATGAGTCCCAAACGTAAGTGGAAAACATAATCACATGCTATTATGATCAGATCTAAACCTATAATCCATCTCTCAACTTCATATAGATTATCACGGTAATTACTGGCCAGGTAATTAAACAATTAAACTCAAATCATAATAGATAATCTGAAAATACACAGCAATAATTAACCATGAAGCATTGATAAAAACTACACAATAAGATCCATTGCAATCTTAAAAGAAAATTAGTTCATAGGTAAAGTGAAATCCATAATCCACAAATTAAATAGCATTCAAAATTACAAACTAAGAGATAGAGAAGAGAAATAAAACTCTGATTGTAGCCTCCAATCTCTCCTTAGCTCCTACAATGATTTCTATGCGCTATCCAAATTGCTTCAAGTCTACAATTGATTACAAATCAAGATCAATTCTATTAATTCGTAGATAAATAAAAAATCCTTAAAACTAGCTATTTATAGTGCCTACTAATCGTCCAAAACCATATAGAAGAGATAAGTTTAATTACAAATCAAATTCCAATCCAAAACAAAAAAAGTCAAACTTCTGCTCCTAGTCAACTCCTGACCTAGCGCGGCTGCGCTAGGTCCATGCACAAATCCGGCACGCCCGCGCAGTCTCTCAGCAAAACTTAACTCTGGCTCCCAGCGCGCGCGCTGCATTCCTTCACTTTATCGGCGCGACTACGCAGCTCTTCAGTACTTCTGACTTTGGCTTCTACTGTACTCAATTTCCATCAACTTTGGTTCAAATGCAAAATACCTACAAAAACACAGAAAACACATGAAAAGTAACTAAAACTCAAGGATTTAAACAATAATACAGTCAATTGATATCCAAATCGTAGGTATGAAACCTACTCATCAGCAGCTTGTAATTGAACCTATCTTCTAAGCTCCTCAATGAAAATATCTTTAAGCTCGACAATGCAGCTTGCAATCTAAGCTCCTCAATGAAAATATCTTCCAAGCTCGACAATGCAGCTTGCAATTGAACCTATCTTCTAAGCTCCTCAACGAAAATATATTACAAGCTCGACAATGTAGCTTGTTACCGTAAGCACGACAAAGCACTATATCAGTTTAAGCACGACAAAGCAGCTTGCTAAAAATAATTTGCCAGGATGTTTCTTGGTGAAATCGTGGAAAGTAGGACAAATCATTTTGTCAGTGTAAGCACGACTAAATAGCTTGAAAAAAAATTTATTTGACCTAATTCATCGTTTACATAATAAAATCACTAAACACTTGCTTCGAAATATCATTTTGATCTTTATTAAGCACAAAATTCGAATATCATTAGGACTTAAGGTTTTAAACTTCTTGATACCTAGTTTTGGTTATACACTCTAATTCTAAACATATACGATAGTGTTTTTGAATTGTATTAGGTTTTCAATGATTTCCCGAACAGTCGTTCATTAGAGTATATCATCACATAACACAGAGTCGGAACAAAAAATTTCATTTAATAAACACATAATTTACATATATAAATCTTATTAGGGTTCGGAATATTACAGCTAGAAGCCATGAAATCCGAGCTGAACTCCATATATGAAAACCAAGTATGGACTTTGGTTTCACCACCTGAGGGCATTAAGCCTATTGGGTGTAAATGGGTCTTTAAGAGAAAGACTGGAGCATATGGCAAGGTAGAGACCTATAAGGCCCGACTGGTTGCAAAAGGTTTCAAATAAAGACAAGGAGTTAACTATCATAAAACCTTCTCACCAGTAGCTATGCTCAAGTCCATTCAGATTTTGCTTACAATTGCAGCTTATTATGACTACGAAATCTAGCAAATGGACGTGAAGATGGCCTTCCTCAATGGAGAGCTTGAGGAGAATGTATATATGATACAGCCAGAGGGTTTTGTTTCAACGGTTGGAACAAACCAAGTCTGTAAACTACAACGATCCATTTATAGATTGAAGCAAACTTCTAGAAGGTGGAACATCCGTTTTGATGAAATAATCAAAAAGTTTGATTTTATCAAAAATGAGGATGAACCATGTGTGTACAAGAAGGTTAGTGGGAGCGCTATTTTATTCCTAGTATTATATGTAGACGATATATTACTGATAGGGAATGATGTTCCTATAGTACAGTCGATCAAAATTTGATTATCTAAACACTTCTCCATGAAGGACTTGGGTGAGGCATCCTATATTTTGGGGATAAAGATCTATAGAGATAGATCTAAAAGGATGCTTGGCTTGACCTAAGGAAAGTACATTGACTCGATGCTAAAGAAGTTTAGCACGGAAGATTCCAAGAGAGGTCTCATGCCGATGAGCCATGAAATACATCTCTCCAAGAAACAGGCCCCAAAGACACCTGAGGAGAGAGACCGTATGAGTAAGATTCCTTATGCTTCAGCAATAAGATCTATCATGTACGGTATGATACGTACAAGACCAGATGTCGCTCATGCACTTAGTGTAACAAGCAGATATCAGTTCAATCCAGGAGAAGAGCACTGAAAGGCAGTGAAAAATATCCTAAAGTACTTAAGAAGAACTAAGGATGTATTTCTTATCTACGGTGGGTCTGAATTGAAACTAGAGGGATATACAGACTCAAGTTTTCAAATGGACCAAGATGATAGTAAATCCGTTTCAGGGTATATATTTACCTTAAATAGTGGCGCAGTGAGTTGGAAAAGTTCCAAGCAGCAAACAGTTGCTGATTCAGTGACAGAGGCAGAGTACATAGCTACAAGTGAGGCTGCAAAGGAAGCTGTTTGGATGAAGAAGTTCATAACTGAACTTGGAGTGGTTCCTAACATTAGAGGAGCCGCACCTTTATTTTGTGACAATACCGAAGCTGTTGCGCAGGCAAAGGAACCCAGGTCTCATCAGAAATCCAAACATGTGTTGCGGTGGTTTCATTTGATTAGAGAGATCATTGAAAGAGGAGATGTCACCCTGGAGCGTGTGGACTCTCAAGACAATATTGCAGATCCAGTTACTAAAGCTTTAACACAACAGCTGTTTGATCATCACTTAGAGAAGATAGGCATTAGATACCATGGCGATTGGCTTTAGTGCAAGTGGGAGATTGAAAGTAGCATGCACACAAGCCAATCATATTTGATATGATGCATCATATACTTTGTAATCTTATTCATTTATTAATAAAAGTATTAAAGGCATTTTACTTTATCTACATAGTGCTGTTATATTAAATACGATAAACTCATAGTTTTGAGCAATGCTTTTAGAATCATGATGATGATCATGCTAATAAGATCTAAATTCTTAGATAGCTTAAAACTAAAATCGTTCCTAATCGTTGGATTACTAAAAAGGGGATTAGTGAATCCGGATAGATTAGTACGTACGTTGCTTGCTCTTACGAAGAGGATGATTGATCTCATAATCATTTGTGTGGAGACACTAAAGCAAGCTGTAGGTGCTTATTAGAGAATAAGTTCACTGAACGTGACTCGCTAACGAATACCTAATGGAGTTTTACTCGTCTGTCAATAGGAATTCCTCTTGTAATAGTAGTACAAGTGATCCTTGGACTTGAGATCATCATAGTATATTGTGTATGATGAGTTATACTTTGATATGTCCCTTAAGACATTTAGGGTATATCAAAGGGTATGATTGGGTATAATAAGTTGTATATGGAGATAGGTGAATGATCAACAAAGAATCTACCATGTCTAGTAAAAGATGTGAATGTCCTATGTGATTCGATAAATGACAACTCAGTAGTCCTTGGCCAAGGCAGAATGAAATTAGAAAGGAGTTTCTAATTTGCATTATTTAGAGTTGTGCATTTGGGAATTGAAATACATATAATTAAATAAAATAAGACTTGACAGTAATTTCATGTCTTATATTTAATTGGGACATTGTATGGTAGAAGGATTGAATTGTACGGTAACTATTCACTAAAAGGTTCTTTTATGATTAATGTTGAAATCTATATTACCTGGAAAGTCGTTGATCGCTAAGGGGGTTTACCCTTATTGTAGAATAAATGTTATTTATTTAAATGAATTAAATAGTTTAATTTATTTATCAAAATAAGATTAGAATTGTTCTAATTGATTTATTCACAACCGATTTAATATGGAGAACCTAAAGGGTCACACCGCAAAAGAAAAATATTTATTTAAGAAGTAAATGATATAATTGTAATAATAAGTTAAGTGTATTTAATTTAATCTATGGAGATAGAATAAACTAAATAGCTTAATATTTATTATTTAATATTTTGAAAATATTAAATATAAATTAATAAGAGGAGTTTTATTATTATTATTATTATTATTACTATTACTATTATTTAATTCCTAATAGAGATTGGGAATTAATTAATAGAAGTACTCTCTCATGGATTCCTAATTAGATTAGGAGGTTGATTTAATTAAAGGAATTTAATTAGAATAGAAACCTTAATCCTAAATAGTTTAGGGAAGGGTTTTTCTACATCTATAAATAAGAGAAGTCTTATTATAGGTTAGGGTTGCACACTCTTGCATAAGAATTGTGGAGAAACTAGGGTTTTGCCAAACACCTATCTTCTTGAACAAGTATTATTCCTTGGTGGATCACCTCTAGAGGCCAAACACTTGGGTGGCTAACGTTGATCAAAGGAAGGAATTTAATAGGTGGAATTCAAGGAGAACGCAAAGGAATTGGAGTTGAACTTGTACTTGAGGAAGCTAGAATTCTACAAGGGTATAATTCTTATTCTTTATCTCTTTTATTTAATTAATAATTGTGCATAAAGAAAGATCATGGTGATGGTTTGTATAAATTTTTTAAAATCTGATTTTATCGCGCTTCTGCTTTATTTATGTAATTTGATTGCATGTTCGCGTTATATACAAACCTAACACAATGACTGCCTACAAATGCAACACATAACCCTTCAACATCAGAAAGAGTTTTCACTTCAGGTATTGCCTGTTGAGGTTTCATTCCAAGCTTAAGTACCATAAGCACACATGGTAAAAGGAAAGAAACGAAAAACAAATGGCACAAATAATTAATCCTCAAGTAAATAACTTATATACAAGGATTAACATATTTTTTGTCCCCTTTTTTCTAAACAAAATGAGCATGCTACATAAAAATAGTAAATCCTTTTTCAGAATAGTTCAGTCTGTGAAAATGACTAAAAACCATATTCATTATAGTCATGGTAAGACAGATAAGTTTCCCAACTAATTTATTTATGGTACTCACTTACCTAACGTCTACTGCATCAACAAACAATTGATTAGGACGACCAAGACGCTGTACTGATTCATGAATTTCCCTAACCATCCAAAAGTTGAATGTAAGGAAATAATAAGATTATATCAAGTAAATTAGGTGCAAAGTTGTAGCAACTAGAACTTATCAATAATTGAAGAGAAATGAGCATTTTCATTGAATTCCCATATTGCATCTGACTGAGGTTTATTTTTCATAACATTTAAAGTAATATTAGAGTGGTTGTCTTTAATCCAGCTATCTATCACTACATCATCTTCCATTTTAACTTAAAAGAACCATTTTAGATTAACATCTTCAGTTTCAACTTATCAACAAAAATTAAAACAGAGCCATAATAAACAAAAAACAATCATGATCTACAGTTGAGAGCACCAGAAATGAAATCCCAAAAGTTCCATTCTGTAATACTTGGAATCTTAAAATATTATACAAATTAATTAAAAAAATACATACAATAGAATTTGAATAACAAGATTTTACAACGTAATATCATATACTTATAGCTAATCCAGCTCCATAAATTGCCATCAATTTAAAAAATAAAATAAATCAAGGAATTTAATATATGGAGTGCTTGGATCAAGCAGAGATTTAAATGCACTACTACATGAATCTGATGATGAATAATGCTTCAAAGAAACATTCAGAGAATCTATGTCAATAGGCTCTTCAATTATATGCCAGAATTCTACAGATAACCATAAATTTTACTTTTTCCCTTATCCCAAATCAAGAATATAGAAAAATACATAGAGATCCCCATGAAGAGTAAATGTTGTGCACTCATAGTCAACTTAACAATTGGTAACTATGGAAGAACTAGCTCGGCTATGTGATGAATAATTAATAACTATCTTTTATGAAAATTATTAATTGTTGGGGAAAAGAATAAATAAGTCCCAACATTAGGGAATGATGGAGTATATACAAGCATACCAAGGGTATTAATCACATCTTACCACCAACTAAATATATACTTCAACAAAATATAAGAGTTTTCCATGTTTTGTATAATTGTAGAAATTTTGGCAATAAGATATAAAACAATATAATTTCACCAAAATAATACTCCTATAACTATGTTTAAAAGAAACCTAGCAAGTTTTGAATTTATATGTTAGTGGTATGTTACGATAGTTGACTCTTCAACAACTATTCTTTGTGAACTAAGTAATGCTAAAATTAGATCATTTACGTGATGTCTGCTAATAACTTCAATCACAACCAGTAGCATAACTGTAGCTGTCATCAAAAATATAGTTACTCACACGCACGCAAATCAGTCCCTGGTGAAAAGGAATTAGTCTCTGTACGAGGATAACTGATGAAAGCAGTTAGGCAAAGCTCTTCAGCCACCTGTTGGTAAACGATAAGATAGAAAAATAATAATACGAAAAACAAGACATCAGTTCATATAAGATACCAACCTAAAGCAAAGTAATAAAGCAATGGGAATAGTGAAGATGATAAATAAATACTCCAGTCGATTTCAAATGTCAACCTTTCTTTTTTTGGTTGTAAACAATGTCAACTTCGACAAAATCTGATAAAAGCATTCATATCATGCTTAAAAAGTTGAGCCTATTAAAAAGTTTTGATTTATGAAATTTATTCCACTTGAGCAGAAAAAAATTTCTCAAATGTTTTAACATTATTATGCAAGAATGACGACCCTCTAAAACATGGAAGGAATGGCATTACAGATATGCATGCTGGATATTCCTTCCAAATACCCCCATCTCGACATTTGTAGTCCTGCCGGATCTAAATGTGTGAATACGTTTTCTCAAGAAAAGACTCGAATCAAGGAATTTAATATATAGACAATGAAAATGTAAAGGAAAAATTGACCCATATAAATAAATAAACTAAGGAGAGAGAAAAGAGGAATGAAAGGTACCCCAGAATAAGATCTTTAGGAGCACGAACAAGGTGAGAAAAGACAGAGTGTCCATTGGAGGTCACCGAGGTGGGAGAAGTAGAGACAATCAACTCCATAGTTGACGATGAGCCTTCGAGGTGACTAGCCAGAGCAGATAATCTACGATCAGCCGAGGAGAGTGAAGGGATTGGGTATTGCTGAAGGATTAGGGATTTGATTAGAATTTTGAACCAACAACCTCTCTTTGCTTTATCAGTAAGTGAAAAGCCCTAAATTGTGGAGAAGGGGATGAAAGGTAGAGTGTACATAATAGGAATGAAACAAAAAGACGGAGGGAAAAAATTTGGGAAAATATTAAAGCTAGCGCTAAATTATAATTATAATTTTTATGTTTATTCTTTTATTGCTAGTATTTTATTCAACAATATATTGGATTTCATTTTTTTATGAGATAATTGATTAATTCTCTTTGTGATAAAATTTCATTTATGAGATTTTATTTTTTCTATTCTAGACATTCTTTTCTTGGTTGGAATAACTTGTGCTGATTGTTGATAGATTTTTTATATTTGGGTGTGAGATAATAATCATAACACTTTATTATGAAACGATTTGTGTCGAAATTTTTTGTTCTGTTTTCTATATGATTTGCTTTCATTAAAAAAATAACTAATTAATATCCTTTTTACAAGATACCTAAGGATCACATCAGACCATATACATGTTTACTCTTATAAAATCATCATCTGCCAAACATTCATATATAAAATAAGCAAAATACATAATTTTGAAAATGTAACTGGAGGAAGATATACTAACCGAGATCACCTCCGCGCTTGTTTAATATATAAATTGTATGTTGATATATATATATATATATATACACACACACGCGGTATAATTAGTATTTCTTTTAATGAAGTTAAATCGTAACTGACTACGGTCAAACTATATAAAATCACTCATGGCCAAATCTGTTATCATGTCACTGTTACTAAGTTAGACATACAATATATTATTTAATACTTGTTGGGGTGTGTTTATACGGGCCCGTTGAATATGGTGGACCATATGCCACGTATGGAAATGTTTCCATATAAGATTTTGTTTGGCTGGATGGAGATTATTAAAGAGTTTCAGTTGCATTTAATTTCTAATTTTTAAGGAAAGTGTCAGGATTATATCCGACTTCCTTTCTTTAAGGAGATTGTGTTCTATCCAATCATAGGTAATTACCATGGTTATGAGTCCTAATACAGTTGGGGGACAGAGCGATAGAGGTAGTGTGATCATCTATAAATATAGGGCTAAACCCTAAATTTACAGGTAATGACTTTTTACTCACTAAAGTGCTGAACCTCCATTGTTAATACCTTGAATAACTTGTACTTATTCTCACACCATTGCTATCCCCCGGTAGCCAAAACCACCAGGCTCCCGAGTGTGGTTTCGTTTTTGTGCAGGATTTGGCGCGTATTTTGGTGATTGGACGCGCGGCGAAATCTTGGCGTTAACATTGGCACTAGAAGGAGGGCCTAGTGCAGCATAATACATAATCACTCAGTTGTATTTGATCAAAAATCATAGTGTTGAACAAGGGAAAAATGGTCTCGGCATACGGTGAATCTACGGTTGACCGGTCTCAACCCAGAGGTTCGGTAAAGGATAGATTGGGGCCGTCGAAAAGCATCTCGGATAGACTTGGACGCCAAAGCCGCTAGGTGGGCCAACCAAACCCTCGGACGACAATCGTCAAAAGGAAACTGTTCTCTACCATACGGAGGACGGGCGGTCATGACGATGGTACCGATGACCAGAACTCTAGACCGGACCAAGGTCGAGGCAAAAGGGAGTTGATCTTGGCCAGGAAGATGCAGCAGAACAAAGATGTTATGGAGGTCATACGCCTTCAGTAAATAAAGTTGGATAAGCAGTTGGCGTCTTTGTTACACAGAGAAGAAGTTTCCTCTAGTGATCATCGGCGTCAAGAAGATTCGTCAGGTGACCGATCTAGGACACATCGTCCGGACGGAAACAGGCCTAGGACCCGCACCACAATCCGCGACAGGCACCGAAACCGCTCGCAGGACAACAGCAGGCCTAGGAGCCACACCCTAGTCCGTGGCAGGCACCGAAGCCGCTCGCAGGACAACAACAGGTCGAGGAGCCGCACCCCAGTTCATAACAGGTACCGAAGCTGTTCGTAGGACCGGAGTAAGCCGTAGAGCCGCTCCTCGATCCACAACAGGCACCAAAGCCCCTCCTAGGACTTGAGCAGGCCAAGAAGTCGCTCTCCGATCCACATGAGGCACAATAGCCGCTCATAGGACAATAGCAGGCCAATGAGCCTCACACCAGACCGGGGCAGGCGTCGGAGCTGCCCCAGGGATAATTCAAGAGTCAGGCCTGAGCTAACTCCTCAAGAGAATGGGACGGATACCCTAGCGAGAAGGTTAAAAGAGGTGGAGCAGAGGCTGGCGGCAGCTGACCAGTCAGTAGAATTGTCGAACAATTCCAGGTCGCCTTTTACTCTAGAAATAAAGCGGGTGAATGCTGACAAAACAAAGAAAATGCCTCCATTGGAGACGTACGACGGCACTGGGGATCCATATGACCACACACATGCCTATAATCAAATCATGGATTATTATGACCATCTCGACGCCGCCAAGTACCATATGTTTGTTACTACACTGAAGCATAGGGCTCGGGAATGAATGGCGTCTCTCAGTCCGAACTCGATCGGCTCATGGGAACAACTATGTGATAAATTTCATGCCCGATTCAGGAGTAACATGCGGAGGGGAAGGCTGACAATGTCTTTGATGCAAGTTAAACAACATTCTGACGAAAGCCTCGGCCAGTATGTGAAGCGGTTTAGAGAAGTGGTCGGCACAGTGACTGACTTGAATATGCAGCAGGCTGTAGGGTTCTTCACCACTAGATTAGACTTTGCAAAATCCAAGAAGCTGGTTAAAGACCTCATTCTTAATCCCCCTAGAGACTTATCAGAGGCTTATAGTCGGGCTGATGGGTTTATCACCTTAGAGGAGGCTATTGGGAGCCTGAAGCCGCAGCCACGTTCGGAAGATAGACCGAGGGACCGAGATCGGAACAATACACCCAGGTCAGATAATCAGCCGAGGAAAAGCTTTAATAGAGGGGGTTCGGGAGGAGGTAGACTGCCCTTTCCTAACAAAAGCGTTAACAAAGTCTATACTCCCTTGAATACCGATCGAGCAAAGATATTAGAGGAAATATGGAATAAGCTTGGCTTCGAACCTTGCCAGACGAGCACCAAGTTCTATAGGGGAAATAACAACTGATATTGCAACTACCATCAAGCTTCGGGACATTCTATAGAGGACTATTATAATTTGAAAGACCTGATTAAGAAGAAGGTGCAATCTGGAGAGTTAGTTCAGTATGTCGTAGGGCGAGGGGCTTTGGAAAGGACATCAACTAATAGCAATGCTCAGCAGAATCCAAAGCCTTAATCTAATCCGGTCTCGGTGGTTCGAGGAGTCGTAGATGTGATAACGGGCGGATCGGTCGGGAAGGTACTCAGAAAGAAAAGGCGAGGTATGCTAGATTTGGCCATGACAGTATTCGAACAACCTATCGGGAAGGAGCGACCTTATCCAGGCAATGTGATTTCATTTACTGACGAGATTACCCATCGGAGTCGATTGAACCGCATGAAGGAGCTCTGGCTATTACTGCCCAAGTCGGGTACATGGATATGTGGCGAATCATGATCGACAACGGCTCTTTAGTAGACATATTGTATGCTCATGCTTATCAAAGGCTAGATTTGGGAGGCAGGAGCCACCACTTTACAGATTCGGCAATGATCTAGTTCGGGTGGGAGGGACTATCTAGTTGCCAGTCATCTTTGGGACGGCCCCTCGACAGGTAGAGGTCAATGTCAGGTTCTTTGTGGTACATATGGATTCGGCCTATAACGCTATTTTGGGAAGACCGACATTGATGGCACTGTAGGCGGTAACCTCTATCCCACACTTCAAGATAAAGTTCCCTACAGCGAATGGGGTCGGTGAGGTGCAGGGTGATTTGGATTTGGCCCGAAGGTGCTATAGGACTTCGTTGATATCTTCGACCGTAGGAAGATGTAAACAGAAATAGACTATAGTGATTGAGGTTGAACCCTTTACCAAAGGAAGCACAGAACCACTCGCCTTACCAGTCGAAGAGACTGAAGATATTAAGTTGGTTCCGGGGAAGAAGGAAAAGACAATAAAAATTAGTTCTGGTATGTAGGAGCCCTTTAGAACGGGGCTGATTAACTTACTTCGGGTCTACGCCAATATCTTTGCCTGGGAGCCCAGTGATATGCCGGGGATTGACAAGTCTGTTGCAGTTCATAAACTGTGTGCAGACCCGATGAAGAAGCTTGTTCGCTAAAAACGGAGGATTTTTGCCCCAGAAAGGCAAAAAATTATTGATGAGGAGATAGCGAAATTACTTGAAGCGGATTTTATCTTCGAAATTGATTATCCGGAGTGGCTAGCAAATGTGGTACTCGTACAAAAGTAAAACGGCAAGTGGAGGGTATGCATTGATTACACGGATTTGAATAAAGCGTGTCCGAAGGATTTTTACCCCCTGCCGCACATTGATCAGTTAATAGATGCGACTTCGGAGTTCGCAATGCTGAGCTTTATGGACGCCTTTTTTGGATATCATCAGATCTCGATGTGCAAGGAGGATATCCCGAAAATGGCTTTCATCACTCAGCGGGCAATTTATGCATATAAGAAGATGACATTCGGGTTGCTTAATGCGGGGGGCCACGTATCAGCGGATGATGAAGTACGTCTTCAAAAAGAAATTAGGGAGGAATATGGAAGTCTACGTAGATGATATGATTGTTAAGAGCTCTTCTGTTTGGGGCCATTTGGATGATCATGAGGATTATTTTCAGACCATTAGAGAGCATAATATCCGCCTGAACCCCACCAAATGTACCTTCGGACTTGGGTCTGGGAAGTTTTTGGGATATATGGTGAGCAAGAGAGGGATTGAAGCAAATCCTGAAAAGATCAAAGCTATTTTGGACATGAAGTCTCCGAAGACGTTCAAGCATTCAGGTGTCAGAGGTGTTGGTCGTGGAACATTCGGATTGTTGGATGACCCCATATATAAGTTACTTGGCTGATGGTATGTTACCTTCAGATCGTTTGTTAGTAAAGAAAATAAAGTATAGGAGCTCGAATTTTGTGTTGATCGATGGGGATTTGTATAGGCGTGCATACTCTTCACCTTTACTGAAGTGTTTGGTCCCATCTGAAGCGGAGTACGTACTTCGGGAAGTTCATGAAGGGATTTGTGGCGATCATATGGGAGCCAAGTCATTGGCATACAAGGTACTTCGGTAGGGTTATTATTGGCCTACCATTTTCAAAGAAGCTAAGGAGTATGTTCAGAAGTGCGTCAAATGTCAGCTAAACAGTCCGGTTCCTCATCAGTCGCCCGAAGAACTCTTCTCTGTTCTGTCCCTAATTTCGTTTGTAGTTTGGGGGGGTTGATATCTTAGGTTTGTTGCCGAAGGCGAAGGGTCAAGTCAGCTTTGTGATAGTGACGCTTGACTATATGACTAAATGGGTAGAAGTTAAACCTCTTTGGGCGATTACAGAGCATGAATGTTTCAAGTTTCTTAAAGAGTTTGTGGTGTTTCGCTTCCGGATTCCCATAGTTGTGGTGTCGGACAACAAACGGCAGTTTGTGGGTTCGAAATTTGAAGAATTCCTTAAGGATTTGGGGGTCCAGCATAGAAAGACTTTGGTTGTTTACCCTCAGTCTAATGGTTAGGTCGAAGTTACTAACCATACGTTGCTCAATGGTATTAAAAGAAGGTTAGACGAAGCCAAGGGAACGTGGCCTGAAGAATTACTTAGCGTTTTATGGGCATATCGAACTACTCCTAGAACCACAACGGGCGATTCGCCGTTCAGATTAGCTTATAGTACTGATGCTCTTGTTCCAGTCGAGATCGGGTCTCCTTCGCTTAGGGTCAGTCAGTATAAAGAGCTTTATAACGAGAAGGCCTTCGGCTTAATCTAGATTTGTTAGATGAGGTTCGAAAGTCAGCTTTAGTAAGGTTAGCAGTCTACCAACGGAGAACGGCTCGACATTACAACAAAGGGGTGAAAATGCGGAGGTTCGAAATTGGAGATCTTATACTTCGGGAGGCTGAGGCGTCTACCCCCCAGGATTCAGGTAAGCTTATGCCGAACTGGGAGAGGCCTTATGAAGTTATTGAAGTACCGAAGCCAGGTACTTACCGGCTTCGGACTATGGGCGGGCTAAAAACAAAAAATACTTGGCATGTTGGGAGGCTTCGAAAGTACTTTCAATAAGTCATGTATACTTCTATTTTGGCAAGGATGTAATTTTATTTAATAAAATAAAACGATTTAATTTTGCTCAATAATATTTGCATTGATGATCGAACGTACATAAGGCAATAGTTACATAACGAATTGTCGCGAAGTAATTTATTAACTAAGTAGACGATGTTTGGCTTGAAGCTTCTGCTGTGGCTTCTTCATCCGAAGTGTCCAGGATTACTGTGTTGAGATGATATGTCACCATCTTTTCCTTGTCTTTGTCTCGAGCACTTTGGTAGCCAAGATTGAACTGTTGTATTACTTCTTCGGTCAGCTCGATAGATCTTCGATACTTTTGCCGAATTTATTGTTTGATCTCTTCGATCAGTGGGGGTGTTGTTGCTTTGTAATCAGCAAAGTCTTTTTGTAAGTTGACGCGCTCTTCTATAGTCATCTTAAGCTTCACCTCCACGCTCTCGAGTTTTCTGTGTACATAATGGTTTTCGGCTGTTAGATGGTTGCATTCTTTCTTTAGGTTGTCACATTATTTCTTCAGTTCGTTGCAGCCTTCCAAGAGTGTTCTTCGGCTAAGTTCATTTTCGATGGCTTCTTCTTTAAGTTTTTCCACTTCGGCCTGAAGTTCTTCACAATGATTGGAAGTTTGGGCGTGAAGTTCTTCTTCCTTTTTCAAGTTAGTTGTTGCAGCATGCAGCATTGACTTCAGGTGGGCAACTTTGGCCTTTTGTTCTTCTTCTTTTTCTTCAGCTTGGTCAAGATACCGAAGGAGTTGGCCGGTGATGGCGGTGGCCTTGAGGAAGAAGGAAGAAGAGTTAGTTAATATGTTTAATATGATCAATTTGAAGGTATGGAAGGTCAGCGATGTTTACCCGACTTATATTTAAAGCGTTGGAGTTCACAAGTTCCTGCAGACTTGCTCCCTCGAAACTTTCGTCATCTTTGAGGAGAACGAAGTGGTCGAACAGGTGGATGGGGAAATCTTCGGGTCTTCGGGGCCATAATGTTGTTGTGATAGGTATTTCTTGGATGCGATTGGGGGATGTTGGGGGCGATTGATGGTTTGAGGGGGTGGTTATCTGATGTTTTTTGGCCGGTGGTTCGGGAGGTAACTCGGGGTGCTCTTTTTGAGCCTCTGGTTGTAGGGTCGTGGTAGATGGTGGTTCGGAAGGGAGGTCTTCGTGTTCCTTTTGGGTTTCTAATTATGGGGCTGTCGTAGTTGGTGGTTTGGTGTTGGGGTTTTGTTCTGTTCCAAGGGCTGAGATTTGTTTGACAGTCTTCGCTTGGCATTTCCTTTTCACCCTTAGTATGTTGGTCCTCTCAGATGGGGGAGTGTCTAGAAGGCTCCTTTTGGTGACAATAGGAGTAGGAATGATGGAGGGTGGGGGAGTTTGGTACATCGGGATTACAGTGATGGGTTGGATTAAAGGGGCGGTTTCGGTTGATTCTGGTGGGTGGTTTGTTTCTTCGGCGTGCTCGGTAGGGATTGTTTGGCTGGTGATGGTTGCAAGGGTCGGCTTGATGAGACATACTGTCACGGTATGAAATTTAAATCAGTATAGAATAATGCCGAATTAGTTATGAGATAGTAAAGCGAACGGGATGGAACTTACATTTGTGGTTATAAAGCCAAGTTGGGTTGCTCAGAAGATTGAGATCCCATTCTTTAGCTGGTAATTTTGCAATGATGTTCACCAGTTCTTCAAGACGGCTTCGGGGCAGTTCTCCAATGGTTACGTTGGGTCGGGAGGCTTCGACCCAGTCTGGGATGTCACGTGTACTGGGGCCTTGGATGAAGAACCATTGTGAGTGCCACCCTTTGTTGCTGGAAGGCGTCTTCATCAGTGGGCGCTTCTCGAATTGTTTGCTTTGTTGCTTTCTTATTTGTCTAAAGCCAGATTTTGGGGATCGACTTATAGAAAATATGAAGAAGAAAAGGTCGATGATGGGGGTGATGTTGAGTTCATGGCAGAAACCAATAAAGGCGATGATGTGGATGTAGGAGTTCGACACCAGTTGGGCGAAGTCGACTCCAACAAATCCTAGGAGGCCGATGATGAAGGCGTGTAGTGGGAAGCGAACCCCGTACCTGAGGGCAGTCAGAGAGACGACAGTCCATCCATCGGGGCGATGGTCCATCCGTTCAATGTGAAGAGGAGCGCGGATTTCATGGATAGTTGGAAAACAGTATTGTGTGCGTATTCCGGTGAGGTCTTGGGGGGTGATTGTAGAAACGGTGTTAATATGGGCAAAGGATTCTTCGTTTGAGTATTCTTTCAGCATTCTCAAGTTGTCAATTTTGGCTTTGGATGGGCCTTTTGGTCGCGGGTTTGGGGATGCGGCTGAGGTTATGGTGGTGGCTTCAGTTGTGATTGCGGTGGTAGTGTTAGGGTTGGTTATAGGGGGTGCTGAAACGGAAGGGACAGTGGTGCTAGTTGAAGGTAGTACGAATGGGGTTTGTTTAATGTTGTTGCCCATTGTGACGGAGGAGGATAGCTTGATCGGAAAGTGCTTTTCACTGGAAAAGGCAGCAGTTGCAGAGAGGTTGAAGATGAAGAGAGGGAGTGCACAGTGTGGGATGGGATTTGGGGTTGTGGCAGTTGATTTTGGGGAAAAGGGGGTTTTTTGAGTTATTTGACTTTTGGGTTCTGCGCAGTTTCCTAGAAGCGACGTAATAAATGGGTTATGTGAAAGTGGTGGGGCCCGGTGGTATAATTAGTATTTCTTTTAATGAAGTTAAATCGTAACTGACTACGGTCAAACTATATAAAATCACTCATGGCCAAATCGGTTATCATGTCACTGTTACTAAGTTAGACATACAATATATTATTTAATACTTGTTGGGGTGTGTTTATACGGGCCCATTGGATATGGCGGACCATATGCCACGTATGGAAATGTTTCCATGTAAGGTTCTGTTTGGCTAGATAGAGATTATTAAAGAGTTTCAGTTGCATTTAATTTCTAATTTTTAAGGAAAGTGTCAGGATTATATCTGACTTCCTTTCTTTAAGGAGATTGTGTTCTATCCAATCATAGGTAATTACCATGATTAGGAGTCCCAATACAGTTAGGGGACAGAGCGATAGAGGTGGTGTGATCATCTATAAATACAGGGGTAAACCCTAAATTTGCAGGTAATGACTTTTTGCTCGCTAAAGTGCTAAACCTCCATTGTTAATACCTTGAACAGCCTGTACTTATTCTCATACCGGAGCTATCCCTCGACGGCCAAAATCGCCAGGCTCCTGAGTGTGGTTTCGTTTTTGTGCAGGATTTGACGCGTATTTTGGTGATTGGATGCACGTTAAAATCTTGGCGTTAACAGTACTAGTAATAACCAAATAACTCATTAGTTATAACAAAAATTCTAAATATTAAAAGTGCAATTTCAATTACCTAGCTGTAAAGGTGTAAACGAGCTGAACTGAACCAAATAGAGGGTTGCTCGGAGTTGACTCGAAAAGTTAAATTCATACTCAAATTCGACTTGTATTCGAATTACATTTAAAAAATTCTACTCAGATTCGACCCAACTCGAATATTCATTACTCGAATTCGATACGATTCGGATCAAATTATATTCAAACTACTCGTAAACTTCGAATTCAAGCTCAAATTCGAGTCTCTTCATAGTAATTATTTTTATAATAGATATAATTATAAATTGAACTTATTATTTTACTTATAAATTAAAAAATATATTTACTATTACACTTTATAAATATAAAATCACAATTAAAACTAAAACTAAAATAATAATAATAATAATTAATTATTCAAATTTTATTTAACTTTATATATATTATAAAAGAATGTATCGAGTACCTACTCGAATATATATCAATCGAATATGTATCGAATTACAATCGAGAGTTAGAACAGTTTGAATTCTAAACGAGTCGAGTGTAACCTTACCTAAATTCTACTCATATTTTTATTCAAACTATTTTTTGTGCTCAGATTTGGATTATATTATTAACGAATCTAAGTCTCAATCGCATTTTTCTGAGTCTAGTTCGGATCAAGTTTGAACCGTTTGGTTAGTTTTAGAGCCATACTTAAGAGCAGAGAAACAGCGAAACGGATTAAAAGAAAAAGAGAACTCTGAGACCTGACCATTCTCTCACAACCCTCTTCAGGACTGGTTAAAAAACAGATAAAACTAAATAACCGAAGCGAATCAAATTTTTTTAACTAATTTTTTTTGTTATTCGGTTATTTGTTATTTGGGTTTAATTTTTGAATTTGTTTATTTGGTTAATAGAGTAACTGAATCAGAAATTAAAAATAAATAAATTAAGCCTTAAAAGTCGCTCTCTGATCTTAGATCTCTCACTCTTTGATCTCCCATCTCACGTTTTCTGCCCTAACCCAAAACCCTGTTAGGTTTGTATATGACGCGAACATGCAATCAAATTACATAAACAAAGCGGAAGCGCGATAAAATCGGATTTTTAAAATTTTATACAAACCATCACCATGATCAATCTATGTGCTCAATTAACGATATAAACGAAAGAGATAGAGATAAAAATTATACACTCGTAGAACCGTGCTTCCTCGGGTACAAGTTCACCTCTAATTCCTTCGTGTTCTCCTTGAATTCCACCGACTAAATTCCTTTGCTTGATCAACGTTAGTCACCCAAGTGTTTGGCCTCTAGAGGTGATCCACCAAGGAAGAATAGTTATTCAAGAATATGGGTGTTAGCAAAACCCTAGTTTCTATCTCTATAGAAATTGCAAGTACTCTCCACAATCTAATACAAGAGTGTGTAACCCTAATCTATGATAAGACTCCTCTTTATTTATAGATGTAGGAATAACCCTTCCCTAAACAATTTAGGATTAGGGTTTCTATTATAATTAAACTCCTTTAATTAATTATGCTCTTAATCCAATTAGGAATTCATGAGAGAGTACTTCTATTAATTAATTCCCAATCCCTATTAGGAATTAAATAATAGTAATAGTAATAATAATAACAAGACTCCTCTTATTAATTTATATTTAATATTTCTAAAATATTAAATAATAAATATTAAGCTATTTAATTTATTCTATCTCCATAGATTAAATTAAATACACTTAACTTATTATTATAATTATGTCATTTACTTCTTAAATAAATATTTTTTCTTTTGCGGTGTGACCCTTTAGGTTCTCCATATTAAACCGGTTGTGAATAAATCAATTAGAACAATTCTAATCTTATTTAAATAAATAAATTAAACTATTTAATTTATTTAAATAAATAATATTTATTCTACAATAAGGGTAAGCCCCCTTAGCGATCAACGACTTTCCAGATAATATAGATTTCAACATTAATCACAAAAGAACTTTTCAGTGCATAGTTACCATACAATTCAATCATTCTACCATACAATGTCCCAATTAAATATAAGACATGGATTTACTGTCAAGTCTTATTTTATTTAATTATATGTATTTCGATTCCCAAATGCACAACTCTAAATAATTCAAATTAGAATCCTTTCTAATTTCATTCTGCCTTGGCCAAGGACTACTGAGTTGTCATTTATCGAATCACATAGGACATTCACATCTTTTACTAGACGTGGTAAGATTCTTTGTTGATCATTCACCTATCTCCATGTACAACTTATTATACCCAATCATATCCTTTGATATACCCTAAAGGTTTTAAGGGACATGTCAAAGTATAACTCATCATACACAAGATACTATGATGATCTCAAGTCCAAGGATCACTTGTACTACTATCACTATAGGAATTCCTATTGACAGGCGAGTAAAACTCCATTAGGTATTCCTTAGCGAGTCACGTTCAATGAACTTATTCTCCAATAAGCACCTACATACTTGCTTTAGTGTCTTCACACAAATGATTATGAGATCAATCATCCTCTTCTTAAGAGCAAACAACGTATGTACTAATCTATCCGAATTCACTAATCCCCTTTTTAGTAATCCAACGATTAGGAAAGATTTTAGTTTGTGAGCTATCTAGAATTTAGATCTCATTAGCATGATCACCATCATGATTCTAAAAGCATTGCTCAACACTATGGGTTTATCACATTTAATATAACAGCACTATGTAGATAATATAAAATGCCTTTTAAGAAAATCAAGTCTTTTATTAATAAATGAATAAGATTACAAAGTATATGCTACATCATATCAAATATGATTGGCTTGTGTGCATACTACTTTCAATCTCCCACTTGCACTAAAGCCAATCGCCATGGCATCTAATACCCATCTTCTCTAAGTGACGATCAAACTGTTGTTATGTTCAAGCTTTAGTAAATGGATCTGCAATGTTGTCTTGAGAGTCCACACGCTCTAGGGTGACATCTCCTCTTTCAATGATCTCTCTAATCAAATGAAACCGCCGCAACACGTGTTTGGATTTCTGATGAGACCTGGGTTCCTTAGCCTGCGTAACAGCTCCGTTGTTGTCACAAAATAAAGGTACGACTCCTCTAATGCTAGGAACCACTCCAAGTTCAGTTATGAACTTCTTCATCCAAACAGCTTCCTTTGCAGCTTCACTTGCAGCTATGTACTCTGCCTCTATCACTGAATCAGCAACTGTTTGCTGCTTGGAACTTTTCCAACTCACTGCGCCACCATTCAAGGTAAACACGTACCTTGAAACGGTTTTACTGTCATCTTGGTCCGTTTGAAAACTTGAGTCTGTATAGCCCTCTAGTGTCAATTCAGACCCACCGTAGACAAGAAATACATCCTTAGTTCTTCTCAAGTACTTTAGGATGTTTTTCACTGCCTTCCAGTGCGCTTCTCCTGGATTCGACTGATATCTGCTTGTTACACTAAGTGCATGAGCGACATCTGGTCTAGTACATATCATACCGTACATGATAGATCCTATTGCTGAAGCATAAGGAATCTTACTCCTTCGGTCTCTCTCCTCAGGTGTCTTTGGGGCCTTTTTCTTGGAGAGATGTATTCCATGGCTCATCGGCATGAGACCTCTCTTGGAATCTTCCATGCTAAACTTCTTTAGCATCGAGTCAATGTACTTTCCTTGGGTCAAGCCTAACATCCTTTTAGATCTATATCTATAGATCTTTATCCCCAAAATATAGGATGCCTCACCCAAGTCCTTCATGGAGAAGTGTTTAGATAACCAAATTTTGATCGACTGTAGCATAGGAACATCATTCCCTATCAGTACTATATCATCAACATATAATACAAGGAATGAAACAGCTCTCCCACTAACCTTCTTGTACACACAAGGTTCATCCTCATTTTTGATAAAATCAAACTTTTTGATTATCTCATCAAAACGGATGTTCCATCTTCGAGAAGCTTGCTTCAATCCATAAATGGATCGTTGTAGCTTATAGACTTGGTTTGTTCCAACCATTGAAACAAAACCCTCTGGCTGTATCATATATACATTCTCCTCAAGCTCTCCATTGAGGAAGACCGTTTTCACGTCCATTTGCCAGATTTCGTAGTCATAATAAGCTGCAATTGTAAGCAAAATCCGAATGAACTTGAGCATAGCTACTGGTGAGAAGGTTTCATCATAGTCAACTCTTTGTCTTTGTTTGAAACCTTTTGCAACCAGTCGGGCCTTATAGGTCTCTACCTTGCCATCTGCTCTAGTCTTTCTCTTAAAGACCCATTTACACCCAATAGGCTTTATGTCCTCAGGTGGTGAAACCAAAGTCCATACTTGGTTTTCATATATGGAGTCCATCACGGATTTCATGGCTTTTAGCCATTTCTCTGAGTCTTCACTACTCATAGCCTCTTCGTAAGTCAATGGATCATCATCATCTATGATGCGTACCTCATCTTCATCCTCTATGATGAATCCATACCTATCAGGTATCTTCGGTACTCTTCCAGATTTACGAATAGGTAGTGGTACAGTAGGTTCTTCTACTTGGTCAGGTACTTGACTTTGATCCGTAGTATTTTGTGGTTCTTGAACTTCTTCAAGATATATCTTACTCCCACTGACCCTTTCAAGGATAAACTCCTCTTCCAAAAAGGCAGCGTGTTTCGTAACAAACACCTTTTGATCAGTAGGATGATAGAAATAATACTCTGATGTTTCTTTAGGGTATCCCACGAATCTACATTTGTCGGATCTAGTCTGCAGCTTATCATGCTCAAACCTTTTGACATAAGCTGGACAACCCCAAATCTTAACATGCTTAAGATTTGGTTTCCTCCCTGTCCATATCTCATATGAGGTCTTTGGGACGGATTTGGTAGGTATCTTGTTAAGTAGGTATACAGCCGATTGTAGGGCATAACCCCAGAAGGATACTGGAAGGTCGGTAAAACTCATCATGGAACGAACCATATCCAACAATGTTCGATTTCTCCTTTCAGATACACCATTCAACTGTGGCATCCCTGGTGGAGTCCATTGTGAGATTATACCATTTTCTTTGAGACAATTGAGAAACTCATTGGTCAAGTATTCCCCTCCTCGATCCGATCGAAGAATCTTAATACTCTTACCAGTTTGCTTCTCTACTTCACTTTTAAATTCTTTGAACTTTTCAAACGATTCAAATTTGTATTTCATTAAATACACATATCCAAATCTAGAATGATCATCAGTGAAAGTAATAAAATAAGAATACCCTCTTCGTGCATTCGTTATCATAGGTCCACATACGTCTGTGTGTACCAACGCTAACAACTCTGTAACTCTTTCTCCTTTTCCACTAAAAGGGGATTTAGTCATCTTACCCATGAGACAAGATTCACAAGTTGGATATGATTCGTAATCAGATAGCTCTAAAAGCCCATCTTTATGCCACTTGGATAATCTTGTTTCATTAATATGACCGAGTCTACAGTGCCGCATAAAGGTATAATTAACATCATCTCTTTTTTTTTTCTTTGTTTGTTCAATTTGAAGTATATTTTCATGCAAGTCAAGTATGTAAAGTCCATTCAGTAGATTGCCAACACCATATAAAACATTTTTATTATAATTAGAACAACTATTGTTCTTTATTATAATATCAAAACCATCCATATCCAATACAGAAATTGAAATAATGTTTCTAATGAGTGTCGGAACATAATAACAATTATTTAAACTAATGAACTTGCCCGAAGGCAGTGCTAAACAATAAAGTCCCTACAGCTAATGCAGCAACCTTTGCTCCATTTTCCACTCGTATGACGACTTCATCCTTGTTCAGCTTTCTACTTTTGCTTAGTCCCTGCATATTATTACATATGTGAAAACTACAGCCGGTATCCAATACCCAAGTAGAATTTTGACTTTCAGAAAAATTAATTTCAATCATGAACAAACTTAAATCGGAAGTCGAAGCTTCTCCAAGCTTCTTTTGGTCCGCAAGATACTCCTTGCAGTTCCTCTTCCAGTGTCTCGGCTTATTGCAATGGTAGCAAATTCTTTTGCTATCTGGATCAGGTTTCTTTTTATCCTTTCTCTTCGCCTTGCCCTTATCCTTCTTATTTTTCTTCTTTTCAGAAGATACCTTGGGCCTCTTCCTTTTCTTGGAAAAGTCATCCACTAGTAAGACTTGGTTCTTGTTGGATGAGAAGTGACCTTCAGCAGTTTTCAGCATGTTAAGTAACTCAGGCAAGCTGACGTCCAACTTATTCATGTGAAAATTCACAACAAATTGTGAGAAGGTGTCCGGGAGTGACTGCTAGATCAAATCTTGACTTAACTCCCCATCCATCATGAACCCAAGCTGTCCAAGTTGTTCAATCAGATTGATCATCTTAAGGACATGAGTCTCAACAGCAGTGCCCTCGGTCATACGAGATCGAAAGAGCTCTTTAGATATCTGATATCTAGCAGTCCTACTTTGCTCACCATACAACTCTTTGAGGTGCAACAATATAGTAGGAGCATCCATAGTTTCATGCTAACGTTGAAGCTCGTTACTCATGGATGCGAGCATGATGCATTGAGCCAAGATTGCATCATCTTGCCACTTTCTGAAAGTAGCAATCTATTCCTCAAAGGCTATTTCTGCAACATTTGCAGGGCTGGCGAATTTAGGGCATAAGAAATCTTTTCAGCAGTGAGAACAATTCTCAGATTCCTTAACCAGTCCGTGTAATTCGGTCCGGTCAGTTTGTTAGCATCAAGTATGCTACGCAGTGATAGTGAGTTTGACATTTTTAAATTCTGCATGGGAAATAGACAACATTTTAGCATACATTCATTTTATTAATCATCAAAATAAATTAGATCTTTATTAATATCAATTCCAATGGCTCGGGTAAACCATTTTCTGCATACCTATACATTCCATATGCTCCCGAAGCATTCTACTTATTCCCCTTAGCTCATTTTCCTCCTCCATTCCAGCCATACCCATCTGTTTGCAACTTAAGAGGGAGAGAGAGTTATTTTGCTAAGCAAAAAAAAAAAGCTCACTGCAGCTAGAGGGAGAGTAAATGTGCGTGTGTGTTTGTATGTGTGCTACAAGAACGTAGAAGGCAACCAAGGAGAAGAGGAAAGGAGGTATCAGCAGAAACAAGCAAGGAGAAGAGCAGCCTAGCAAGACATCTCAACCTACCCGAAGCCAACATGAAGAGGTAATCAAACTACAACCCATTTCGTTCATGCTTGCGGGTTGGATTTTGTTAATTTTTGTTGTTGTTGGTTGTGTTGAATCTATCATGGAGGTTCTTAAAAAGCTATATAAACCATTAACACTTTCAAAGTGAAACAAAAACAAAGAATGATTCGGACCCAAGCTTAAGGAGGAAGATAATGGACATTAATGGACTGTTTGGACCTTCGGACAATTAGAGGACTATAAAGCCTGGATGTTGTGATTATTTTGATAGTTTGTTGTTGGAATATTGTACTTCTATCAGTTGTGAAGATATACCAATTTGAATGAACCAAAATGATGCTTAAATGTAGTCATAGTAGCCACTTGTGTGAGATATTTCATGGTTGCGAAAAACAGAGCGTGCAGTTTATGTTTTAGCTCAGGATTTAGTCATGTTAATGATTATGGGTCATCCTGAATTTGTGATATGTTGTAGCCTTGTGTCTTAGGAATCCATAGAGTCCGTAAGGGATGAAAGTGATCGAGTTTAGGGGGAGATATAGCAGCTGGAGCAAGGCGATGTATGACTGTATCGCTACTTGCAGGAACTGCAGTTCGCTACTGCAACTGCTACTGCATGGAGACTAGTCTGGGTCGGGTCGGGCTGGACCGGGTCGAGTTAGGCCGGACCGGACCCGGTCGGGTTGGGCCGGATCGGGTCGAACCCAGCAAATTTTCCCGCGAGTCTAAAACTTATATTTTTGTACAAAATGATTAAAAACGCTTATATCTTGTTAAAGCTGTATGTGCTTAATTTATACCCGTGTCGAGACCCCCGACTGGGTAAGCGTAGTGGCAATCAATGTATTTTAATGATGTGATGACTGTAATGAACCTAGTCCTTATGTGACTAATATTTATGATGATTTTAATGAACTATGTAGCATATTTTTGACGGACGATTAACGTCAAGATATTAACGCACGTACAAGGCAAGTTCCTTACTCAACCCTTATTTAATTGTGCGAGTTTTCCTTAACTCATTTATCTATCAAGCAAGTCTCCTATCTTATTCAAGTTATTATTATGCAAGCTTACTTACCCTATTCAGATTTATATTCGAGCAAATATTATTTATTGGGCAAGCTTTTTGAGTTTCTTGTCTCCGTTCAAGTTACTTATCGATTTAGCAATTATTGTGCTAGTATTCATACTTTTATTCAAGTACTGCAATGAAAGCCCATTTCATGCAGTGTTATATACTGTGTGATTCCAAAGATTATGAATTATTATTCATTCAAGATATTATTGATGTTATTATACATGCTATTGAACCTTAAAGTTCTTTATTCCATAAACTGGTTGAAAGTTATGTCAAAGCTAATTGCTTCAGCTAGACACTAATGGATTTGTTTATTGAAGTGAGGTTAAGTCCTCCAACAATTATTGTTGATAAGTAAAACTGTCCGATCAAATTGTTTTGGTCTGGACTCCCATGTAAAGCTGAGAAGAACAACCCTCATAGCAGGGGAAATGGTATAAACGTCGGGGAACCGACACGCGCGTAAATGGAAAATGTAAGGCTTATGCATAACGCCAGGTATTTTAGGCTGATCACCTATTGTACCAGTTTTGTGGATTATCGGATGAATTTCCAGTAATTCTAAAATAGAGTTCTGTGCTTTGGTGCACCCTCAGTATTGAATAGTTCCCTTCTTCGGGAAACTTTGAAATCCTTAGATACTTCAGAAATCCTTCGGTCCTCAGCGGCCACTATAACGGTGATGAAAGAAGTTGTTTATTTCCTTGTGTTAGCTAAATTTTTACTCCTGAGAGCTATAAAGTTATTCATGTGATTATTCACTGCTATTATACTTGCGGGGCAATTTGTTGCTCACCCTTGCTTTCCTTAAAATATTTCAGTTAGTGCGGCACGTGGCGAGAGCTCCGGAAAAGATAAAGGAAAGGGGAAAGCTACTGATTAGTGTATTTTGTTGTTCTAGAATTATCATTTGTATTAAGACATATTTACCCTTTTGTATTATGTTATGTTTTGTAATAGTATTGGTTTCGAGACTTGGGACAGGTTTATTTATATTATATCAATGTAAATATTCATTTATTCCGCTTTAAGTTATCGATTGTATCATTTTGGTATTAGATAGTGATGAACCAGGTCCGTGGCTCAGGTGACCCGGATTTGGGGGCGTCACAATGGAAGTGAGATATGATAAGAAGGCCATCAATAATTTGTATCGACTGCCAACACTCCCTGAAGACGGTTCCGACTGGTTAGCCTACAAGAGTTCTGATATTGATTTGGATATGATTGTTTCCGTGATGTGCAAGCCCGATACACAGTGGACTACCAAGGTCAGAACTACCCAGAAACTCCACTTCCCACACACTGCTCTAAATCACTACGTCAAGGCGTGGTATAGCTTCATATGTGCGAGTATGCTTCCTACTAGGCATCAGAATGATGTAACAAAAGAGAGGGCTACCTGTTGGTTGGATTCATAGGATTGATAGTTTTTAGTTGCATTCATTGTGTTTTGTTATTTTGCATTGTGTTGCATTGCTTGGGGACAAGCAATAGTTCAAGTTTAGGGTATTTGATGAGTAGGTTTCATACCTATGATTTGGATATCAATTGACTGTATTATTGTTTAAATCCTTGAGTTCTAGTTACTTTTCATGTGATTTCTGTGTTTTTGTAGGTATTTTGCATTTGAACCAAAGTTGATGGAAATTGAGTACAGTAGAAGCCAAATCAGAAGTACTGAAGAGCTGCGCGGCCGCGTCGATAAAAATGAAGGAAAGTAGCGCGCGCGCTGGGAGCCAGAGTTAAGTTTTGCTGAGAGACTGCGCGGGCGCGCCGGATTTGTGCAGGGACCTAGCGCGGCCGCGCTAGGTCGGGAGTTGACCAAGAGCAAAAGTTTGACTTTTTTAGTTTTGGATTGGAATTTGATTTGTAATTAAACTTATCTCTTTTATGTGGTTTTGGACGATTAGTAGGCACTATAAATAGCTAGTTTTAAGGACTTTTTATTTATCTACAAATTAAGAGACTTGATCTTGATTTGTAATCAATTGGAGACTTGAAGCAATTTAGATAGCACATAGAAATCATTGTAGGAGCTAAGGAGAGATTGGAGGCTATAATCAGAGTTTTATTTCTTTTCTCTATCTCTTAGTTTGTAATTTTGAATGCTATTTAATTTGTGGATTATGGATTTCAGTTTAGCTATGAACTAATTTTCTTTTAAGATTGCAATGGATCTTATTGTGTAATTTTTATCAATATGCTTCCTAGTTAATTATTGCTGTGTATTTTCAAATTGTCTATTATGAATTGAGTTTAATTATTTAATTACCTGGCCAGTAATTACCGTGATAATCTATATGAAGTTGAGAGATGGATTATAGGTTTAGATCTGATCATAATAGCATGTGATTATGTTTTTCACTTACGTTTGAGACTCATAATTTGTGTTTAGGATAGAGATATACCTACACACCGCATGTAATCTGATAAGGAACATGAGCTTCAAATCCTTTTTAATTGTAATTCACATAAAGATATAGTGAATTAGTTATCTAGGATGTTCAACTTAATTCTAACCTTTGTAGATTTGGGTTGATTTGTCTAGGATACACTGAGAAGTGGTTTTAGATAATGATGAGTTCCTGATTAACAATCTGAAGTATCTATCATAATTTAACAGGAAGTATATGGATTTAAATGAAGCAATAAGTGAAATTGTTATCTTAAGTTTCCAATAATATCTGTTTTCGAAATTTATTTACTTAGCTTTATTAAAGTTTTCACACCAATACACAATTGATCTCTTGTTTACTTTAATTGAGTTAGTTTAGAATTGATTTTTATTATTATAAATTGCATAATTTTCTCGTGCGAACGATACTCTACTTACTATTTATTACTTGTGGACTGCGTATACTTGCGTATTTTGCTATATAGATTTAGGCAAACAACTGCATTGTCGAGCTTGGAAGATATTTTCATTGAGAAGCTTAGAAGAATATTCTAAGAATAAGCTAGGGTGCAAAGTGTAATAAGCCGAGCCCCTAACGTGCAATTAGTGAAACTTGATTTTTCTATAAATAACAAGCTCAGTTCATTCATTCCTTACTATTTTTGAAGAGCAGTTCAAGAGCAAAAACACTCTATATTTATATTCTGAGAGATATTGTGAGATAAAAATTACTTTTTAAACATCGAAGCGCTGCGCGATTGGAAGTAAAGCTAGCAACTACAAGAAGTATTACTCTAGTGGTTATTATTTTCATTCTTCTTTATATATTTAGTAAAAATATATTTTTATAAGCAGTTATAATGCCCAAATTATTTTAAGTATATAGTACAAAAGTCCTTTTACAAGCAATTATAATGTCCGATTTATTTCTCTTATATATTAGAAAATATACTTTTATAAGCAGTTACTATATCCGAATTTCTTCAACTATTTAGTAAAAATATTCATTTTATAAACAGTTATAATGCTAAAATTTTCTCAAATATAATAGCCGAATATTTATTTTATAAGCAATTATAATGCTGAAATTTTCTCAAATATAATAGCCGAATATTTATTTTATAAGCAGTTATAATGTTCAATTTATTTTAAATATAGTTGAAAAATATTCATTTTGTAAGCAGTTATAATGCTAAAATTATTTCATATATTGTAAAAAGAAGTCTTATTTATATGCGGTTATGATACCCGAAATAAAACTTAAAAGATTTAATCGTTAAACACTTATTTGTCTACATAAACTTATAATCGTGTAGGATTTACGGCGAACGTTTAAACCATTATATTAACTGTAACAGATATACGAGGCAAGTTGTTGGTCGATTTCGCAACCGAAAAATACGCGCAAGTATACGCGGTCAACAAGTAATAAAGTGATAAGAGAGTTGTCGAACCCACAGGGAATTGTTCTAGTGTATCCCAAGTACCAACTATATATCGTCTCGATTTTATTTAGACAATTGATGATTTGATGTTTTTGTTCTTTGATAATAATTAGAAGATATGAAAAGCATTAAAATAATTAAACTCTAATATTAACAGGTCTAAGATTGCAATTTCCCCCAACACTTCATTTGAATATCCTAACTCTCTCATTTGAACTAATTAACAACATGGAAATGTTAACCGAGAAATCAAAGCTACTTATAAGCCTCTGTCGATGGTCAAATTCGAATCTTCCTAATGCGGCATGTAGGTATATGTCTATCCTACACACTATCAAGAGACTAATTTCAAGAACAATAACAAGACACGTGTCACTAAATCTCATTTTACCGTCCCTTCAATTACCAACTTTCACATAGGAAGTCATTAAGAGTAGATTCTCCATTGGTTTGCACACGGTATCTAGGTATATATCTATCCTAAATACTATCAAGTTACCTATCATTGAGGATAATCAACAAGACACACGTCACTTAATCTCCAATTAATAACCCACAACAATCTTTAAACTTTCGCATGATAAATCATAACAAGGTCTAAACACTATAATCCGTTCGTCAAGTTCATATAGGTTCCCACGGTAATTACTAGCTAGGCAATTAATATATGAAGCATAAATTATGACATACAATTCACAAATGAGTAATTAATAACAAAGAGAGAGAAATCAATTCAAATTATGTGTTGGGTTCCATTGAAATCTTAGAAATTAAGGTCTAGTTCATGGTAGCTAAGCAGCAAAACATCAAACACATGGTGTTCATCATAAATTAGAATTACAAATTCAAAGGAAAGCAAGAGATGATAAAACCCAATTAGAAGATATTCATATGTTGCTTGCTTGGTTGATGACAATCTCTAGCTTTTCCTCTTCCTTTGGCATTCTTTTCTCTTTTTGCTCCTGAGCTTGTTGCTGGAATTTTCTTGATTTGTAGCCCTCAAGCTCTTCTTGATGATGTATGTGCAGCCTCCCAAGGTCTAGATATGCCTTGACAATCCCTTCCTTCTTGGTTCTTTGGCTTGTGCTGAGTTTTTCCTTGTATTGCAGCACTTTTGCTCTCAAATTGGTGTTTTAGTCTAGCCTCCCAATCCCTAGTTGTCTGATATGAAGCTTAGAAGAGATTATATATAGCCTCCATCAAGAAACCCTAGCAAAAATCGGACAAAATGGAGCTCAGATCGCACTAAAACTGTGTCAGATCGCACTCAGCACGGCGTTGGCGCGCCCGCACGCCGGCGCGCGCGCCTAACCGCGCCCCAGCGCCTGGCGCCGCAAGACGCTGGCCGCACGCCCAACGCCGCACGCCCCGCGCCGCGCGCCCCGCAACCGCACGCCAGCGCGCCGCGCCCCGCGCCCAACGCCTGGGCCGCACGCTGGCCGCACGCCCACGCCCGCTGCCGAGGCCCCGCGCGCGCCCAACGCCGCACGCCCACGTCGCGCGCCCGCACACGCCGCGCCCATGCGCCCGCGCGCCCAGCGCCTGGCGCCCAGCGCCCGCCGCACACGCCCGCACACGCCCGCACGCCCAGCGCGCCAACACGCCCGCACGCCCAGCGCGCGCCCGCACGCCGCGCCCATGCGCCTGGCGCCCAGCGCCCGCCGCACACACGCCCGCACACGCCCGCACGCCCAGCGCGCCAACACGCCCGCAAACGACCCCAGCGCGCGCCTCCGCACGCCGCGCCCATGCGCGCCCGCGCCCAGCGCCTGGGCCGCACGCTGGCGCCCCGTCTGCCGCACGCCGTGCCCGCGGCTTGGTCGACGCCGCACGCCGTGCACGCTTTCCAACGCCGTGTACGCCCAACTTCCAAATGTCATCAAATTAAGCCCCGAGCATCGCCAAACATAAATTTTCACCGTGTTATCATTCGGGCACGGATATCTAAGCACGGGCTTGCCCTCGTGGCTTGGCCGACGCCGCATGCCGTGCACGCTTCCCGACGCCGTGCACGCCCAACTACCAAATGTTATCAAATTAAGCACCGAGCGTCGCCAAGCACAAATTTCCATCATACTACCATTCGGACACATGCGTCCAAGCACGGACATTGAGTGAATATAAACAACGATCCGAGCGGTCTTTATCTCAATTCCTACAAACATAATAAAAATGCATCAAAGCAACATAAAACATGTAAAAATAACTAAAAACTAATTTATGTTGAAATAAGATAAAAATACATAAAAACCATATAAAATGCCTAAAGACTTGCAAATTATCAAGGCCAAAAGTACCCAAATTGTGTGTACAAAACACACTCATCACAAGTCTTCTAACCTTGTTACATTTGAGCAAGTCTACTACATCTTGCTATCAATTATTGTGAAGTTATTGCTTCTTGTTCAGCATAACTTAAGAAATGAATCATTATTCATATATTGTTTATTCGAGCGTAAAATATTGTGTCAAACCAAATTGTTTTGGTACGACATCTTATACTGAGAAATGGAACACCTTGATGTAAGGTGAACTGAAACACCTTGATATAAGGTGGTAAATGTTGATTATATATTGACGCAAAATCGTAGGATGATATGCATACTCCTAGGATATTGGTTAGGCTGATCCCCTACCAGATATCCGAAATCAAGCTTTTCTAAGTCATTAAAGACTGATAGAACTGATTGAAACACATGGTTCATGTACAGAACCCTTAGTTATACATCGTTGACATCTTTCAAATCAAACACATTGTGTTTACATTTTCAAATAAACTTGTTGAGCATTTGTAGCTCATTCTTGCATACAACTTTCTTTGTAGTGTTAGATGGTAATCTTGGAACTTCAGGGACAGACAAGGATAAAAGCCATGTTAATTAGTTTTATCTTACTATTTTGTATAATCTCAAGTCTTATAAGACTTTTGTTGTAATAAAGACATAGTACTGAGAATGTTGTAATCAAACTTAATCTTATGAAATATATATCATCTTTTGTTACATCGTTTGCGTTGTATTTATATTCTTAGTTAAGTTAGAAGGAAGCATTTGATCTAGTACAGTATCCTTATGAACTATACATCTGAATGAGGGTATTTAAATGATACTTGGAGTTCTATAAGCGCTGAGGTTACACTTATTGAGTGTCGGTAAGGTGCCACCTTTACCGGAATGCGCCCCTCAATTCCAAGAACAATCTTATCATTAATACTGTGAATGTCAGATAGATAGGGAATATCGATATGAAAGAGATATTCATAAGATATGAATCTATATATCTAAGTGAGGGTATCCAAACACAGTTAACGTTCTGGCCGAAACTAGTATCTATTATGGGATACTGTGAACCTTGGATAGATAGAAGTTATATATTATGAATATTTATAGTTGAATAGTTTCACGTGAGCACCAAATCTGCTACAGGGAGTGTAGAGAATTTGGGGGTGTCACAGGTTGGTATCAGAGCTGTAGATTATAGCTTTAAGGTAGTTAGGAAATACCTTAGGATATATTCTTTGAGTCCGTAAAATACTTAATTATACATAAAATAATCTTAAAAGCTTTATATTATGTGTAAATTTGCTTCCCCATAATACCAAACAAGTAAAATTCTTCTGTAGGATGTCAGAGACCAACTGGAATGACCTTCCATTAATAGATCACCATATGGGACCATGGGTGATAGATAGTGAGCCAGAAGAGGAGCCAGAGGAGATATATCCCGCATTAGGGACATTAGAGGAGGAGGACCCTGCGGAGGAAGAACTTTTGCATGACCAGGAGATACTAGATGCTGAGGAAGTTGAACATCCTATAGATGGACATCTAGTAGATCCTGATCCTGATGAGGAGGTTAGAGCGAGTCAGATGATGAGTGTCGATAGACACGAGGAGATAGTTTCGGGGTTAGTACAGCAGGCAACCGAAGACCTAGAGGCTGCCAACTTTCGAACATACGTAGCTAAAAGTCTGTTGGAGAGTGAGAGGGGTACTACTCGCCGTCTTAGGACACTCCTCCAGAGTACTTCGTAGGAAAGGCAAGATGCACAGATGCAGTTATACAGAGCCGATAAAGGATGTCGTGATACATTCGAAGGCTTAGAGCGTCGGGTGCTTAGGTATCCCGTAGAGGAGAGGAAGTTAGATTATATGATAGATCGATCAGTGGTATGCCACATGATCCAGGATGCCTATAAGGAGGCGCGTGATCGTTCAGTCTAGTACTTAAGTTTATTTTTCGTAATTTGTATTATAAAGATTTTGGGTTGTAAAATAGGGAATCCTCTGTACTAACTAATGGTAGTATAAACCACTAGTCGAATATGTAAATATTCTATATGTGATATACAAATTATGTTTCTATAAATCAAATTGTTGATTCTATGTGTAGTATATACTTGTATTTATACTTGTCTTTCTTTATTTTTAGAAACATGGCATCAGGAAGAAGAAACCAGACAAGAAATGAGACTAATGAACCAAACCCCACCCAACAACTAGTAGACATACTATTAGGAGCCTTACAGGGTCATCCACCAAACCAGCCCAACACAAATAACCCACATAGATCAGCGTTTAAAAACTTTAAAATGGTTGGACCACCTGAGTTCAAGGGAACTGTGGATCCAGTTGAAGCTCAAACTTGGGTAACTGAAATGGAAAAGTTCTTCACTATAACAAACGTAAGTGAGGAACAAAAGACAATCTTTGCTACCTTTTTCTTAAAAGGTGAGGCAAACTTCTGGTGGAAAATAACAAAAACTAGGGCCGGTGAAGGGGTAATTCCTTGGGTAAGATTCAAAGAACTATTCTTTGCAAATTACTTTCCCCAAACCATGCAAGACCGAATGTAGGTTAAATTTCTAGAACTAAAACAAGGGGAAATGACTGTATCTCAGTATACAGCCAAGTTTAACGAATTGTCTCGATTTGCCCCACATCAAGTAAATTCTGAGACAAAAAAAACTATGAGGTTTGAGGAAAGGTTGAAACCTTAGATAAAGAGTAGGCTATCAATATTTCAGTTGAAGACATTTTCTGAAATACTTGAGAAGGCTATTATCGCCGAAACTGAGAATGAAAATCTTCTCAAATTTCATAGAGATAAGAGAAGTCAGAATGAAGGGAGAAAGTTTACGGGAGAAGTCAGTACAGGGGGTGGTAATAATAACAAGAGGAAGTGGGATGCCACTTTCAATAACTTGGGGAAGAAGGGTAATAATTACAACAATTACAACAATAATAACAAGGTGGAACGTTGTGCCACATGTGGAAAGAACCATCTGGGAGTATGTCGTAGGAAGATGGTTACCTGTTACAGCTGTAGTCAGGAAGGACATTATTCTTCTAATTGTCCCAAGAATAATAATAATAATATCAATCAGGGCAATCAGAATAATAAATGTTATAATTGTGGCGCAATGGGTTATATATCTAGAAATTGCCCAAGAAATAGGAATCAAACCGGGGGAGGAAATCAAGCCCCAAATACCACCTTCAAACCAAGTCGTCCAACCACTAGAACATTTAATATGACAATGAGGGATGTTGTTGCTTCACAGGTCGTGGTGACAGGTATCATCCCTATCGATATTTTAAATGCATATGTGTTATTCGACTCTGGTGCTACTTGTTCATTCGTGTCTAATAGCTTTGCTAAAAACTTAAATATGCCATGCGAAGACTTAGACATACCTTTCAATGTAGAAATTACAAATCGAGAGATAATTCCCGTTAGAACTGTATATAAAGATTGTAACATAGAGATTAAGGGACACAAGTTTTTTGTGAACCTCTTTCTATACAGCTAGGGGAATTTGATATAATCTTAGGCATGGATTGGTTAGTTAATCATATGCAATGATTGACTGCCATCGGAAGCATGTAAACCTAGTGACTGCGTCGAAGTCAAAGGTAGTGTTTAACGATGGTTACTCACCTAAACGATCTCGATGTCTGACAGTAATGCAAGCGGAAGGATTGCTTAGGAAGGGTTGTACAGGTTATTTGGCATATATAGTAGATACTCGAAAGGAAGGAGCAAAGCTAGATCAAATACCTGTAGTTAGGGAATTTCAAGATGTATTTCTCGATGACTTACCAGGTCTTCCTCCGGATAGGGAGATTGAGTTTGTTATCGATCTTGCACCTGGTACAGCGCCAGTTTCAAAAGCACCGTACAGGATGGCACCGGTAGAGTTAGAGTTACTTATGCAATTACAAGAACTCTTATACAAAAAGTACATACAACCCAGTGTTTCACCTTGGGGAGCACTGGTGTTGTTTGTAAAGAAGAAGGATGGAACTTTGAGGTTATGTGTTAACTATAGAGAATTAAATAAGTTGACCATAAAGAACAAATATCCTTTACCAAGAATTGATAATCTGTTTGACCAGTTGAAAGGGGCTGAACACTTTTTGAAAATCGACCTACGATCAGGTTATCATCAATTAAAGGTAAGAAAGGAAGATGTGCCGAAGACAGTGTTTAGGACACGCTATGAACATTATGGGTTTCTTGTGATGTCCTTTGGATTGACGAATGCACCGGCAACATTCATAGACTTGATGAACCGAGTGTTTAAACCATGCTTAGACAAATTTGTCGTAGTGTTCATCGATGATATTTTAGTATACTTGAGAACAAAGGAGGAGCATGCTGAACACTTAAGGAGTGTATTGGAGATATTACGAAAGGAACAACTTTATGCAAAGTTTTCCAAATGTGAATTCTGGTTGGAACGAGTCCAGTTCTTGGGTCATGTCATTGATAAGAATGGAATAGCGGTGGATCCAGCAAAGATAGAGACGGTCGTGAATTGGGAACAACCAACAACTCCCACAGAAGTAAGATGTTTTCTCGGTTTAGCAGGGTACTATCGGCGTTTTATACAAGATTTTTCAAAAATAGCAACCCCGCTAACCAATTTAACTCGAAAGATGGTAAAGTATGTCTGGACAGATAAATGTATGGGAAGCTTCTGAGAGTTGAAGAAGCGATTGAGCATGACACCAGTGTTATCTTTACCAAATGATACATGAGGCCTTATAATTTATAGTGATGCATCACTCAAGGGATTAGGTTATGTGTTGATGCAACATGGGAAGGTGATTGCATATGCATCACGACAACTCAAAGATTATGAAAAGAAGTATCCTACGCATGATCTTGAGTTAGCCGTTGTAGTATTTGCCTTGAAAATTTAGAGGCATTACTTGTATGGAGAAAAGTGTGAGATATACACAGATCATAAAAGTAAAGTATATTTTCACGGAGAAGGAGTTAAACATGAGGCAGAGGAGATGCTAGAATTGATAAAGGATTTCGACTGTGAAATCTTATATCATCCCGGGAAAGCCAACGTCGTAGTAGACGCGTTAAGTAGAAAGAACCAAGAGAAGTTAAATGTAATAACCAACAACGAAGTATTGATAAAAGAGTTTGATAAACTTGAGATTGAGGTAAGAGTTTCAGCTAATTCTACCCAGAAGTTATTCGTTGTGGAGAGTGGTTCAACTTTGTTGGAAAGAGACAAGGAACTACAAGACACTGATGCAGAGTGTCAGAAGTGTAAGACTGAAATAACCCATAAGAAGAATGACAAATTCAGAGTGGACAAGGATGGGGTACTGAGGTATGAGGATAGAATTTGGGTACCCACAGTACAAGAACTAAAAGATGAAATACTGAATGAAGCCCATAGTTCTAAGTTCGTTGTGCATCCAGGTAATACAAAAATGTACAAGGATTTAAGCCGACACTTTTGGTGGTCTAACATGAAAAGAGAAATAGCGGAATGGGTAAGTAAATGTTTAACTTGTCAAAGGGTTAAAACCGAACATCAGAAACCTAGTAGATTACTGCAGCCCTTAGAAATTCTCGAGTGGAAATGGGAACATATTACCATGGATTTCGTAGTGGGTCTTCCAAACACCCAGAAAGGTCACAATGCCATTTGGGTAATTGTAGATCGTTTTACCAAGTCGGCTCATTTTCTACCTATAAAAGTTAACTTCAGTCTTGACCAGTTAGCCAAACTTTACATCAATGAAGTTATTTCTAGACATGGAGTCTCTGTCTCTATAATATCAGACCGAGATCCCCGATTTACTTCACATTTTTGGACAAGTCTGCAGAAACATTTAGGAACTCAATTGAGATTAATCACAGGTTATCACTCACAAATCGACGGTCAGAGTGAGAGAACAATTCAAACATTGGAGGACATGTTGCGAACTTGCATCATAGACTTCAAGGGAAGTTGGGAAGATCAGTTACCTTTGGAAGAGTTTGCCTACAACAATAATTATCATGCCAGCATAGGAATGCCACCATTTGCAGCTTTGTATGGAAGGAAATGTAGGACACCATTATCTTGGGACGAGGTCGATGAACGACAAATGCTAGGACCAGAAATAGTTCAACAAACCGCTGAGGTAGTTCAAATTATAGGAGGAAGATTGCAAGCGTCTCAAGATCGACAGAAGAAATATGCGGATCAACACAGGAAACTTCAAGATTTCGATATCAGTAGTCACGTATTTTTAAAAGTATCTCCGTGGAAAGGCAAAATCCGTTTCGGTAAGAAAGGAAAATTGAGTCCGAGATTCATTGGACCATTCCAGATATTGAGGAGGATATGTGAGGTAGCTTATGAGGTAGCCCTACCTCCTGAGTTAGAACATATTCATAATGTGTTTCATGTGTCTGTATTACGACCATACAAACCCGATTATAAACACGTTATAGATTACGAGCCTATCCAGATCGAGAAAGATTTATCATATGAAGAAGTTCCTATTGAAATCACAGATAGAAAAGAACAAAATCTACAAAATAAAGTGATACCTTCGGTCAAGGTTATTTGGAGAAATCAAAACATAGAGGAAGCTACGTGAGAGCTCGAGAGTAAAATGCGAGACAACTACACACTTGTTTTTGTAATCTGTACAATAATTTCGAGGACAAAATTCTTATTAGTGGGGGTGAATGTAATATTTCGAACCCTAATAAGATTTGTATATGTAAATTATGTGTTTATTAAATAAAATTTCTTGTTCCGACTCTGTGTTATGTGATGATATACTCTAATGAACAACTGTTCGGGAAATCATTGAAAACCTAATACGATTCAAAAACACTATCGTATACGTTTAGAATTAGAGCGTATAACCTAAAACTAGGTATCAAGAAGTTTAAAACCTTAAGCCCTAATGATATTCGAATTTTATGCTTAATAAAGATCGAAATGATATTTCGAAGTAGGTGTTTAGTGATTTTATTATGTAAACGATGAATTAGGTCAAATAAATTTTTTTTTTTCAAGCTGCTTAATCGTGCTTACACTGACAAAATGATTTGTCGTGCCTTCCACGATTTCACCACGAAGCATCCCGGCAAATTATTTTTAGCAAGCTGCTTTGTCTTGTTTAAACTGATATAGTGTTTTTTCGTGCTTACGGTAACAAGCTGCATTGTCGAGCTTGTAAGATATTTTCGTTGAGGAGCTTAGAAGATAGGTTCAATTGCAAGCTGCATTGTCGATCTTGGAAGATATTTTCATTGTGGAGCTTAGATTGCAAGCTGCATTGTCGAGCTTAAAGATATTTTCATTGAGGAGCTTAGAAGATAGGTTCAATTGCAAGCTGCATTGTCGAGCTTGGAAGATATTTTCATTGAGAAGCTTAGAAGAATATTCTAAGAATATGCTAGGATGCAAAGTGTAATAAGCCGAGACCCTAACGTGCAATTAGTGAAATTTGGTTTTTCTATAAATAGCAAGCTCAGTTCATTCATTCCTTACTATTTTTCAAGAGCTGTTCAAGAGCAAAAACACTCTATATTTATATTCTGAGAGATATTGTGAGATAAAAATTACTTTTTAAACATCGAAGCGCTGCGCGATTAGAAGTAAAGCTAGCAACTTCAAGAGGTATTACTCTAGTGGTTATTATTTTCATTCTTCTTTATATATTTAGTAAAAATATATTTTTATAAGCAGTTATAATGCCCAAATTATTTTAAGTATATAGTACAAAAGTCCTATTTACAAGCAGTTATAATGCCCAAATTATTTTAAGTATATAGTACAAAAGTCCTTTTACAAACAATTATAATGTCCGATTTATTTCTCTTATATATTAGAAAATATACTTTTATAAGCAATTACTATATCCGAATTTCTTCAACTATTTAGTAAAAATATTCATTTTATAAACAGTTATAATGCTAAAATTTTCTCAAATATAATAGCCGAATATTTATTTTATAAGCAATTATAATGCTGAAATTTTCTCAAATATAATAGCCGAATATTTATTTTATAAGCAGTTATAATGTTCAATTTATTTTAAATATAGTTGAAAAATATTCATTTTGTAAGCAGTTATAATGCTAAAATTATTTCATATATTGTAAAAAGAAGTCTTATTTATATGCAGTTATGATACCCGAAATAAAACTTAAAAGATTTAATCGTTAAACACTTATTTGTCTACATAAACTTATAATCGTGTAGGATTTACGGCGAACGTTTAAACCATTATATTAACTGTAACAGATATACGAGGCAAGTCTTCTAACCTTGTTACATTTGAGCAAGTCTACTACATCTTGCTATCAATTATTGTGAAGTTATTGCTTCTTGTTCAGCATAACTTAAGAAATGAATCATTATTCATATATTATTTATTCGAGCGTAAAATATTGTGTCAAACCAAATTGTTTTGGTACGACATCTTATACTGAGAAATAGAACACCTTGATGTAAGGTGAACTGAAACACCTTGATATAAGGTGGTAAATGTTGATTATATATTGACGCAAAATCGTAGGATGATATGCATACTCCTAGGATATTGATTAGGCTGATCCCCTACCAGATATCCGAAATCAAGCTTTTCTAAGTCATTAAAGACTGATAGAACTGATTGAAACACATGGTTCATGTACAGAACCCTTAGTTATACATCGTTGACATCTTTCAAATCAAACACATTGTGTTTACATTTTCAAATAAACTTGCTCGCATTTGTAGCTCATTCTTGCATACAACTTTCTTTGCAATGTTAGATGGTAATCTCGGAACTTCAGGGATAGACAAGGATAAAAGCCATGTTAATTAGTTTTATCTTACTGTTTTGTATAATCTCAAGTCTTATAAGACTTTTGTTGTAATAAAGACATAGTACTGAGAATGTTGTAATCAAACTTAATCTTATGAAATATATATCATCGTTTGTTACATCGTTTGCGTTGTATTTATATTCTTAGTTAAGTTAGAAGGTAGCATTTGATCTAGTACAGTATCCCTATGAACTATACATCTGAATGAGGGCATTTAAATGATACTTGGAGTTCTGTAAGTGCTGAGGTTACACTTATTGAGCGCCGGTAAGGTGCCACCTTTACCGGAATGCGCCCCTCAGTTCCAAGAATAATCTTATCATTAATACTGTAAATGTCAGATAGATAGGGAATATCGATATGAAAGAGATATTCATAAGATATGAATCTATACATCCAAGTGAGGGTATCCAAACACAGTTAACGTTCTGGCCGAAACTAGTATCTGTTATGGGATACAGTGAACCTTGGATAGATAGAAATTATATATTATGAATATTTATAGTTGAATAGTTTCACGTGAGCACCAAATCTGCTACAGAGAGTGTAGAGAATTTGGGGGCATCACACTAGCCATTTCTCTAAGTCTTTTTTACTTATAGCCTCTTCATAAGTCAATGGATCATCATCATCTATGATGTGTACCTCATCATCATCGTCTATGATGAATCCATACCTATCAGGTATCTTTGGTACTCTTCCAAATTTACGAATAGGTTATGGACAGTAGGTTCTTCCACTTGGTTAGGTACCTGACTTTGATCCGTAGTATTTTATGGTTCTTGAACTTCTTCAAGATATATCTTACTCCCACTGACCCCTTCAAGGATAAACTCATTTTCCAAGAAGGCAGCGTGTTTCGCAACAAACACCTTTTGATCAGTAGGATGATAGAAATAATATCCTAAACTTTCTTTAGGATATCCCACAAATTTACACTTGTCGGATCTAGTCTTCAGCTTATCATGCTCAAACCTTTTCACATAAGCTGGATAACCCCAAGTCTTAACATGCTTAAGACTAGGTTTCCTCCCTGTCCATAATTTATATGGGGTCTTTGGGACGGATTTGGTAGGTACCTTATTAAGTAGATATGCAGCCGTTTCTAGGGCATAACCCCAGAAGGATATTGGAAGGTCGGTATAACTCATCATGGAACGAACCATGTCCAACAATGTTCGATTTCTCCTTTCAGATACACCATTTAACTGTGGCATCCCTGGTGGAGTCCATTGTGAGATTATACCATTTTCTTTGAGACAACTTAGAAACTCATTGGTCAAGTATTCCCCTCCTCGATCCGATCGAAGAATTTTAATACTCTTACCAGTTTGCTTCTCTACTTCACTTCTGAATTCTTTAAACGTTTCAAACGATTCAGAATTGTATTTCATTAAATACACATATCCAAATCTAGAATGATCTTCAGTGAAAGTAATAAAATTAGAATACCCTCCTCGTGCATTCGTTGTCGTAGGTCCACATACGTCTGTGTATACCAATGCTAACAACTTTATAACTCTTTCTCCTTTTCCACTAAAAGGAGATTTAGTCATCTTACCCATGAGACAAGATTCACAAGTTGGATATGATTCGTAATCAGATAGCTCTAAAAGCCCATCTTTATGCAACTTGGTTAATCTTGTTTCATTGATATGACCGAGTATACAGTGCCACATAAAGGTAAAATTAACAGCATCTCTCTTTCTTTTCTTAGTTTGTTCGATTTGAAGTATATTTTCATGCAAGTCAAGTATGTACAGTCCATTCAGTAAGTTCCCAACACCATATAAAACATTTTTATTATAAATAGAACAACTGTAGGAAATTGAAATAATATTTCTAATGAGTGTTCGAACATAATAACAATTATTTAAACTAATGGATTTACCCGTAGGCAGTGCTAAACAATAAGTTCCTACAGCTAATGCAGCAACCTTTACTCCATTTCCCACTCGTACGATGACTTTTTTCTTGTTCAGCTTTTTACTTCTGCTTAGTCCCTGCATATTATTACATATGTGAGAATCACAGCCGGTATCCAATACCTAAGTAGAATTTTAACTTTCAGAAAAATTAATTTCAATCATGAACAAACCTAGATCGGAAGTCGAAGCTTCTCCAAGCTTCTTCTGCTTTTGATCCGCAAGATAATCCTTACAGTTCCTCTTCTAGTGACCCGGCTTATTGCAATGGTAGCAAATTCCTATTATCCTTTCCTTTCGCCTTGCCCTTAGCCTTCTTCTTTATCTTCTTTTCAGAAGATACCTTGGGCCTCTTCCTTTTCTTAGAAGAATCATCCACTAGTAAGACTTGATTCTTATTGGATGAGAAGTGACCTTCAGCAGTTTTCAACATGTTAAGTAACTCAGGCAAGCTGACGTCCAACTTATTCATATGAAAATTCACAACAAATTGTGAGAAGGTGTCCGAGAGTGACTGCAAGATCAAATCTTGACTTAACTCCCCATCCATCACGAACCCAAGCTGTCCAAGTTGTTCAATCAGATTGATCATCTAGAGGACATGAGTCTCAACGGTAATGCCCTCGGTCATACGAGATCGAAAGAGCTCCTTAGATATCTGATATCTAGCAGTCTTACTTTGCTCATCATACAACTCTTTGACGTGCAGCAATATAGAAGGAGCATCCATAGTTTCATGCTGATGCTGAAGCTCGTTACACATGGATGCGAGCATGATGCATTGAGCTAAGATTGCATCATCTTGCCACTTTCTGAAAGTAGCAATCTCTTCCTCAGAGGTTGTTTCTGTAACATTTGCAGGGACTCGTGAATTTAGGACATAAGAAATCTTTTCAGCAGTGAAAACAATTCTCAGATTCCTTAACCAGTCCGTGTAATTCGGTCCGGTCAGTTTGTTAGCATCAAGTATGCTACGCAGTGATAGTGAGTTTGACATTTTTAAATTCTGCATGTGAAATAGACAATATTTTAGCATACATTCATTTTATTAATCATCAAAATAAATTAGATCTTTATTTAATTTGGTATCTCCCACTATTTTCATCAAACTATATTACCCTCAATATATAGTTCGACAAATCTAATTAATGATTTGCTAGTGAGAGTAAGGATCTCATTTCAAATGTATATAGCCTTGTGTGTGCACAACAAACTATATATAAATAATTAGGTAGACAACTATTGTCAATTACATCACTATGTAACTCCTTGTATTTTGCCTCTTAGATTATAATGGTCAAGTGTGTGCACATCCGAACTAAAATAATCTAAGTTAAGTCCAACCTAGCACTTTCATATATGTGAAGAGAAAAAGACCGCCCTTGTGTGTGCACAACAAAACAGTAATGTTTAATTCCTTAATAAGCATCAAATGTGATAAAACAACATCTTGAATATTTAATACTCGCCTTGTGTGTGCACAACAAACTCATATTAAATATTTAATACTCTATTATTTTACCATGCTAGAAGGCGACGTTCGATATTCCGAATATCTTTGAATGCTTAGGACTTAATATGATTTCTTTAAGGGGTTTGTTATTATTTGTCTCATCTTGTTTAGCGCGCATGCACATATATATATAAAATACGAGTCATATTATTTAACATGCGAAGCATGTTGGATAATATATGTATAATATATATATATAGTAAGCATGCACATGTAGAATACTATATTCTACCCGGATTGATTATGAACTTTTATTCTAGTTTGGTTCACTAGAGCCACCAAGTGAACCAAAAGGTCAAACCTAATTAAATTTAAATATAACTATTACATTTAAACCCGGGCTCTATTACAAACGGGTCTTCATGCGCTCCTTGCTCCTTTGTCTCCAATTCTTTAAAATAATTCTAACTAATCCTATTACATAAACTATTTACAATAAATAGAAACCTTGATCAGCAGTCAAGGGGAAGTACATATGAGGAAGATAGAATTTACATCAAGAAAATCTAGAAAGACGAGGTACGCAGATCCCATTTATAAAATCCATTCATTCAAGAATCCTCTAAAATAAATCCAATCACATATTAGTCCATAGTCCATAATCAATCTCATTTATTATCATACATATCTCCATATACATCAATAAATAACATTCATCTCATGAATAATAAAGCCATTCTATATATGCATTGATATCATTTAATAGGCAATTTAAAATTGCATGAAATCCAATTTCATGTATAAAATAACTCTTTATTTTAATTATAAAATCATGTAAAATAACTCTTTATTTTATTCTTGAAAAATTACAAAAATTAATCAAAATCGCACAATATTCTATAGCGGCGCTGCGGCGCCGTTTTGTGAAGAAAAATGGTACTGTGGCTCCGGGGCATATCCGGGTAAGGGATGCGGCGTTGCGGCGCTGGTTCAAAGAGCAGAAGCGACGCTGCGGTGCTGGCTTCCAGGAACTGTTCCTGAATTTTCTGCAGTCGCGAATTTGATTAGTTTTTCATCCAAAACTCGATTTTCTACAATTGTTTTCAAAACCCATGATTTTATACAACATATTATGTCCAATAAATTGTTCCAAATACATACTCATACATATACGGAATCAAAACAATTAATAATTCGCATAAAGTTTGGCTCTGATACCACTGTTAGGTTTGTATATAACGCGAACATGCAATCAAATTACATAAATAAAGCGGAAGCGCGATAAAATCAGATTTTAAAAATTTTATATAAACCAGCACCATGATCTTTCTTTATGCACAATTATTAATTAAACAAAAGAGATAAAGAATAAGAATTATACCCTTGTAGAATTCTAGCTTCCTCAAGTACAAGTTCAACTCCAATTCCTTTACGTTCTCCTTGAATTCCACCGATTAAATTCCTTCATTTGATCAACGTTAGTCATCCAAGTGTTTATCCTCTAGAGGTGATCCACCAAGGAATAATACTTGTTCAAAAAGATGGGTGTTTGGCAAAACCCTAGTTTCTATCTCTATAGAAATTATAAGTACTCTCCACAATTCTTATGCAAGAGTGTCTAACCCTAATCTATGATAAGAATTCTTTTATTTATAGATGTAGGAAAAACCCTTCCCTAAACTATTTAGGATTAGGGTTTCTATTCTAATTAAACTCCTTTAATTAAATCAACTAATCTAATTAGGAATCCATGAGAGAGTACTTCTATTAATTAATTCCCAATCCCTATTAGGAATTAAATAATAGTAATAGTAATAATAATAATAATAATAATAATAAGACTCCTCTTATTAATTTATATTTAATATTTCCAAAATATTAAATAATAAATATTAAGCTATTTAATTTATTCTATCTCCATAGATTAAATTAAATACACTTAACTTATTATTACAATTATGTCATTTAATTCTTAAATAAATATTTTTCTTTTACGGTGTGACCCTTTAGGTTCTCCATAATAAACTGGTTGTGAATAAATCAATTAGAACAATTCTAATCTTATTTAAATAAATAAATTAAACTATTTAATTCATTTAAATAAATAACATTTATTCTACAATAAGGGTAAGCCCCCTTAGCGATCAACGACTTTCCAGATAATATAGATTTCAACATTAATCATAAAAGAACCTTTCAGTGAATAGTTACCGTACAATTCAATCCTTCTACCATATAATGTCCCAATTAAATATAAGACATGGAATTACTGTCAAGTCTTTTTTATTTAATTATATGTATTTCAATTCCCAAATGCACAACTCTAAATAATGCAAATTAGAAACTCCTTTCTAATTTTATTCTGCCTTGGCCAAGGACTACTGAGTTGTTAATTATCGAATCACATAGGACATTCACATCTTTTACTAGACATAGTAGATTCTTTGTTGATCATTCACCTATCTCTATGTACAACTTATTATACCCAATCATACCCTTTGATATACCCTAAAGGTCTTAAGGGACATGTCAAAGTATAACTCATCATACACAAGATACTATGATGATCTCAAGTCCAAGGATCACTTCTACTACTATTACTAGAGGAATTCCTATTGACAGGCGAGTAAAACTCCATTAGGTATTCCTTAGTGAGTCACGCTCAGTGAACTTATTCTCTAATAAGCACCTACATATTTGCTTTAGTGTCTCCACACAAATGATTATGAGATCAATCATCCTCTTCCTAAGAGCAGGTAACGTATGTACTAATTTATCCGGATTCACTAATCCAATGATTAGGAACGATTTTAGTTTTAAGCTATCTAAGAATTTAGATCTCATTAGCATGATCATCATCATGATTCTAAAAGCATTGCTCAAAACTATGGGTTTATCACATTTAATATAACAGCACTATGTAGATAAAGTAAAATGCATTTAATACTTTTATTAATAAATGAATAAGATTATAAAGTATATGTTGTATCATATCAAATATGATTAGCTTGTGTGCATACTACTTTCACATGGGTCTTCTGATCCTGGTCTTACTGTTAAGGTAATTTTTTTCTTTTGTTGAGCAAATAAGCTCATAGATCTGTGAAGAAAGGAAATAAGATGAGCAAATTTATATATATTTCACGATACATTTTTCACTTGAGGATGATATTGATGACATTGCATTTGTTATTTACAACAACTGAAGGATCCATCAATTAAGATTGTGCTTATGGAGCTAGAAAGTGTAAATTCTTGTTATTGCTTTAGAAATTTTCTAGTTGTTGGTTTTTGTCTCTCAAACAACACTAGTAAATTACTTTTATTATGGTTACTGATCTGCTAAAGACGAGGCAATCCGTGTTATGTATTTATGTTTTTGCTTATTCTACATTTTCATGATATTATTAAATACTCAAAATTCAGATTACACAGAAATGTCACTCTAGTTTGTAGTTTTCTACTACTGATTTTTTTTCTTCGCCATGGAAATCACATAGGGGCAGCAGCTGTAATGCTTGATTGTTTTTTACTAGTTTGTCACTACTTTGGAAGATTTACACAAGGTTTGGTGGATTCTTATTATATTCCATACTTATGATGCACATATAATGATTGCAAACTATTCAGTCTATTCCTTATGTGTAATTTTCAAATTGGGGTTCTTTTCAGAGGTATGTCACCAGATGTTCTAATGTTTGATCGGATAAGACATTTGCAGGTTGGTGTTGTCATGTTATTAATTGTGGGAACATTGTGTATTAATATTTGTATTAAATTATTTTAATGTGTACGGACATATATTTACCTCTTGTAATAATGAAGACATGCAATTAGAAACATATTATGGACAATTGTAATTTATATTCTTATTGCATTGTAGTTAGTGGACTTCAAGTTTGGGAAGAAATTATCCGGGGAAAGAGCATTTACCATATGTGGGATGGCAGACTCTTTAGCTCCAGAAATAGTCTAAGGGACAGGCATAGTCATCATTATCTATAAATGTGTGAGTGAATTTTAATAATTCATGAAGTGTGTTCACTGTTCAACCAAGTGTGGTACAATTCAATTTGTAACTTATAGCAATCTAATCAAACAAAGGGAAATTAGATAAATAAATAAAGTAGGATTGAACATGAGGTAGAAATATATTAATTTGACAAGTTATTTTTCTTTCTCTTTTCATAATTATCGGTACTTTGCGAGAAATTTTTAGTGTTGAATGTTGCATTTAGGAGTTACGCTGTCTATCTCATGGTGTTTCTGGGACCACCTGAGCTTCTCTAGAAATTGTACGTTTTCTAATTTCCTTGTGCTTTACTTGTTTATTACTAATATTTTCAACATGTTCCATTAAGCTCTTTTTAGGTATATTGAAGCTAGTAAAGCTCGACTTAACAAGTCTGAAGGTTTTCATCCAGTTTCTTCAGTAACACAGACTATTATTTTATATGCTTTCAAGAACATAGTGAAAATGCTACATCATTTCATATTTTATGTAACTAAAGAACTATGACAGATTTAAATAGTTGATTGTAAAGATGATGAGTGATTATATATTAGATGATTTATTTTGTTAATAATATTTAAGTTTTTTTTCTCTGTATTTCGACCACAATTTGTTATGAGATTATTGAGCTACGATTTATTTTGTTTGTAAAATAATTTCGACATTAGTTACATAACAAAGAAAAAGGCAACATTTATATCGTTGCAAATCATAAAAACTTTTGTTGCATATATAAAGCAAATGGCAACGTATAGGTATGTTGCTAAGCGGCAATAACTTTTGTTGCTTGATCTTGAAAAATAATTAGCATCGAACATTATCGTTGCTAATTGATCATAATTATCTATAACAAAACCAACGGTAACGAAAAGTTTTGTTGCAAATTAATATATGACTGATTTATTTTGTACATTTAGTAAAGAATATCATTACCAAAAAGCATACAATTAGCAACGAAAACCAATTAAAGCAACAATTTTCGTACTGTTCAGCAACGAAAAACATCGTTAGCAAATGTGTATCAAATGCAACGAATTTCATCTTTGTTGCCAATTAGGCGGATTTTGCAACGAAAGTTATTTTTTAGTAACAATTTCTTAATAAATTTGCTACGAACCATTTCGTTGCTAAATAATCTATGATTTTTCACGAAAGCAAACTTTCGTTGCAAAATATCTCACTTTCGGCAACGAAAAAAATTTTTGTTGTTAAATAATTAGCAACGCTCATGACGAAATGAAAGGTCCAATGACTGAAAAATCGTTGCAAATGGCCTTTAGCAACGAAATTTTGCACCTTTAGCAACGAAAACTGTTTGTTGCAAAATCACCATTTTTTTGTTTTGTGAGCAAAAGGTGTTTGTTGCGAAACATGCTGCCTTCTTTGATAAAGAAGTTTATCCTTGAAGGGGCTAGTGGGTGAAAAAATAGATCTTGAAGAAATTCAAGAACCACAAAGTACTATAAGTCAAACTGAGGAACCTGTAGATAGACCTATTATACCACAAACCGAATCGTAGATCTGTAATAATACTGTGACGCCCCAAATCCGTGTACTTGAAACCCGTACTTGGTGCTACATGATACCATACATTCAAACTATTTAATATATCACAAACTTAAAAATTATATCAGAGTTGTCTAATCCCCAAGTACGGCAACCTCTAAAGTACATTATTACATGCTATATATTATATTATCACCACAATAAAGTCTAAATATTACAAATTACACATAACATTATACAACTTATTCCTTCAGCTTTCTCTTTCCCTTATCTTTGCCAGAGACTTCTGGTCGATCATGCTTAGCTGAAAACATTTAATTTTAAAGCAAGAATGAGCATTTAATTGCTCAGCAAGTAATAACAATTAATAAACATTAGCTGAAAGAAGTAAATATTTTCCTTGAGGACTACTTCTACAACAAATCAATTGTTATGAAGTCCTTCGAAATAATTCTTAATAACATATCAAATCGTTTATATTTTTTTGAAACAACGTAGTGACTATGAATGATGAGCGGTCAATAGACCATGAACTTTTATTTTCAAGTTTGAAAAGGTTTGTACAGAAATTCATCTGCAAACCGTCATAGCTTACGGACATATTGGGTGATCAGCCCTCATGCCCTGTATTGATCAACACTACACGCTGGAACGACATTTACGTTCATTATAACCGCCTTGGGCGCAAAAACATTTCCCTATTACAGGTTGTTCATACTCAGTCTGGAGTCCTAACTAAAGCAATTTAGTTGGACAACTTTATCATAAACTATAAAATTCAACAATACTTTTCAAACTATGTCTAGTTGAGTCAAATAGCTTAGATAGCTTTTAAACCATGCATACATACCGATAGTGAATAATATGTATCAAAAATTATCATGTCAAAGAATTCCGAGTTCAAGAATACTTGTTTATATGCAATAGTTCATACAAGTGGGGACACTTACATAACCAAACTTAGAATACCAAGATTAAAATAATTTTTGATTATACATGAATCACATGAAACAATATTGAGATACTTGTAATCAATGAATAGCTGGAATAAAGTTCAAGAATACTTGCACAATAAAAGAGTATTGAAACTTGCATAACATATACCTCTCTACACAAAATAAAAGTAGTGCTTAAGGTTTAGATACTTGCCTTGATTGCTGCTTACTGCTACACAATTTAGTTTAACTTCTTTTGAAAAGACCTAGCATTAATAAAGTTGATCTCTCAATTAGCATAGCATATATTTATTCATGATATTACCATTCTAATAATACATTATCTAACATTCAATCACATCATCAAACGCTTGATAATACCTTACTTATTAGTAATTTTATCATCCTTAGATAATATTTTTATCACTTAATAATTATCTTAACTCTTATCTAATATTATTAAACATTTAATAATATTTTATACACTTCCAAATATTATTAATTATTTAACAATATTTTATTCAATTACTAATATTATTAACCATTCAATAATATTTTAATAACTCTTTAATAATATCTTATTCACTTCATAATATTATTAATCCTTTAATAATATTTTAATCATTTAGTAACATTTTAATCATTTAATAATATTATTAATCATTTAATAATATTTTAATTACTTACTAATAGTATTAATCATTTAATAATATTTTAATCATTTATAAACAATTTAATTTAATTGTTTATCCTTTACTATTATTATTTAGTTAACACACATAACATGACATACACATAACATTTTATTTAAAAATTAACAAAATACCCTTATAAAGTTTTAATACATCATATAATGATCATTAATAAATAAAATCACACTTTTACCATTTATGACATCACATAACTTATTATTCTCATTTATTCATAACTCAAACATTTACATGGAAAATATCAAAACATCTCAGAAAATTTTTCTTTTCTGAGAATCATCAGAATATGGTTCTCTTATGAACATATAATTTGCCTGTAATTTTTTAATCTCGTTTGCTATTTTTAAAGTATCCAAAACAGTCAGAACTTGCTACATTTATCATAAATTATTCTTTTGTCCAAAAATTATGAACTTTACACGGTAGACTCCTGTTATCATACACAAGCTCTGTAAAAATGTCATATTTTTTTAAGTTACACAGAAAAAGTATTTCCGTTCACTTTAAAAATAACGCGTTCTAGTAAAAGCCATAACTTTCATTCTATACGTCAATAAATTCTCATCTTTGGACAAGACTTTCATAACATAGCATATTAACATACCAAACTTTTCTAAAAATGTTAAGGCAATAAAAGTGGACGAAACTGCCTTTTTTCAAAACTGGCATGTACAGTTATTTCTTCCTTTCTTCACAAGCTGGACTGTTTTGCCCAAAACAGTTGTTATTTCATGCTTGTTTAATAATTTTGAGTACTACCACTTGGATTTGAAAGCTAACTTATATATCTAACACTCCTCTTTGACGGATGACAAAAAGAGTATATAGATTTCAAATGGTAACTATTTAAAGTGACCAAAAATTAGGGTTTTCTAAACTTTAGAAAACTAGTTTTCATTCTTTTCTTTTAATTAAACTTTCTAACACACAAAATGGCAAGATCTATACATAAAATACTACATAACATATAAATCTAAGGTTTTAGAGTTTTGAAACATGGGCTCTTTATTTTGTAAATTAACCAAAATAAATTATATAACAAAGTTATCAAGTTTTGATTTTTTATACCTTAATCTTATTGTTCTTCTTCTTCTCCTTCCACAATAAATTATAAAGCTAGATGGCAAATAAAAATTTCTTTTCTTCTCCCCTTGGTGTTGCTGACCACTCCCCCTTTCTCTCTCTCTCTTTCTATTTCTTTCTTTTTCTTTTTGGACACTTAAGCAAATGAAGTAAAAATAATTACTTACTAAAGGGAAGGGATATTTATAGTAGGAGTAATATATATATATATATATATATATATATATATATATAACATATGTATGTATATATAAAATCTCCTAGCTTCTCTCTCATATATCTTCCATATCTCTTCTAAATCTATCCAATATCTTCTCTTTCTCTATCATATCTTTACAAGATCAAATGCTAGGGATTTTAGGGGACCCATAAGCTAGCTAGCTTAGTAAGGTGGAGAAAAAAAACTAAATGCCCATGTGTCAAATACTTCCTCCTTTTCCCGGATTCAATGCTCCCATATTAGCCCATTTTTGATTTTCTTTTCATGCTTTAATTGATTATTTAGTCTTTTAGAAGTCTTCCACAATTGGGTCAAAGCTTGGGCTCTTCTTTTAATTTGTTCGGGCTTTCCAATTTAATTGCTTGGGTCATGTATTAGCATAATCCAATACTTTTATTTTATCTTACCATAATTATTTAACTAGGGTTACTAGTCCACTTATTTTGGACTTTAAATAATTACTCATATAAATTTAATTATATAACCCAATTAGACTTGCTTTAATTAGGTTAATATAATTTAATAAGTTGAGATAAATAAAATTAATTTCTTAAGTTAGTTTACTAGTATATATTTTAAATACTAGGACTATTCAATAAATTTAATTCTCTTTATAAAATAAATAAATATATATACATATTTATAATATATACATTTATTTAGTCTCATACATATTCCACATAAGTCATAATATATTTATCATCATTGATAAATATTTATTATACTCATTGAATCACATATTGTACATACATACATTCAAATATGAATATAATCGATACTTATATTTAATATTAGAATTTCCTTAAGAAAATAAATTCTTATTATCCATAATACACATACATTCATTTTAAATATAATTATACCAATAATTATATTAAAAATTAAAATCCATAACCATAGATTAAATTAGGGTTTTGATCCGTACTGTCAGTTTGTCACATTAACCTTTCTTAGTCAACTTAAAATAATTAAATCGACTAATCTGTTAAATTCATTTCATTAAGAGATAATCGTAACAATAATAAAAGTCTATTCATAAAATATACATATATTATTTACATAATATATTAACCACATTTTCATGAAAAATAAATAATAAATATTTTTACTACAAAATTAATTTATTATAAGAATATAATTTATAATAATCAACAATTCTTTTTTCGAAATATTTATTTGAAATCATTCATGCAATAAATAAATATATATTTATCACATATACATGCTTTACCTTGCACGTATTCCCATATTTATTTTTATAAAAATAATATTATATATATATCTATATCTATAAAAAAAAAATTATTCGCAAAATTTCTTATTTAAATTATATCGAAAAACTTGGGTTATTACATTCTCCCCCCTCCCCTTGTAAGGATTTTGTCCCCGGAATCATCGTTACAAAACTTAAACACATGAGGGTAATTAACATACACATTCATCGTAAGTAGATCCCGATCTGATTCGATCGAATTGATCTTTAACTATTCAGTATAAAGCTTATCTATCTGATTAACGGAATCTGATTTCCAATAGAACTCAAATTCCTAGCTCCTTCAAAATTCCTTTTATTAACGAATTATTATTATATTTATATATTATTTATTTATTTATTAACCTAGGACTTTTCCTAAAGTTCTTTTTATATGACTATATTCAAGGAATTCTAACATTTTCAAGTGGAAGCGTACCTCATGGTAAATAAGAAAATAAATTATATCTGAATCATACCTGGAACTCGATCTCCGGCTGCTACCGTATCTTGAACCATCATATTGAAGGTCCTTGCGGTTGGTTTGTTTGGTGGAGTTGGATAAGTTATCGCTAGCTTCTCGCTGTTATTCCCTGTGTTAGCATTTCCCCCATCGATCCTTCTTTTTGGACAATCCCTCACCATATGATCAGTTGATCCACAAATAAAATACCCACTATTTTTCCTAGGATTGGGGTGAAAGTAGTATGCACACAAGCCAATCATATTTGATATGATGCAACATATACTTTGTAATCTTATTCATTTATTAATAAAAGAATTGATTTTCTTAAAAAGGCATTTTACATTATCTACATGGTGCTGTTATATATTAAATGTGATAAACCCATAGTTTTGAGCAATGCTTTTAGAATCATGATGGTGATTATGCTAATGAGATCTAAATTCTAGATAGCTCACAAACTAAAATTGTTCCTAATCGTTGGATTACTAAAAAGGGGATTAGTGAATCCGGATAGATTAGTACATACGTTGCTTGCTCTTAGGAAGAGGATGATTGATCTCATAATCATTTGTGTGGAGACACTAAAGCAAGTATGTAGGTGCGTATTAGAGAATAAGTTCACTGAACGTGGCTCGCTAAGGAATACCTAATGGAGTTTTACTCGCCTGTCAATAGGAATTCCTCTAGTGATAGTAGTACAAGTGATCCTTGGACTTGAGATCATCATAGTATCTTGTGTATGATGAGTTATACTTTGACATGTCCCTTAAGACCTTTGGGGTATATCAAATGGTATGATATACCCCAACAAAGAATATACCACGTCTAGTAAAAGATGTGAATATCCTATGTGATTCGACAAATGACAACTCAGTAGTCCTTGGTCAAGACAGAATAAAATTAGAAAGGAGTTTCTAATTTGCATTAATCAGAGTTGTGCATTTAGGAATCGAAATACATATAATTAAATAAAATAAGACTTGACAGTAAATCCATGTGTTATATTTAATTGGGACATTGTATGGTAGAAGGATTGAATTGTATGGTAATTGTACGGTAACTATTTACTCAAAGGTTCTTTTGTGATTAATGTTGAAATCTATATTATCTGAAAAGTCGTTGATCGCTAAGGGGGCTTACCCTTATTGTAGAATAAATATTATTTATTTAAATGAATTAAATAGTTTAATTTATTTATTTAAATAAGATTAGAATTGTTCTAATTTATTTATTCACAACCGGTTTAATATGGAAAACCTAAAGGGTCACACCGCAAAAGAAAAATATTTATTTAAGAAGTAAATGGCATAATTAATTAATAGAAGTACTCTCCTATGAATTCCTAATTGGATTTGGAGCATAATTAATTAAAGGAGTTTAATTATAATAGAAACCCTAATCCTAAATAGTTTAGGGAAGGGTTATTCCTACATCTATAAATAAGAGGAGTCTTGTCATAGATTAGGGTTACACACTCTTACATTAGATTGTGGAGAGTACTTACAATTTCTATAGAGATAGAAACTAGGGTTTTGCCAAATACCCAACTTCTTGAATACTTGTTCTTCCTTGGTGGATCACCTCTAGAGGCCAAACACTTGGGTGGCTAACGTTGATCAAAGGAAGGAATCACACCGTAGCATTCGGGGAGAACATGAAGGACTAGGAGTTGAACTTGTACCCGAGGAAGCTTTGTTCTACGAGGGTATAAATCTTATTCTCTTTCTCTTTCGTTTATATCGTTAATTGAGCACATTGATCGATCATGGTGATGGTTTGTATAAATTTTAAAATCCGTTTTATCGCGCTTCCGCTCTATTTATGTAATTTGATTGCATGCTCGCGTTATATACAAACCTAACATGGGGCAGTTAGGAGAGATGTGTCCCTCTTGCCCGCATTTGTAACACACAAACTTCCCCTCCAAACACTCTCCTGAGTGACTTTTCCCGCAATTTCCACACTACTCAACCTGCTTCTTTATTCCTCCCTGCCTATTACCACTATTTCCAGAATTGTTCCACTTCCTTTTTCCACTTTCACTACTTCCCTCAACTTTGACTGCTCCCTCGACTTTAACCTTATTCTTCTTCTCCTTATTGTAGAGGCTCATGGCCTCACTTCCTCCTTCGGCTATGATAGCCTTTTCCAATAGCGATCCAAAAGAATCAATTTGCATCATAGCTACCTTATTGTAGAGCTAGGGTTTTAGGCCCTACTCAAACCTTCGTGCCTTTCTTGCTTCAGTATCCACTTGGTCTGGAGCGAATCTAGCTAACTCATTAAACTTAACGTCATATTCCGAGACGGTCATATTTTCCTACTTCAATTCTAGAAATCTAACCTCCATCCTAGCCTGCATACTGGACGAGAAGTAATTCTCGAAGAACAGTTCCTTAAACCTTGTCCATGTCACCACTCCTGCTCCAACTCTAGTTTGATTTGCCTCCCACCAGAAATTCGCCTCCCCCTTCATCATATAGGTAGCAAAAGCTGTCTTTTGCTCCTCCGCTACCCTAGCAATAACAAATGCTTTTTCTATCTCCTTTACCCAGGTTTGGGCTTCTATAGGGTCAGTCGTTCCTCTAAATTCAGGCGGTCCTACTGCCTTGAAGTCTTTGAAGTTTGCCGATTGATTATCTGGCCAATTCCTTGCTGTTGGTGTTCGATTCTGCATTGCTTGAGCTAACATGTCTACAAAGTTCTGCATTGGGTCTGCCTGACCTTCTGCGTTGTTAACAGATTCTTCTGCCCTTTGGTTTCGGGTTTGTCGTCTTAGCGGCATTATCTGGTTAAACAAAACCTTAACTTATTACTTAATCTTTCATATATCTTTATGCCACATATTATTAGTGGTATTATAATAGTTTAAACACAAATTCTAAACTCAAACCAATTCAGCTTGTCGGATTCCTGAATGCAGCTTGCCGAATTAACACTTTATCAATTAAACAACATACTATTTAATCCTCAAAAATTTATTTACTAAATCAAATATATAATCATATCATTGCATTTATATTTATATTCATTCAAATAGTACACAAAACTTTTCATTACACAGCGCATGCTGCTATAATCATTTACTATCCCTTTGCGACAAAAGTCGGGATTCATTACGACAACTTATACAAAAGTTGAGAGTAATACATTATACACATATGTATATCATACACACATCATCTACCATACATAATCATAGAATAATTATCCTACTCGTTTACTACGTCTTCCTTAGATCCTGGACAAACCTTTGCCTGGTGACCTACCAACCCACATATAAAACATACACACTATTTTGGATTAGGACAATGAGAAAAGATATGTCCCTCATGTCCACAATTATAACATACATTTTGCCCTTTCATGTATACGCCTTCATGTTTCCTTTTACAGTTTTTACATTTTCCTATTTTTTTAAAGTTCCCTTGGTTATAATCAGAATTTCCTAGATCACGGTCATTCATCTTTCTTTTCTCCTTCTGGCTTGGGGCTGCATACGATATGCTGCATTTAGCTCCCATCTTTTAAATTTGGATCTTTAGCTTATCTTGTTCTTCCATTATTTCGATTAACGTCTTTTGTAATTTACTATTTAGTAGCCTTTCCATTTCCCACAACTTTTCTAGAGAAGACACCTTATTCTTTAGATTATGCACTTCTGTTGATGCCTGGTCAGCTCCAACTTCCGTGTCCGAATCACTATCTGTCAGTACCACCATCACTGGTTTCGGTACTATATTTTCCAAAATGATCACCTCTTCAAGGTTGCTTTCAAGGTGAGCCTCTATTTCAGCTATTGGCTTAGATATTGGCTTAGGCGGAGTGATTTGCTCCTTTTTCATGACGTGAGAGTCTCCTAATCCTTTCTTACCTGACATCTATACACAAATTGTCTTGATTAGTACATAATATATACACATATCAAATAATAGTTTATATAAGTTACTTTTATTTCGTTTTATAATGAATTTCCTTAATAAATTTCCTTTAAACTCTATTTGAGTTATTTGTTTTTCAACGCTTCTATCTAACCTAAGGTTATAGCCTAAGGTATCCCCCACCTAAGGTTTCTAACCTAAAACTCTGATACCAAGTTGTGACGCCCCCAAATCTGGGTACTTAAAACTCGTACTTGATGCTACACGATACCATACATTCAAACTATTTAATATATTACAAACATTAAAATTAAATCAGAGTTGTCTAATCCCCAGGTACGACAACCTTTAAAGTACATTATTACATGATAGATATTATATTATCTGTAACGACCGGGAATTCTGGATTTACCTTGCAATTCAAATTTTTGAATAATATTAATATATCATATTTTATTAATATTATTTTTGTGTTGCATGTTTAAAGGTTGTGTGACAACCTGAATTATGTGAACGCATGAAATATTTCGTGTTATGGTTTTGTTTAAGTGAATGATTGATTTCGCGTAGCGTCGCTAAATCACTATTCATGGGCACGCATCCCGAGGCACTGTTCATGCCATATATATTTTTCGTCCTTTTCGATGTGAAATAATTTTGTTAATGCGTGTATGCGTACGAATATTTTTTCAAGCGTCGGAAATTTTATTTGAGCTGATATGTGATTTTATCCGTATCCGAAATGTGTAACATGGGTGTTCCGAATAATTGGACGAATCCCGTAATAATTATTTTTACCCATCCCAATAATTATGGTAATACCCATTTTAATTTTGGGTAAAGTTATTTACCAGTTTTGGTACAAAAGTGGGAGTTTTCGGATATAATTTTGGGGTATTTGGGTATTAATTTTGGCTTGTCACTCCAAAAGGGAACCAATCCCGCACTTTGGACCAATCAAATTGCTAGGAAATGAGAGTGTGGAGAGCTTTGCCGGCAAGCCATTTGAAATATTTGGCCACCTTGAGCCACTCCCATTTTTCTCCCTAATTTCCTCCACTTCTCTAATAATCATTCATTCAACTCTCAACCCATTCCATTCCAAGTTGCTCAGCTGATAGAGAGAGAGAGAGAGAGAGAGAGAGAGAGAGCTGCAGAAGAGAAAGGAGAAGGAAGTCGCCGGACGTCGCCGGAAAAAGAGAAGAAGGTCGCCGGAAAATGGAAGGAGGAAGAAGAAGAAGGCACGGGAGGAACCAAGAAAGGAGAACCCTCAAAATCAAGCCTAGCCAAGCTCCTTAACCTCTAGGAAGCATTTGCAGAGGTAAACAACCAACCAAATCCACTCCATTCGATTTCTTGTTAAGTTTTTCAAGTTTTTCTTAGTTTTGAGCTCTTGAGCTTGTAAATCGATTTTCTGGCGATTCTTGTTGTTTTTGTTTGTGTTGGATGTTTGTAAATGTTGTTAAGAGGTTATATAAGTCATTAATAACATCAAAGTGGAACAAAAATGCAATAAATCCGTACCTATGCTTAAGGAGGATGAATAACATGAAGAACAATGGATTTTGGACATGAACATGGACTGTTGGACGAATTTAGAGGACTTTGTAGCTATGATTCCTTGCTTGTTATGTTTATTTGTTGTTGTCATATTGTAGTTCCAGGGGTTACAAAGTTAACCCAACTAGAATCGAGTAAAAAGATATAAAAACGAAGATTTGGTGTTGGTTTTAGTGAAGAACACTTAGAACACTCAAAAACAGAGAATGAACTTGGTATTTTGGCCTAAGATTTGGCCATGTTAATGTTAATGGGTAGCTCTAAATTTTTGATATTTATAGCTCTATGTCTTAGGAGTCCATAGAATCCGGAATGGACCAATTTGAACGTGTATAGAAGGAGTTATGGTAGTTGGAAGCAAAATAGGTCTAGAACACTCAAAACAGAGCATGCTGCAAAAGCCCGCACCTGGGCTGCTGCCGGTTGGGCGCGGGGCGCACCACTGGCAAGGTATTTTGGGCGCGGGGCGCGCCCGACATACAGTCGGCTAGACAACTTTGACGTCCTTTACTAAAATAGGCATAACTTTCTCAAACGAACTCAGATTGAGGTAATTCAACATGATTCAGAAAGAAAACGAGTAGATCTACAACTTTCGTTCTTTGAGTTTTTCAATTTGAGGTCTGTAGCATGGCCTAAATTGGCCATTTATAGGACTGATGTGTAATTGGGGGCAATCAGAGGGTGTCGGGCATGCGCGTAAGCACATGTAATGCTCCCGACAATGTAAAATGTTGTTCTAAGTTCTAAAACATGAATGTTATGACTTATAATGATACTCATTATTAACCAATGAGTATTAGATAAAACGAATGGGCGTGTTAAGCGTACACAAATGCATGTCGCTTTGGCATTTGAATAGGCAAGGTTGGCGTACAAACGTGCAAGCATCGTAACGTCGTAACTAGTGTGTATAACCTTGTTTAAATGTTATGTTTCTAATAAGAATGAGACATTACAGAGTAGTATAAGATATTATTTGATATCTGGTATGTGACTAATTGTTATGTGGATATGTACTTAATTGTGTAGGATATTAAGGAGCGTGTGTTGTAATATTGTAGCAGACGCACCTGGCAAGTTTCCTAACGCTTGTCTGACCCTTGTGTTGGGCAAGTTTACCTAACCTTACTCGAATTATATTTTGAGCAGGTTTCATATTTTATACAGGTGTTGTATATTGTTGCAAGTTTCATGACTCAAATGGAGCTATTACTTTTGAATCATATTAGTGGATTAATTATTGTCAATTACTCCACCTCCAAGATAATTATTGATATTCGCAGCTTATGCATTTGAAGTCATTATTTGTTGTTGGATTGTGAAAACGTTTAAGTTCTTTATTCATGAACTGTTTAAGGAAATAGTCTACGCCATTTGTTTCGGCTAGACATGTATAGGTTATTATTTTAAAAGCTATCCAAACCAGTAGTTGGTACGGATTCTTGGACTGAGAGAGCAACCCTTATTAGGGGATTATAATGTGTCGGTTATTCGATGCAGTCAGAGTTAAATGTTATGCATATACATGGTGTACAAGAGGCTGATCCCCTCGAGTACAACTGACGGGGCCAGGTTTTAAAAGAGTTAGTTGAATGATTGACTCTTTGGCCAAAAGTTCATGGTCGGTTGGACCACTCAGCAGTAAATAATCATTATTTATTGTTTCATTTGAACTTTGATTATGTCATTTCAGCTATTTCATCAATGTCCATAAATTGTTGATCTATGCGGCTATTATTCTCATTCATTCATGATATATCTTCATTCTTGCTTTTAAATTTCCTGAGCAAAGTAGTTGCTCACCCTTGCTACATCATGAACCTATTGCAGTTAAGCCGGAGAGTTCCAAAGCGGGCAAAGGCAAAGAAAAGCTTAAGGAATAGTTATATGTACTATCCTGTTATGTAATCGTGGAATAGTTTTGTATTATTAATGTATTCTGCGATGTATTTATTTAAGGTTGTAGACCTTGAGACCGTAGTAAACCTTTTGTAATGAACAACATATGTTTATTTTATTCCGTATTAGTTGATTTATGTTGTTTAGAGGTGTATGGATGTATTCTATCGTGAGCACCAAATTCGAGGTATTGGTACCTGAATTTGGGGGTGTCACAGGTTGGTATCAGAGCTTTAGGTTATAAACTTTAGGAATGCGAAACCTAGGTTATAACCTTAGTATTAAACTCGTATTGAGTACGTTAGAAGGTGAATTGAGGAGATTCATCAGGTGATCATGTCTGGAGGTGGATTGTGGAAATCCATCGAGCCGAGTTGTTCATGATAAAATATCACTTCATTTTATCAATGAATATATTTTATTGTGGCACTAACATCTTGCTGTCTATTTGTTTTGTCTGTGGCTGTAGGATGTCTGAGATGGGAGGGTCTAGTCCTGCTAGAGAAGTTGAGTTCACAGATATTCATGTGGACGCAGGGCATTTAGTGGAGGTGCAGCCGAGTGAGCCAGAGATGATGGACACTAGGGATGAGTCTGAGGCCGAGTACGGTTCAGAGGAGGAACCAGTTACCGGAAAAGTGTTGAGGCTGTTAAGCGACGAGGGGGAAGATGAGGACCCCGAGGAGGATCCAGTGGCAGAGGATGATGAGCCACCTAAGTATGCTGATGGCATGGGCACTACTGCTAGTGACATCATCGAGGAGCTGACAAATAGGAACACAGAGCTCGAGAATCGAGTATCACACTTAGAGGAGCAGAACAAGGATCACCAGGATCGAGAGGAGCAGTACGGGTCATTAGCATATCAGACTTTGGGGAAAAAGACTGAGTTGACCCAGAAGCTACAAGAAAAGGACCAGAGGACAGCCGAACTAGAGGCAGAGGTTCACAGTCGATGTGGGACTTCTGTTCAGTTTGGTGTCATGGTTTATGACCTCCTAGAGAGGAATGTGATGCTTGTAGGACAGATGGAGTGGGTAGAGGATCAGCTAGAGGTTACTCGTCTGGAGAGAGATGAGGCTTTAGAGCAGTTAGCATCCCTAACTGCAGAGATTGATTCCCTCAGGATAGGCTTGGCCACTTCCATTGGCAGACTGAGGGACAAGGTGAGGAGGTACCTAAGAGAGGAGGGTAGCAGCAGGCGCGTGATTAGGCGCCGAGTGGTCGATAGGCTAGCTCGACGGGTGCTCCGAGTTGCAGTTCGTCGCAGCAGGCGGTGATGTGTATTTTTAGCATTATGTTTGTAGTAGGTCCCACTTTTGTTATAATAGGGGCATACTTATGTTGTAAATCTCTATGCTTGCAGCATGTATGGGATAGTAGTTGAACCCCAATTTTGTTTCTAATAGAGGGGTGGAAGGTTATTATTCCCCAATTTTGTTTGTTAGGGGATATTTAATGATTGGCAGGATATGTCATTTAGCGTTTATAGGAGTATGCCACGTGTTGAGTCTGGTTGTATTAAAACAGTGGTGTATGATTATAAATGCAGTTGTTTTATTTAAATCAAACGTGTTTGATAGATGCTTTTCACTTTTGATTGTCGACTTAAATGACTTTTGCTCACGTCATAAATCTATTAGTAAAAGCTGACGGTTTTCTTTTTAACAGACAATGCCGCCGAGAAGACAACCCCGATACACAAGGGCGGAAAAGTCAGTGAATAACGAGGAGGGTCAGGCAGACCCTATGAGGACTTTTGTTAACTTATTAGCAGAAGCAATGCAGGGAAGACAAGCCGCTGCAGCTGATCAGCCAGGAAGTCACATGGCAAACTTTAAGGACTTCAAATTAGTAGGACCACCGGAGTTTCGTGGGACTACGGATTCGATTGAAGCCCAGACATGGGTAGAAGAAATGGAGAAAGTTTTCGCGGTCGCACGAGTGGCCGAAGAATAAAAGACGTCGTTTGCCACTTTCATGATTGAAAGTGAGGCAAATTACTGGTGGAAGGCAAACAAAGGTCGAGCTGGGGAAGGCACGATTGCATGGGCTTGTTTCAAGGAGTTATTTTTCGAAAATTACTTTCCAGCAAGCACGCATGCAAGTATGGAGATAAAGTTCTTGGAACTAAAGCAAGGAGGCATGTTAGTTGCGGAGTATGCCGCAACATTTAACGAGTTAGCTAGGTTTGCTCCACATCAGGTGGACACCGAAGCTAGGCGAGCGAAGAGATTTGAACAAGGACTGAAACCTTGGGTGTATAGTAAGGTTGTGGTTTGGCAGATCAACACATTTTCTACGTTACTTGAGAAAGCAATCATTGCTGAGGGAGGAAATAAAGCTTTGACAAGGCACAACCAAGATCAGAAAAAGAAGAAGAGCCATGATGGCCATAAGGAAGGTAGCAGCGGGGGAAGTAACCCAAATAAGAGAAAATGGAGCGACAGTCAAATATCAGGAAGCAAATCCGGAAGGGATGCAAAGAAGGGCAATAAATGCGAGAAATGTGGAAGGAATCACTTTGGAGAATGCATGGAAGGAAAGGGAGTTTGTTTCAACTGTGGTCAACTGGGGCACATTGCCCCACGATGCCCAAAGGCGAAAGCGAGAAGTTGTTTTTCTTGTGGCGCTTCAGATCATCAAAAGAAGGATTGCCCGAAGAGGAAGAGCGATGCAGGCAGTGCTAACCAAGGGAACAACAGTAAGCTGACTATCGGAGGACCAGCACAGCAGAACAGACCAGTAGCACGCACCTTCAATATAACAGTGCAGGATGCGATGGAATCGAAGGACGTGGTGTCAGGTATTATTTCAATCAATAATATCAGTGCATATGTATTGTTTGATTCGGGTGCTACCTGTTCATTTGTGTCGGATGAATTTGTTAAACGGTTAAACTTACCTCATGAGAAATTAGAGAATCCAATGAATGTGGAAGTAGCTAATAAAGAAGTTATTCCTGTGAAATACATCCATAGAAATTGTTGTGCTGAGATAAACGGGTATGAACTGAGCGTAAATTTGGTTCCGATACGACTAGGAGAATTTGATGTAATTTTTGGGATGGATTGGTTGTCTAGTCACGAGGCTATGATTGACTGTCAGAAGAAAAGTATACACCTAAAGACTCCGAATAAGTCGAAGGTCGTATTCTACGGTAGTAAATCGCCGAGACAATCTTGTTGTCTGACGATGATGCAAGCGAAGAAATTGCTAAGGAAAGGTTGCATAGGTTATCTGGCACATGTGGTTGATACTCAGCGAGTAGGGGGTGAAATGGGCCAGATACCTGTAGTAAGGGAATTCCCAGATGTTTTCCCAGATAATTTACCGGGATTACCGCCGGATAGAGAAGTGGAATTCGTGATCGACTTGGTACCGGGAACCGCACCAATCTCAAAGGCATCATACAGGATGGCACCAGTGGAGATGAAAGAATGGATGGTTCAACTGCAGGAGTTGCTAGATAAAGGGTATATTCGTCCGAGCGTATCTCCGTGGGGAGCGCCAGTACTGTTCGTAAAGAAGAAAGACGGATCGCTTAGGCTTTGTATTGACTATCGGGAGTTGAACAAAGTCACGATTAAGAACAAGTACCCGTTGCCCAGAATTGATGAGTTGTTCGATCAATTGAAGGGAGCGAAATACTTTTCGAAGATTGACTTGAGGACTGGGTATCACCAACTGAAGGTGAGACAAGAGGATATTCCAAAGACAGCATTCAGAACTTGATATGGACACTTTGAGTTTTTGGTGATGTCATTTGGTCTGACGAACGCGCCAGCAGCATTTATGGACATGATGAACAGAGTGTTCAAGCAATACCTAGATAAATTTGTTGTCATTTTCATAGATGACATTTTAGTCTACTCAAAGACGGAGGAGGAACACGTCGAGCATTTGAGGATAGCCCTGGAAACGCTGAGAAGGGAGAAATTGTATGCAAAGTTTTCCAAGTGTGAATTTTGGCTACAAAGGGTACAGTTTTTGGGGCACGTAATTGACAAGGATGGTGTATCAGTGGACCCTGCGAAGGTGGAAGCAGTAATAAACTGGGAACAGCCAAAGACGCCAACAGAAGTCTGAAGTTTCTTGGGATTAGCAGGTTACTATCGGAGGTTTATTCAGAACTTTTCAAAGATAGCGACACCGTTAACAAATTTGACAAGGAAGACTGTGAAGTTTGTATGGACGGATAAGTGCGAAGAAAGTTTCTTGGAGTTGAAGAAGAAACTTAGTGAATCACATGTGTTATCACTACCAGATAATATAGGGGGATTTGTGGTATACAGTGATGCGTCACACAAAGGCCTTGGATGCGTGTTGATGCAGCATGGGAAGGTCATTGCGTACGCGTCACGGTAGCTGAAGGACTATGAGAAGGGGTATCTGACTCATGACCTGGAACTAGCGGCAGTGGTGTTTGCTCTAAAGATTTGGAGGCACTATTTGTATGGGGAGAAGTGTGAGATATACACAGACCACAAAAGTTTGAAGTATATCTTCACCCAAAAGGAACTAAACATGAGGCAGAGGCGATGGTTGGAGTTGATCAAGGACTACGATTGTGAGATTCTATACCATCCCGGTAAGGCCAATGTAGTAGCTGATGCTCTAAGTAAGAAGGGCAGAGATAAGTTGATGATGCTGACAGCTCAAGAGGGACTGATCAAGGATATGGAAAGACTAGAGTTGGAAGTCAAGTATTCGACAAATGCAGACGAGAAATTGTTCGCAGTGGAGGCGAGTCCAACTTTATTAGGCAAGATAAAAGAGTCTCAAGAAAAGGATGACGAATGTATCGCCATAAAGAAGCGAATCTCGGAAGGAGAGGAATTGAAGTACAAGTCTAATAGCACAGGACTGCTAAGGTTTGAAGGAAGGATCTGGATATCGATGGTTCCGGAGTTGAAAGAAGAAATTTTGGAAGAAGCTCATTCTACAAAGTATTCGATACACCCTGGTAGTACTAAGATGTATCAGGATTTGCGCCAACACTTCTGGTGGCCAAACATGAAGAGGGAGGTTGCAGAATGTGTTGGGCGATGTTTGACATGTCAGAGGGTAAAAGTGGAACATCAGAAACCGGGTGGACTGCTACAACCACTGGATATTCCAGAGTGGAAGTGGGAGCATATCACGATGGATTTTGTGACGGGGCTTCCACCAACTCAGAAGGGTTACGACGCGATCTGGGTGATCGTGGATCGTTTAACTAAATCTGCACATTTTCTACCGATCAAGATCAGGTACAATTTGGAACAGCTAGTAAAATTATATGTGAAAGAGATTGTGTCGCGGCATGGGGTGCCAGTATCTATTGTGTCTGACAGAGATTCGCGTTTTACGTCGAATTTCTAGAAGAGCTTACAAGAAAGGTTGGGAACCCAGTTGAGGTTGAGTACGGCGTATCATCCTCATACGGATGGGCAAAGCGAACGAACGATTCAGACGCTTGAAGACATGCTTAGAGCATGTGTGATGGATTTTAAAGGCAGTTGGAATGATCATCTACCATTAGTGGAGTTTGCCTATAATAACAGTTATCATGCAAGTATTGGCATGCCTCCATATGAAGCCTTATATGGGAGGAAGTGTCGAACACCTCTGTGTTGGGACGAAGTCGGTGAACGGAGACTGTTGGGACCTGAATTGGTACAGCAGACCGTAGATGTTGTCAAAGTGATAAGAGCTCGATTGGTAGCGGCTAAGGACCGACAAAAGAAATACGCCGATTTGCATCGTCAGAAACGAGACTTTGAAGTTGGCAGCTTTGTGTTTTTGAAGGTATCTCCCTGGAAGGGGAAGATCAGATTTGGAAAGAAGGGGAAATTGAGTCCCAGGTTCGTAGGACCTTTTGAAGTTTTAAAGAGGGTAGGTGAAGTGGCGTACGAGGTAGCTCTACCTCCTGAACTTGACCACATTCATAACGTGTTCCACGTTTCGGTGTTGCGGCCATATAAACCCGACTACAAGCATGTGATATCCTATGAACCGATTCAAGTTGAGCGAGACTTGTCATATGAAGAGATTCATGTCCAGATATTAGATAGGAAAGAGCAGACATTAAGGAATAAGGTCATTCATTCGGTCAAAGTACATTGGAGGAACCACGCAGCTGAAGAAGCTACATGGGAGCTAGAAGAGAAGATGAGGAAGAATTATCCGCATATTTTCGAGTGAACCCCTGTTAAGTTTTTCCGCCCCTAGGTTGAAATTCTAGGGACAGAATTCTTATAAGGAGGGGAGGATGTAACGACCGAGAATTCTGGATTTACCTTGTAATTCAAATTTTTGAATAATATTAATATATCATATTTTATTAATATTATTTTTGTGTTGCATGTTTAAAGGTTGTGTGACAACCTGAATTATGTGAATGCATGAAATATTTCGTGTTATGGTTTTGTTTAAGCGAATGATTGATTTCGCGTAGCGTCCCTAAATCACTATTCATGGGCACGCATCCCGAGGCACTATTCATGCCAGATATATTTTTCGTCCTTTTCGATGTGAAATAATTTTGTTAATGCGTGTATGCGTACGAATATTTTTTCAAGCGACGGAAATTTTATTTGAGCTGATATGTGATTTTATCCGTATCCGAAATGTGTAACATGGTTGTTCCGAATAATTGGACGAATTCCGTAATAATTATTTTTACCCATCCCAATAATTATGGTAATACCCATTTTAATTTTGGGTAAAGTTATTTACCAGTTTTGGTACAAAAGTGGGAGTTTTCGGATATAATTTTGGGGTATTTGGGTATTAATTTTGGCTTGTCACTCCAAAAGGGAACCAATCCCTCACTTTGGACCAATCAAATTGCTAGGAAATGAGAGTGTGGAGAGCTTTGCCGGCAAGCCATTTGAAATATTTGGCCACCTTGAGCCACTCCCATTTTTCTCCCTAATTTCCTCCACTTCTCCAATAATCATTCATTCAACTCCCAACCCATTCCTTTCCAAGTTACTCAGCTGATAAAGAGAGAGAGAGAGAGAGAGAGAGCTGCAGAAGAGAAAGGCGAAGGAAGTCGCCGGACGTCGCCGAAAAAAGAGAAGAAGGTCGCCAGAAAAAGGAAGGAGGAAGAAGAAGAAGGCACGGGAGGAACCAAGCAAGGAGAACCCTCAAAATCAAGCCTAGCCAAACTCCTTAACCTCTAGGAAGCATTTCCAGAGGTAAACAACCAACCAAATCCACTCCATTCGATTTCTTGTTAAGTTTTTCAAGTTTTTCTTAGTTTTGAGCTCTTGAGCTTGTAAATCGATTTTCTGGATATTCTTGTTGTTTTTGTTTGTGTTGGATGTTTGTAAATGTTGTTAAGAGATTATATAAGCCATTAATAACATCAAAGTAGAACAAAAACGCAATAAATCTGTACCTATGCTTAAGGAGGATGAAGAACATGAAGAACAATGGAATTTGGACATGAACATGGACTGTTGGACGAATTTAGAGGACTTTATAGCTATGATTCCTTGCTTGTTATGTTTATTTGTTGTTGTCATATTGTAGTTCCAATGGTTACAAAGTTAACCCAACTGGAATCGAGTAAAAAGATGTAAAAACGAAGATTTGGTGTTGGTTTTAGTGAAGAACACTTAGAACACTCAAAAACAGAGTATGAATTTGGTACTTTGGCCTAAGATTTAGCCATGTTAATGTTAATGGGTAGCTCTAAATTTTTGATATGTTATAGCTCTATGTCTTAGGAGTCCATAGAGTCCAGAATGGACCAATTTGAACGTGTATAGAAGGAGTTATGGTAGTTGAAAGCAAGATAGGTCTAAAACACTCAAAACAGAGCATTCTGGAAAAGCCCGCACCTGGGCTGCTGCCGGTTGGGCGCGGGGCGCGCCACTGGCAAGGTATTTTGGGCGCGGGAAGCGCCAGACATGCAGTCGGCTAGACAACTTTGACGTCCTTTACTAAAATAGGCATAACTTTCTCATATGAACTCGGATTGAGGTGATTCAAGATGATTCGGAAAGAGAACGAGTAGATCTATAACTTTCGTTCTTTGAATTTTTTAATTTGAGGTCTGTAGCATGGCCTAAATTGGCCATTTAAAGGACTGATGTGTAATTGGGGGCAATCGGAGGGTGTCGGGCATGCGCGTAAGCACATGTAATGCTCCCGACAATGTAAAATGTTGTTCTAAGTTCTAAAACTAGAATGTTATGACTTATAATGATACTCATTATTAACCAATGAGTATTAGATAAAAAGAATGGGCGTGTTAAGCGTACACAAATGCGTGTCGCTTAGGCATTTGAATAGGCAAGGTTGGCGTACAAACGTGCAAGCATCGTAACGCCATAACTAGTGTGTATAACCTTGTTTAATGTTATGTTTCTAATAAGAATAAGACATTATAGGGTAGTATAAGACATTATTTGATATCCGATATGTGACTAATTGTTATGTGGATATGTACTTAATTGTGTAGGATATTAAGGAGCGTGTGTTGTAATATTGTAGCAGACGCACCAGGAAAGTTTCCTAACGCTTGTCTAACCCTTGTGTTGGGCAAGTTTCCCTAACCTTACTCGAATTATATTTTGAGCAGGTTTCATATTTTATACAGGTGTTGTATATTGTTGCAAGTTTCATGACTCAAATGGAGCTATTACTTTTGAATCATATTAGTGGATTAATTATTGTCAATTACTCCACCTCCAAGATAATTATTGATATTCTCAGCTTATGCATTTGAAGTCATTATTTGTTGTTGGATTGTGAAAACGTTTAAGTTCTTTATTCATGAACTGTTTAAGGAAATAGTGTACGCCATTTGTTTCGGCTAGACATGTATAGGTTATTATTTTAAAAGCTATCCAAACCAGTAGTTGGTACGGATTCTTGGACTGAGAGAGCAACCCTTATTAGGGGATTATAATGTGTCGGTTATTCGATGCAGTCAGAGTTAAATGTTATGCATATACATGGTGTACAAGAGGCTGATCCCCTCGAGTACAACTGACGGGGCCAGGTTTTAAAAGAGTTAGTTGAATGATTGACTCTTTGGCCAAAAGTTCATGGTCGGTTGGACCACTCAGCAGTAAATAATCATTATTCAATGTTTCATTTGAACTTTGATTATGTCATTTCAGCTATTTCATCAATGTCCATAAATTGTTGATCTATGCGGCTATTATTCTCATTCATTCATGATATATCTTCATTCTTGCTTTTAAATTTGCTGAGCAAAGTAGTTGCTCACTCTTGCTATATCATGAACCTATTGCAGTTAAGTCGGAGAGTTCCAAAGCGGGCAAAGGCAAAGGAAAACTTCAGGAATAGTTATATGTTATAACGACCCCAGATTCTGAACAATCCAACTCTCGACTTCGGTCGTTAACAATACGTCTACATTCTAACTTTACAACATTATTCAATGTTAACTTAATAAAAAAAATGCGGAATAATAAAAAAAAAATTTCTATTACAAATCATTCTCGATTCCAAAATTTTCAACCTTTACATCTGAATATCTTAGAATCATGTTAATTTCATGATTCACCTTGTTGAGCTTACTATAAAAATTTACACCTCAATATAAACTTTACAACTCAACATAAATACAATTTATACATCATCAAATACATTACTCAAAACCTTAATCATGGTTCAAAAATATAAATTTTAAGCTAAACATTTGTTCCTCATGCATTATGTCTGATTCACGTCATTTGGGTAGCACATAACTTTACCTTGAATCCTTAACCTGCAAAAATGGTTATTTGCAAGAATGAGCTCGACAGCTCAGCAAAATCTAACAGTTTGCATGCATCACGTAGCACATAATTATCATGCTTATCTAACATAATGTAAACATCTGAATAAATATAACTTACATATTGTACGTCACTTATCAAATAGAGATTGAATTCCATAATTCAATCAACATTCTTTACTCAATCAAGGAAGTCATATGTTGACTTTAACAATTCATACTCACAGTACATGTAACATGTCATGCTCTTACAGTATAAAATTTAAAGCAATTAATCATCGAGTTCACAAAACAACTAGGAACTGAAAGACTTGCCTGATTCGTAGATTATCATTTACCGTAACCAGCTTATGTTTATCTGCACTTCATGTATCCTACACGATATATATAATCATGTACATGATTTGTTAGCCACATATCAACACTTAGAATTAATTCTACTTAACATTTCAAAATCCTTCACTTTATTCTCTTTACAATTCCTAAGTTAGGAATTAAGTTCCATTAGGGCTCCTTGTAAACCTTCATTTTATTGCGTCTCGCTTTAATCGACACTTAACCACTGGCTAAGTTTTAAACTTTATTCTACATTAGATGTGTAATGGTTATAAGTAATTCTTGTTTAGGGTAATATATGATAACCAAAAATAAAAGAATTAAAAATAGGAAAAATTTTCCATTTCTACAATTCTCGTCGAGGCGAGAAAATTATAACATGAAACTCTCGCCGGGGCGAGATCTTGCCGGGGCGAGAAATTCCCTAACAAAAACCTCGCCGGGGCGAGACATCTGATTTCCAGATTCTGCAGTTCGCGAACTGCAGAATTTTAAAGCCAAAAATTCCCAATTCCTTCATCTAATAGGCAATTTACGCATACCCAGACTTCATACATAATGTAAAACTAAAACCTAACATGTGTACAGTGATTCTAACAACATAAATTGCTTAAATAACAAATTTTAAAGACCCAAAATCAAAGTTCATGCTAGTTTTTCATATTTGAACAAATTTAACGAATCAAATTCTCACGAATTCGTTTCTCCACCAATTTGATTGATTTAACTTGCAACGTTTTCGTTTCTCAGAATACTAACACCATCCATTATCAATTACGGACTTTATACATGAATTAACTATTAATTTTAGACTCAAAATAGACTAAAATATACATATTACTACAAAACTCAATTTTCTTCTAATTTATGTTTTCCTGAATTTGATAACTCCAAAATTATATATAAACACCAAATAACGGATTAAGCATGCTTATAAACATATATTACCAATACTTCATCAAATCCTTCAACCAAAAATCCATTTTAAAGAAACTCAATGAATATAAAATTAATAACTCAAAGCTAGATTATTACCTTTGATTCTTGCTTAGGTTATCTAGATGATGACAAGAATTGCTTGCTAAATCTTCTTTCTTCTCTTGATTTCTCAAGTGCCTTCTCAATTTCACAGAGAATCCTTTTTCTCTCACTTTCTCTCTTCCTCCCTTCTCTGTGTTCTCTCTTCTCTAGACTTAGGAGAATAACGTAAAAAAAATAAAACCTCTCCTTTAGTCAGTTACAAAAACAAAAGGTCTTTAGGCCATGTTTGGCTAGAACCCAATTAAACCTCCTTTCTTTATTTTAATATTTTTTTTAATATGATAAACCATGTCACACTTAAATATAATTTTATTTAATAAAATAATTTTGTTTAATAAAATCATCCTTCACTTAATAAATAATTTTATTGAGTAAAATTATTCATCCTCTCATTTAATAAATTACCAACATCTATGCATAATAAAACACGCATCAAAAATATAAAAATATTTATCTTCACCTTACTTAATATTCTTATACAAATAAATTTTCACACAATATTCTCATCAAATATTTATTTTATTAAATACTCATTCCAATTAAAATATTTATTCTTCTCAATAAATATTTTATCCATTTACGACATTCACAATCGTAATACATTAGCATGTAACATATTATTTTCTCATTTTATCAAAACAAATATTAATTCACTATTTTAATTAAGTGAATTATTCACATTGTTATGAAATACAATCCATAACAATTTCATTACTAACAAGGCATAATAATTAAAATATATTATTTCATAATATAATTTCAATTTAATAACATTCAGTTATTATCCTTTTGTAACAATTTCATTTACTATCATCAATGGTTTAATTTACCATTAAACCTCATTTTTTCCAATATAAGAATATATATATATTCCTCTTCTATATTCACACAAAATCACATATTTCACAGCATATAACACATAAAAATATATATATTCGAACCCGACATATCTCATAATAAGAATTTTATTCGCTAAATTCTTATTTAATAATTCCTGAAAATTCGGGTTGTCACATCCTTCCCTCCTTATAAGAATTCCGTCCTCGGAATCAACGAAACCTCCCTTACTCAGTTTCCAATAATTCTCTTTCATAACTATTATTGAATAACTTAACCCATTACCTTAGTCTATGATTTATTTCATTCTCTTCACTTAAACTTGGAACACTTCGAGTGTTATATATTCTTTAACCTTCTAACGCATTCATTGCATATCATACTCGTAGTAATCATTTAATATCCTGATTTAGCATCGCATAAATATTCAGGATATCACATTCACCCCTTCTTCTAAGAATTTCGTCCTCAAAATTTTGATTTACTAATATTCGTTCCTTGCAGCCATCAAAATGGACTTATTTACATTAATCCCTATTTATTCATTGAATTATACAACCCAATTCTTTCTCTAAGGATCTTTCTGGAATTTCATTCATTTCTTGGATTTATTATAGACTTACCCATTCTTAAGGAATATTTTCCTTTCCACTTCCACCTTTCAAAAGAATAAGAATCTTCCACAATTATTCAATAATTGGGAAGCAGTATGAATAATTCAGGAATTTAAAAGATTCATTAAAAAAAAACTTTCAATATCATGCTGAGTAGTCGTAAAGACTTGAACCGTGTCCTACGTTAACAGATATTTCTACTGTAACCTTTAACAGTCAAAAGACTATGGACCATCTCTTCTCGTACTCCAGGTGATCAGCCCTTTGTACTATGTATTGTGCACATACATATTAACGCTATTGCGTACCCCCATTACAGGGTTGGTTCACCTCAGACTTAATACAAATTTCGTACCAGAATAAACTGGTTTGGCATAAAATCTCAAAGAATTCTTGAACTTCATAAACATCTTTCAATAGTTGTCTAGCCGAATCAATTAGCATAGACCTTGAACAACAATTCAGACATTAGTCAAAATATTTTTAGCCAACTCGATTGGCATATCTTTTCATAACTTAACAGAAAAACAAAATTCTTTTATGACGTCATGATACCATACCGTCTTAATAGTACGTTAAGAATGCCGTCATATTAGGACTTTGTCATACTACATCATACCATAGTGGGCTGACGATCTTTCGATCACATCCAACACTAGGTTCAATTGCATTGATGACTCCATCGTTCAAAATACATTTTGATAATTTCAAATCATTTTTGTCTAGCTGAAACAATTAGCATAGACATACGAATAATAGCTCCTTTTAAAACTTATTGGTTCAAACATTGACCCAATATATTTTCGAGAATCACAAAATTGCGAATATCAGCACGATGTCAATAAATTTCGAAAATCTAGCATAGCTAGAAGATCTGAAATATCCATTTTCTCCATTAACTTCAATCTTGACTTCATTACTTCATTACTCAATCATTCTATCATTCTTCAATATCATCAATGCTATCTATAGCATAACGTTTCTATACCCAATATAGTTCATCAAACTTACCACACTTTGAAAGTCTAGGAACTTACCACAATCATATGGTTTTAGGAACTTATCCTAGTTAGACCAAAATCGTCCATTCGCTGAGGGGTTCCACCATACGATTATGAGTCACGAACTTACCCTAAGTATGAGTTTTAAGAACCGTACCTAATCTTAAATATTCTCTAACTATCAAATATAAATATGAGAAAAGAATCACCTTCTCATCATATGTATATCGATAGTGCGACACCAATATTTCAATGATTATCAATATAGAAAGTTGAGCGATTGTTAAACCATGGACAAATCCCGTCCCATACCAGGAATCATACAACTCAGCCACTAACATGAGTCCTCAATTGAAATCCCACCTAATTTCATCTTGCTCTTATCTTAACTCTTTGCTTGATACAAATTTCTCGTATTTCATCATCCATAACTCCTCGTGAGTTTACTTTGTACTATTTCATAGTACCATCTCTTTATAGCGTCATGCTACAATTATTCAATCATTTAATATTTTCTAACATTTTACAACTTTAGCAGATCACATCGTGATCTCGTTCTATCATCATCTCTTCTTACGATTCTTTCTTATCTCATGATCGTCTCATCCTACGATCTTCTTAATTCTTCTCTTTAATCACATTATCTTATGATTAATCAACTCAGGTGTTCCCTGTTCTTTTAGCTCTTCAGGTTCTTCTTTGAACCTAATCATTTTATCATAATCTTGTCTCACATAAATTTTCTAAACTCTATTTGATTTCATCCTTATCATTATATCATTCACATCTTATAGACATCGTCTATTTATTAACACCATCTTTATTACTGGAGTCAGGTACTCCTGGTTCTCATCTTTCATAATTCTTCAAGATTCTTCTTTGAATCTCCTTCTTGTTTATATATCAATTCTTCCTTTAAGAATCTCTAACTTCCTTCATATTAATCAATATTTTATTCAAGTTCACTTCGCGTCATTCGCATCTTCTTCTTGTAACGTTTCTAGGACTTAACTCATCCCATGCATCTACCTATATGAAAAGAATCACTTCTTAATCATACACTTCCATGATTCTATACTTGATACACCTCGAGTCTCTAACAGTGTTCAGTATAGCATCTGAGTGGTTTCCCACAAACAACCAACAAACTAGTTCCTGTCTCGTCTACACTGTCTTTCATAGCGAGTTAGATCGGTTGCTAGTTCGTATCAACCCCCGCTCTCTGAAGGAATTGTTTAGCCCAGATACCATATGCAACTATTAAAGAATACGATTGCACCATAATTATACTTAACTTATTATTCTTTAAACTCTATCATCTTCACTTCTCTTCTCTAAGGTTATAGCCTAAGGTACTCTTACCTAAGGTTTCTAACCTATCAGCTCTAATACCAACTGTAACGACCCCAAATTCTGAACAATCCAACTCTCGACTTCGGTCGTTAACAATACGTCTACATTCGAACTTTACAACATTATTCAATGTTAACTTAATAAAAAAAATGCGGAATAATAAAAAAAAAATTCTATTACAAATCATTCTCGATTCCAAAATTTTCAACCTTTACATCTGAATATCTTAGAATCATGTTAATTTCATGATTCACCTTGTTGAGCTTACTATAAAAATTTACACCTCAATATAAACTTTACAACTCAACATAAATACAATTTATACATCATCAAATACATTACTCAAAACCTTAATCATGGTTCAAAAATATAACTTTTAAGCTAAACATTTGTTCCTCATGCATTATGTCTGATTCACGTCATTTGGGTAGCACATAACTTTACCTTGAATCCTTAACCTACAAAAATGGTTATTTGCAAGAATGAGCTCGACAGCTCAGCAAAATCTAACAGTTTGCATGCATCACGTAGCACATAATTATCATGCTTATCTAACATAATGTAAACATCTGAATAAATATAACTTACATATTGTACGTCACATATCAAATAGAGATTGAATTCCATAATTCAATCAACATTCTTTACTCAATCAAGGAAGTCATATGTTGACTTTAACAATTCATACTCACAGTACATGTAACATGTCATGCTCTTACAGTATAAAATTTAAAGCAATTAATCATCTAGTTCACAAAACAACTAGGAACTGAAAGACTTGCCTAGTTCGTAGATTATCATTTACCGTAACCAGCTTATGTTTATCTGCACTTCATGTATCCTACACGATATATATAATCATGTACATGATTTGTTAGCCACATATCAACACTTAGAATTAATTCTACTTAACATTTCAAAATCCTTCACTTTATTCTCTTTACAATTCCTAAGTTAGGAATTAAGTTCCATTAGGGCTCCTTGTAAACCTTCATTTTATTGCGTCTCGCTTTAATCGACACTTAACCACTGGCTAAGTTTTAAACTTTTATCTACATTAGATGTGTAATGGTTATAAGTAATTCTTGTTTAGGGTAATATATGATAACCAAAAATAAAAGAATTAAAAATAGGAAAAAATTTCCATTTCTACAATTCTCGTCGAGGCGAGAAAATTATAACATGAAACTCTCGCCGGGGCGAGATCTCGCCGGGGCGAGAAATTCCCTAACAAAAACCTCGTCGGGGCGAGACATCTGATTTCCAGATTCTGCAGTTCGCGAACTGCAGAATTTTAAAGCCAAAAATTCCCAATTCCTTCATCCAATAGGCAATTTACGCATACCCAGACTTCATACATAATGTAAAACTAAAACCTAACATGTGTACAGTGATTCTAACAACATAAATTGCTTAAATAACAAATTTTAAAGACCCAAAATCAAAGTTCATGCTAGTTTTTCATATTTGAACAAATTTAACGAATCAAATTCTCACGAATTCGTTTCTCCACCAATTTGATTGATTTAACTTGCAACGTTTTCGTTTCTCAGAATACTAACACCATCCATTATCAATTACGGACTTTATACATGAATTAACTATTAATTTTAGACTCAAAATAGACTAAAATATACATATTACTACAAAACTCAATTTTCTTCTAATTTATGTTTTCCTGAATTTGATAACTCCAAAATTATATATAAACACCAAATAACGGATTAAGCATGCTTATAAACATATATTACCAATACTTCATCAAATCCTTCAACCAAAAATCCATTTTAAAGAAACTCAATGAATATAAAATTAATAACTCAAAGCTAGATTATTACCTTTGATTCTTGCTTAGGTTATCTAGATGATGACAAGAATTGCTTGCTAAATCTTCTTTCTTCTCTTGATTTCTCAAGTGCCTTCTCAATTTCACAGAGAATCCTTTTTCTCTCACTTTCTCTCTTCCTCCCTTCTCTGTGTTCTCTCTTCTCTAGACTTAGGAGAATAACGTAAAAAAAATAAAACCTCTCCTTTAGTCAGTTACAAAAACAAAGGGTCTCTAGGCCATGTTTGGCTAGAACCCAATTAAACCTCCTTTCTTTATTTTAATATTTTTTTTAATATGATAAACCATGTCACACTTAAATATAATTTTATTTAATAAAATAATTTTGTTTAATAAAATCATCCTTCACTTAATAAATAATTTTATTGATTAAAATTATTCATCCTCTCATTTAATAAATTACCAACATCTATGCATAATAAAACACGCATCAAAAATATAAAAATATTTATCTTCACCTTACTTAATATTCTTATACAAATAAATTATCACACAATATTCTCATCAAATATTTATTTTATTAAATAATCATTTCAATTAAAATATTTATTCTTCTCAATAAATATTTTATCCATTTACGACATTCACAATCGTAATACATTAGCATGTAACATATTATTTTCTCGTTTTATCAAAACAAATATTAATTCACTATTTTAATTTAGTGAATTATTCACATTATTATGAAGTACAATCCATAACAATTTCATTACTAACAAGGCATAATAATTAAAATATATTATTTCATAATATAATTTCAATTTAATAACATTCAGTTATTATCCTTTTGTAACAATTTCATTTACTATCATCGATGGTTTAATTTACCATTAAACCTCATTTTTTTCAATATAATAATATATATATTCCTCTTCTATATTCACACAAAATCACATATTTCACAGCATATCACACATAAAAATATATATATATTCGAACCCGACATATCTCATAATAAGAATTTTATTCGCTAAATTCTTATTTAATAATTCCTGAAAATTCGGGTTGTCACATATGTACTATCCTGTTTATGTAATCGTGGAATAGTTTTGTATTATTAATGTATTCTGCGATGTATTTATTTAAGGTTGTAGACCTTGGGACCGTAGTAAACCTTTTGTAATGAACAACATATGTTTATTTTATTCCGCATTAGTTGATTTATGTTGTTTAGAGGTGTATGGATGTATTCTATCGTGAGCACCAAATTCGAGGTATTGGTACCTGAATTTGGGGGTGTCACATTATCACCACACTAAATTCTAAATATTACAAATTACAAATAACATTATACAACTTATTCCTTCAGCTTCCCTTATCTTTGCCAGAATCTTCTGGTCGATCACGCTTAGCTGAAAACATTTAATTTTAAAGCAAGAATGAGTATTTAATTACTCAACAAGTAAAAACAATTAATAAACATTAGCTGAAAGAAGTAAATGTTTTCCTTGAGGACTACTTCTACAACAAATCAATAGTTATGAAGTCATTTGAAACAATTTTTAATAACATATCAAATCATTTATATTTTGTTAAAACAACGTAGTGACTATGAATGCTGAGCGGTCAGTAGACCATGAACTTTTATTTTGAAGTTTGAAAAGGTTTGTACAGAAATTCATCTGCAAACCGACATAGCTTACGGACATATTAGGTGATCAGCCCGCATGCCCTGTATTGATCAACACTACATGCTGGAACGACATTTACGTTCATCATAACCGCCTTGGGCGCAAAAACATTTTCCTATTACAGGTTGTTCATACTCAGTCTGGAGTCCTAACTAAAGCAATTTAGTTGGACAACTTTATCATAAACTATAATATTCCATAATACTTTTTAAATTATGTCTAGCTGAGTCAAATAGCTTAGACATCTTTTAAACCATGCATACATACCGATAGTGAATAGTATGTATCAAAAATTATCATGTTAAAGAAATTCGAGTTCAAGAATACATGTTTATATGCAATAGTTCATACAAGTGGGGACACTTGCATAACCAAACTTAGAATACCAAGATTAAAACAATTTTTGATTATACATGAATCACATGAAACAATATTGAGATACTTGTAATCAATGAATAGCTTGAATAAATTTCAAGAATAATTGCACAATAAAAGAGTATTAAAACTTGCATAACATATACCTGTCTGCACAAAATAAAACTAGTGCTTAAGGTTTAGATACTTGCCTTGATTGCTGTAACGACCGGGAATTCTGAAATTTCCTTGTAATTCGAATTTTTGAATATTAATGAATATTTTATATTTTATTAATATTATATTGTGTTACGTGTTTAAAGGTTGTGTGACAATCTAGATCATGTGAATGTATGAATTTTATGTGTTATAGTTTTGTTAAGTGAATAATTGATTTCGCGTAGCGTCGCTGAATCACTATTCACGGGGCACGTTTCCCGAGGCACTATTCACGCCATAAAATTTTTGTGTCTTTTTCGATGTTAATAAATTTCATAAATACGTGTATGCGTACGAATAATTTTTCCAAGTGTCGGAAATTTTATTTGAGCTGATACGTGATTTTATCCGTATCCGAAATGTGTTATATGGGTGTTCCGAATAAATGGACAAATTCCATAATAATTATTTTTATACATCCCAATAATTATGGGAGTACCCATTTTAATTTTGGGTAGAGCTATTTACCAGTTTTGGTACAAAAGTGGGAGTTTTCGGATATATTTTTGGTATTTTCTGGTATTTAATTTGGCTTATTGCTTCAAGTGGGAACCACCAAACCACTTTCAACTAATCAAATGAGAGCTTGGGGAGAGCATTGCCGGCAAGCCTTTGAAAATTGGCCACCTTGAGCCTTACACCCATTTCTCCCACTTCTCCTTAATTTCCTCCACTTCCTCAATAATCATTCATTCAACTCTCAACCCATTCCATTCCATTCCAAGTTGCTCAGCTGTTAGAGAGAGAGAGAGAGAGTGAGGGAGAACTCGCCGGAAAAAGGAGAAGGAGAAAGAAGTCGCCGGAGCTCGCCGGAAAAAGGAAGAAGCTCGCCGGAAAAGAAAGGAGGAAGAAGAAGAAGGCACAGGTGGAGGAACCAAGCAAGGAGAACCCCCAAAACAAAGCCTAGCCGAGCTTCTTAACATCTAGGAAGGATTTACAGAGGTAAACAATCAACCAAATCCTTTCCATTCGATTCCTTGCCAAGTTTTTCAAGTTTTTCTTAGTTTTAAGCTCTTAAGCTTGTGGGTCGGATTTTTGGCGATTCTTGGTGTTTTTGTTTGTTGTGATTGTTTGTAAATGTTGTTAAGAGACTATGTAAGCCATTAATAACATCAAAGTGAAAAAAAACGCAAGAAATCCTTACCTTGGCTTAATGGAGCAAGAACAATGGACTTTGGCATGAACTTGGACATTTGGACTTTTTAGAGGACTGTAAAGCTATGATTTTGTGTTTGTTAATTTTATTTGTTGCTATGGTGTTGTAGTTCCATGGGTTATGAAGCTAACCCAGTTGGAATGGAGTAAAAAGGAGTTAAAACGAGTTCGTAGTAATGATTCTTGTAAAACATGTCAAGAACTCGAAGAACAGAGTATGAACTTTACACTTTGGCTTAGGATTTGACCATGTTAATGTTAATGGGTAGCTCTACATTTTTGATATGTTGTAGCCCCATGAGTTAGGAGTCCATAGAGTCCGAAATGGACCAAATTGCTTGTGTATTGAAGGAGATATGGAGGTTGGAGTGGCCGAAGGTCGGAGTCGCGTTCTGGAAACAAACCCAGAATCCGACTACTGCAGAATGGCGCCGCAGCGCCACCCATATGCCCTGCAGCTCACGCTGCAGCGAGGGGCAAGTGGGGAAAAACCGGGACTCGCGCCGCAGCGTGAGGCCCAAGCTTTAAGGCTCACGTCGCAGCGTGAAGCCCGGTCATGGAGAAGACACGGGACTCACGCTACAGCGTGAGGCCCAGTGCTTGAGCTTGGCGCTGCAGCGCGAGCTCCGTGTTTGGGCCAGGTTGGGTTAGTCAGACCGGGTCGGATCAGGTCGGACCTAATGAGCCCATTTCAGCAGGGTCCAACACTTATATTTTCTTGGATTAAATGATTAGACAGGTTAACTAAGCATATTTTGTTAAGCCCTAAATCAATGTGTTTACCATTCACATTAGTGAATTTTTAAATTCATGTAGATGAGATATTGTTAAATGGCAATCAATGTGTTTTAATGATGTAGCGTCCGTTTTGAACCATTCTTTGGTATGTAACTAATTGTTAAGTAAATATGTATTTAATTGTGTAGGATATTAAGGAGCGTGTGTTATAATATTGTAGCAGCGCATCAGGCAAGTTCCCTAACTTCATTCTTTCTATATATTGAATGCAAGTTTCCTACCCCTTGTCTAACCCTTGTGTTGGGCAAGTTTCTAAACCTTATGCACTATTCTTTTTATTTCGTGCAAACAGGCGTATGTTATGCAAGTTCCCTAACTTCATTCTTTCTATATATTGAATGCAAGTTTCCTAACGCTTGTCTAACCCTTGTGTTGGGCAAGTTTTCCTTAACCTTACTCGAATTATATTTTGAGCAGGTTTCATATTTTATACAGGTTGTATATTGTTGCAAATTTCATGACTCAAATTGAGTTATTACTTTTGAATCATATTAGTGGACTAATTATTGTCAATTACTCCACCTCCAAGATAATTATTGATATTCGCAGCTTATGCATTTGAATTCATTATCTATTGTTGGATTGTGAAACGTTTAAGTTCTTCATTCATGAACTGTTTAAGGAGATAGTCTACGCCATTTGTTTCGGTTAGACATGTATAGGTTATTATTTTAAAAGCTATCCAAACCGATTGTTTGTGCGGATTCTTGGACTGAGAGAGCAACCCTTATGTAGGGGATTATAATGTGTCGGTTATTCGATGCAGTCAGAGTTAAATGTTATGCATATACATGGTGTACGAGAGGCTGATCCCCTCGAGTACAACTAACGGGGCCAGGTTTTAAAAGAGTTAGTCGAATGATTGACTCTTTGGCCAAAAGTTCATGGTCAGTTGGACCACTCAGCAGTAAATAATCATTATTCATTGATTCATTTGGATTTTGATTATGTCATTTCAGCTATTTCATCAATGTTCATAAATTGTTGATCTATGTAGCCATTATTTCTTATTCATTCATGATATATCTTCATTCTTGCTTTTAAACTTGCTGAGCGAAGTAGTTGCTCACTCTTGCTATATCATGAACCTATTGCAGTTAAGCCGGGGAGTTCCAAAGCGGACAAAGGCAAGGGAAATCTTAAGGAATAGTTATATGTACTATCCTGTTATGTAATTCGTGGAATCATTTTGTATTATTATGGTATTCTGCGATGTATTTTATTTAAGGTTTTAGACCTTGGGACCGTAGTGAACCTTTGTAATGAACAACATATGTTTATTTTATTTCGCATTAGTTGATTTATGTTGTTTAGAGGTGTATGGATGCATTTTATCGTGAACACCAAATTCGAGGTATTGGTACCTGAATTTGGGGGTGTCACAATTGCTGCTTACTGCTACACAATTTAGTTTAATTTCTTTTGAAAAGACCTAGCATTAATAAAGTTGAGCTCTCAATTAGCATAACATATATTTATTCATGATATTACCATTCTAATAACACATTATCTAACATTCAATCACATCATCAAACACTTGATAATACCTTACTTATTAGTAATATTATCATCCTTAGATAATATTTTTATCACTTAATCATTATCTTAAACTCTTATCTAATATTATTAATCATTTAATAATATTTTATACACTTCTAAAAATTATTAATCATTTAAAAATATTTTATTCAATTACTAATATTATTAACCATTCAATAATATTTTAATAACTCTTTAATAATATCTTATTCACTTCATAATATTATTAATCCTTTAATAATATTTTAATCATTTAGTAACATTAATCATTTAGTAACATTTTAATCATTTAATAATATTATTAATTATTTAATAATATTTTAATTACTTACTAATATTATTAATCATTTAATAATATTTTAATCATTTATAAACAATTTAATTTAATTGTTTATCCTTTACTATTATTATTTAGTTAACGCACATAACATGACATACACATAACATTTTATTTAAAAATTATCAAAATATTATAAAGTATTAATACATCATATAATGATCATTAATAAATAAAATCACACTTTCACCATTTATGACATCACATAACTTATTATTCTCATTTATTCATAACTCAAATATTGACATGGAAAATACCAAAACATCTCAAAAAAGTTTTCTTTTCTGAGAATCATGAGAATATCGTTCCCTTATGAACATATAATTTTCCTGCAATTTTTCAATCTCGTTTGCTATTTTTAAAGTGTCCAAAATAGTCAGAATTTGCTACATTTATTATAAATTATTCTGTTTTCCAACAATTATGAAATTTACAAGGCAGACTCTTGTTATCATACACAAGCTCCTGTAAAAATGTTATATTGTTCTGAGTTACACAGAAAAAATTATTTCCGTTCACTTTATAAATAACGCGTTCTAGTAAAAGCCATAACTCTCATTCTATACGTCAATAAATTCTCATATTTGGACAGGACCTTCGTCACATAGATATTAACATACAAAACTTTTCTAGAATTTTTAAAGCAACAAAAGTGGACGAAACTGGCTTGTACAGTTATTTCTTCCTTTCTTCACAAGCTGGACTGTTTTGCCCAAAATAGTTGTTATTTCATGCTCGTTTAATAATTTTGAGTGCTACCACTTGGGTTTGAAAGCTAACTTATATATCTAACACTTCTCTTTGACGGATTGCAAAAAGAATATAGATTTTAAATGGTAACTATTTAAAGTGACCAAAAATTAGGGTTTTCTAAACTTTATAAAACTAGTTTTCATTCTTTTCTTTTAATTAAACTTTCTAACACACAAAATGGCAAGATCTATACATAAAACACTACATAACATATAAATCTAAGGTTTTAGAGCTTTGAAACATAGGCTCTTTATTTTGTAAATTAACCAAAATAAATTATATAAACAAGGTTATCAAGGTTTGATTTTTTTTATACCTTAATCTTATTGTTCTTCTTTCTCTCCTTCCACAATAGATTATAAAGCTAGATGGCAAACAAAAATTTCTTCTCTTCTCCCCTTGGTGTTGCTGACCACTCCCCCTTTCTCTCTCTCTCTCTCTCTCTCTCTCTCTCTCTCTCTTTCTTTTTCTTTCTTTTTCTTTTTGAACACTTAAGCAAATAAAGTAAAAAAAAATTTACTTACTAAAGGGAAGGGGTATTTATAGTAGGAGAAATGTGTGTGTGTGTGTGTGTGTGTATATATATATATATATATATATATATAACATATGTATGTGTGACGCCCCCAAATCCGGGTCACCCGAACCCCGGACCTGGTTCGTCACTATCTCATACCTGCATCAAACTATTGATAACTTACAGCGGAAATAAAGGAATATTCATATTGATATAACACAAATAATCCTGTCCCAAGTCTCGAAACCAAAACTTCTACAACGTAACTTAATACATAAGGGTAATTAAGTCTTAATACATCACAAAAGTCAACGAGTCTTAATACATCACAAAAGTCAACGAGTCTTAATACATAATCAAAATGGTGATCTTAATGGTACAAAGCTAATCCGTAGCTTTGCCTTTGCCTTTATCCTTCCCAGAACTTTCACCACGAGCTCCACTAACTGAAATATTTTAAGGAAAGCAAGGGTGAGCAACAAATTTGCTCATCAAGTATAATAACAATAATCGTGAATCATCAAATGAATACTTTATAGCTTACAAGAATCAAGAGAATAAAAGATAGCTCAAGAATCTGCACAATCTCAACGAATGACCTCATTAACACAATTGTAGGGCCTCTAAGGACCGAATGATTTCAATGTTTCCAAATGGAGGGAATGTTCTATACTGAGTGGTCATCTTGACACTGAACTTTTACTAGAATCACCAGAAAATTCATCCGATAATCCAACATACTAATACAATAGGTGATCAGCCTAATGTACCCTGTGTTATGCATAACCCCTTTAACATACTGTTCGCGCACGTGTCGGTCTCCCGACATACATACTGTTTCCCCTGCTAAGAGGGTTGTTCATCTCAGCTTTACATAGGAATCTAAACCAAACAATTTGATTGGATAGCTTTACTTAACAACAATGATGATTAAACATACGTCTAGCCGAAACAAGTGGCGTAAACTATTTCCTTAAACAGTTCATGAATGAAGAACTTAAACGTTTCACAATCCAACAACAGATAATGAATTCAAATACATAAGTTGTGAATATCAATAATTTATCTTTGATATGGAGTAATTGACGATAATTAATCCACTAAATAATTGAAAGTAATAGCTCGATTTGAGTTATGAAACCTGCAACAATATACCTGTTTGCACAAAATAAAAAGTAGTGCATAAGGTTTAGAAACTTGCCCAACACAAGGGTTAGACAAGGGTTAAAGAAGAACTTGCCTGAAGCGCTGCTACAATATTACAACACACGCTCCTTAATATCCTATACATGTAAATATATATTCACATAACAATTAGTCACATAAAGACTAGGTTCAAAACAGACGTTGCATCATTAAAACACGTTGATTGCCCTACGACTACCCAGTCGGGGGTCGGGGGCAGCGCCCCCTGGAAACCAAGCCTAAATTGCAATTAGATTATTCAATTTCCGCCTTAAAACAATACCAATCTGGTTGACATTTGAGAAATAATTAAGCATTTAGGGTTTAACAGAATATGCTTAGTTAACCTGTCTAATCATTTAATCCAAGGAAAAATATAAGTGTTGGACCCATTGAAAAGGTTTCATTCGGTTAGACCCGACTTGACCCGCCTGACCGACCCAACCTGGCCCAAACACGGAGCTGGCGCTGCGGCGCCGAGCCCAAGCACTGGACCTCACGCTGCGGCGTGAGTCCCGTGTCTTCTCCATGACCGGGCTTCACGCTGCGGCGTGAGCCTTAAAGCTTGGGCCTCACGCTGCGGCGCGAGTCCCGGTTTTTCCCCACTTGCCCCTCGCTGCAGCGTGAGCTGCAGGGCAAATGGGTGGCGCTGCGGCGCCATTCTGCAGTAGCCGGATTCTGGGTTTGTTTCCAAAACGCGACTGCGACCTCCGGCCACTCCAACCTCCATAACTCCTTCAATACACAAGCAAATTGGTCCATTTCGGACTCTATGGACTCCTGACTCATGGGGCTACAACATATCAAAAATGCAGAGCTACCCATTAACATTAACATGGTCAAATCTAAAGCCAAAGTGTAAAGTTCATACTCTGTTCTTCGAGTTCTTGACAAGTTTTACGAAAATCATTCCTACGAACTCGTTTTAACTCCTTTTTACTCCATTCCAATTGGGTTAGCTTCGTAACCCATGGAACTACAACACCATAGCAACAAATAAAATTAACAAACATGAAATCTAGCATTTATAGTCCTCTAAAAAGTCCAAATGTTCAAAAGTCCATTGTTCTTCATGTTCTTCATCCTCCTTAAGCATATGTACGGATTTCTTCTATTTTTGTTCCACTTTGATGTTATTAATGACTTCTATAGTCTCTTAACAACATATATAAACATCTAGAACAAGCAAAAACATCCATAATTGCTAGAAAATCAATCCACAAGCTCAAGAGCTCAAAAATTAAGAAAACTTGAAATTCTTTACAAGAAATCGAATGGAATGGATTTTGTTGGTGTTTACCTCTGTAAATCCTTCCTAGATGATTTAGAAGCTTGCTAGGCTTGCTTGGCTCAAGTTCTTCTTGCTTGGACTCTCTTCTTCTTCCACTCATGCCTTCTTCTTCCTCCTTCCTCTTTCCGACGAGTCTTCTTCTTTTCCGACGACTTTTTCGGTGGCCTTCTCCTTCTTTCTTCTTCCCCTTTGCAGCTCTCTCTCACTCTCTATTTCTCTCTCTCTCTCTCTATCAGCTGATGGTTTAGGGAAGGAATGAGAGTTTGAATGATTTGGGAGAGTGGAGGAGTGAATTAGGGAGAAGTGGGTTTGGTGCTCAAGGTTGGCCAAATTTTCCAAGCTTGCCGGCAATACACCCCCCATGCTCTCCTTTGATTGGTCTAATGTGGTTGGGTGGTTCCCACTTGGAGCAACAAGTCAAAATAAATACCCGAAAACACCAAAAATATATCCGAAAACTCTCCCTTTTGTACCAAAACTGGTAAATAACTCTACCCAAAATTAAAATGGGTACTCCCATAATTATTGGGACATATAAAAATAATTATTATGGGATTTGTCCAAATATTCGGAACAGCCTTATCATATGTTTCAGATACCGAATAAAACACGAACGGGCTCAAAACGAAAATCCGACACTTGGAAAAATTATTCGTACGCATACACGTATTTATGAAATTTATTAAAGTCGAAAAAGACACAGAAAAATTATGGCGTGAATAGTGCCTCGATAAGCGTGCCCCGTGAATAGTGATTTTGCGATTTTTCGCAAAGTCAAAGTATTCACCCTAACGGCACTACAACACAAAAAATTCAATACAGACACACATATTAGGTTATCACACAACCTTTAAGCACATAACACATAATAATATACATAAAAAATAAAAATTCATTTCATACATAAACTCGGGTTACAAGGGAATTAAAAATTCCCGATCGTTACAAGTATGTATATATAAAATCTCCTAACTTCTCTCTCATATATCTTCCATATCTTTTCTAAATCTATCCAATATCTTCTCTTTCTTTATCCTATCTTTACAAAATCAAATGCTAGGGATTTTAGGGAACATATAAGCCAGCTAGCTTAGCAAGGTGGAGAAAAAAAATTAATTGCCTATGTGCCAAATACTCCCTCATTTGCCCGGATTCAATGCTCCCATATTAGCCCATTTTTAATTTTTTTTTCATGCTTTAATTGATTATTTAGTCTTTTAGAAGTCTTCCACAATTGGGTCAAAGCTTGGGCTCCTCTTTTAATTCATTTAGGCTTTCCAATTTAATTGCTTAAGCCATGTATTAGCATAATCTAATACTTTTATTTTATCTTACCATAATTATTTAACTAGGGTTACTAGTCCACTTATTTTGGACTTTAAATAATTACTCATATAAATTTAATTATATAACCCAATTAGACTTACTTTAATTAGGTTAATATAATTTAATAAGTTAAGATAAATAAAATTAATCTCTCAAGTTAGTTTACTAGTATATATTTTAAATACTAGGACTATTCAATAAATTTAATTCTCTTTATAAAATAAATAAATATATATACATATTTATAATATATACATTTATTTAGTCTCATACATATTCCACATAAGTCATAATATATTTATCATCATTGATAAATATTTATTATACTCATTGAATCACATATTGTACATACATACATTCAAATATGAATATAATCGATACTTATATTTAATATTCGAATTTCCTTAAGAAAATAAATTCTTATTATCCATAATACACATACATTCACTTTAAATATAATTATATCAATAATTATATTAAAAACTAAAATTCATAACCATAGATCAAATTAGTGTTTTAATCCGTACTGTCACTTTGTCACATTAACCTTTCTTAGTCAACTTAAAATAATTAAATCGACTAATCCGTTAAATTCATTTCATTAAGAGATAATCATAAAAATAATAAAAGTCTATTCATAAAATATACATATATTATTTAAATAATATATTAACCACATTTTCATGGAAAATAAATAATAAAATATTTTTACTACAAAATTAATTTATTATAAGAATATGATTTATAATAATCAACAATTCCTTTTTCGAAAAATTTATTTGAAATCAATCATGCAATAAATATTTATTTATTTATCACATATACACATATGTTTTACCTTGCACGTATTCTCATATTTATTTTGATAAAAATAATATTGTTTATATATCTATAAAAAAAATTTATTCCCAAAATTTCTTATTTAAATTATATCGAAAAACTTGGGTTATTACAAATACCGAAGATACCTAGGAGGTATGGATTCATCACAGAGGATGATGATGAGGTACACATCATAGAGAATGATGTTCCGGTTATATACGATGAGGCTATGAGTTTTACGGACTAAGAGAAAAAGTAGATGGCCATGAAATCCGAAATGGACTCCATGTATGAGATCAAGTATGGACTTTGGTTACTCCACCGGAAGGCATAGTGCCTGTAATACCCGAGAATTTTGATTAATATTAATATTGACCTTCCTATTAAACTGAATATTTATTCGGATATGAGCATACGTGATATGTCCTTTTTGGTAGTGGTGTGATAAAATGATTTCTTCTTGAATTATTAAAGGAGTGATTTAACAAGAAAAGAATTTATTAATGCTATATTAGTTATTAATTATTGTGTGACTAATAATCTCTATTAATTTATTTAAGTGTTATATGCCATGCCACTTGAGGTGTAACCGCATGATAAGGTGTATATTATTTATAATAAAGTTTCTGCATTCATTTAATAAAATAAAAGAGATGTGTGACATTTAAATGGTATGAACACCCTATGTGACATATTAATGTGTGATATAGACTATTAACTATGTATTTTAATTACATGAGATAATAATTGAAGTGAACCAATAATTGTTAGATAATAATTATTTCAATACTAAAATGTTAGAGATAGATGTGTTATGAAATAATGGAATAATAAGGTATATTGAATATTTGGGTGTTAGCCATTAATTACGTTACACTTTAATTAATGTACATGGATTATATGATGTGTACATGTGACTCTATTGATGCAATGTTGTAGCATTTCATTATTTAATACATCTTGACCTAAGTTGCTTTTAAATCAAAGTATGCTAATAAGGTTTGTTTGGAAAAATGCTGAGTTTTTGCTCTTGTCCCACAATGAGAGTCACCTTCTTGCCCAAATCCTCATTCACGTGTTTTGCAAAAAGCCTCAGGCTATCCTATTCTTCCTTCTCCTTAAAATCAGCCATGGAACCTTAGCTTCATGATGGTGGGGGAAGTGGTCCAAATAGTGCTCCACCACTATTCCACCAAACCTCCATTAACTATTGTTCTTCTTCTTTTTTCCATTGGGTGAAACCCTTGAGCAAAGCCATGAACCAGATTTTGATTTCTCTATAAATTGAAGCCTCCTCTACACAATTCTTGTTGCTAGAAATCTGAAGATTAGCTTCCATTAGAGAGTGAGGTTAAGCAAATTTCAGTTGGTAGGATTGAAGAATTAAACTAGCTTCAAGAGGTAAAACTCCATTAAATGGTGTTCTTAATTTCTTAAGTTCTACATACAAAATTCTTGGAATATTAGTAAATTTTAGATATCATGATGATAGTTAGGTTTATATACATGATATTGAAGTATTAATCTTGTTCTATGATGCTAAGATTCAAGTTTTGCAAAACTTCAGAAATGTCAAGTAATACATGTCTTGAATGTACGAAAATTTTATGAACTAAGTCATAGTAATCTGAAATTGGTTACATTGTTAGTATAGCCAAATACGAAAACAACGAAAGTTAAACTAAGCATTTTGGTTCAGAAACGAGTTCGTAGCATGATCAATCGCTAAGTATGCGAAAATATGGAAAGATAGCATGAATGTTGAATTTAATTCTTGAACTTAATTGTTTACTTGTTTTAAGTTGTTAGAATCATGTTAAGTATGCTTAATATTATGTTTGTAGACTTTATGTGAGGTGGGTATGCATAAATTGTTGTTTGAGTTATTTTTGGTTTTGAAAATTTTGACCAATATAGGGAGTTCCCTGGTGCTGCCAAGGAGCAGCGCGGCCGCGCTACTCCCTAGGCAAAACCAGGCGCGGCCACACCGTGCACCAGAAGGAAACTCCACTTTTTATTAGTTCTGATATGTTGAGCAAGCTTGATTGCTTGATTTTGATCATTAATAACTCTGATTTACTGATATAGGATTTCAACATTCGATAACATTCCCTTTAATTGCGTTAGTGTGAGTTTTACATGAAAACATATACGACCAACATTGTTGAAAACAACCTTATGTGTATTCTGATTTCATGAGCATACGTAGTAACTTATATAAGTATGTAAATGAGTATCACATGTTATCCAAAGCCCTCTTGCATGATATGAGTTGTGTTAGCTTGGTTCTAACAACTTTCTAAAGGAAAATTTGAAGTATTGGAAATGAATCTTAACGAACTTTGTATCTTTGATGTTCTGAGCTTACAAGCATGTATAATAGGACTTTATATGCCCCTAGAAATGATCATTATGCTCACCGGTGTGAGTAAGCATGTTCTCATATTTGCAAGTATGCTTTAAAACAAGTTTTCAAGCAATGAACTACGCTAACCGTGTGAACATAATATATGTACGAGCATGCATATTATGATTTGCCTAGCAACATCAAGTGGTATATTAATCATCATGACTCGCCTTTAGAAAATACACTTGTTAAGCATGTTACTTTACGAAGTTCAAATGAAATGAAATGTTTGGAAATGAATTAGGACAAGCATACTAGATATTCAACTGAAGTTATACCTCCTGACGTGTATGTGTGTGAGGCATCAGTGGCATCGTATGATAAAAGTTAAGTTAAGACCATGTAGGAGCAAGCCAGCTTTGGAACTAGCAGGGAGCAGCGCGGCCACGCAGTCCTGCAGTGCATTCTGACTATTTTGTTGCTACTCTGAAAATAAAGTATGTGTATATTAAGCCTTAGTACATAATTAGACTAAGACTTCTATTATGTGACCATGATAAGACTATATAGAACCAAGATTTAAAAGTGTTTACGAGTTTTCTATGTGAATTTCAAAGCAAGATCAATAACGATTTCAAACAATGCAATATGTTGGAATATGGTCAGGATTAGCGTCTAAGATGGGACTAAAAATGTGTTATACTTGTGTGTATTTGTGTAGAATCATAATGTGGAATTATTTGAATTATGAACCTATATGACTAATGGAATTCTTATATATATATATATATATATATATATATATATATATATATATATAATTATTATGCAATAGGATTTGCAACGTGTTATTAAGCTTTAAATTCGTAGACTACGCTAAAGGCAAGTTTCCTTTAACCCTACTCAATTTACATTCGAGCAGGATGTGGTATATTATGCAAGTACTCGAACCCTTTCTCTTTATTGAGCAAGCATGTAAACTTGTATATTCATGTATCATACAAGTATGTGACAATGACTCTTATGCTTTATAAACTGTCATTCATATTCTAAGAATTGGTTTAAGATTAATATCCCTTAAACCTCATTGCGAGTATTCGTATTCATTAAATCATTGAATATGATTATAAAAGTTATCTAAACCATTGTTTCGGATAGACTATTTTACATGTGTTAGAAAGTTATTCCAAACCAATTGTCTTGGTGAGGACCCTTATCTACTGAGATGAACAACCCTCACAAAAAGGGGAAATTATATATTGTCGGGGAACCGACATGCGCACTTATAAGCATGTGACAGTTATGCATAACCTGGAGTACTATAGGCTGATCACCTGTGTACTTGTTTTTATTGGATTTTCAGTATAATAACTGTTAATTCTAGCAGAAGTTCTTAGTCTTTTAGTGACTACTCAGTGTTCATATTCTTGGACTTTGAAATGATTAGACGCATGAATCTTATTGATATTCTTCGGTCCATAGCGACTCTTATAATTGATTCTTCTTATTATTCTTGAATTATCCTTGCTGTCATACCCTTGCAATTTGAACTTTATATTGTTCACCCTCATTGTATATACTTGCTGGGCAAATTTGTTGCTCATTCTTGCTTTCTTTAAACCTTTCAGTTAAGGCAGAACGAGGTGAACCTTCAGGCAAGGATAAGGGAAAGGGCAAAACTACGGAGTAGCTTTATTCTTCCTTAAGAAGAAAATTACTTACTATGTTGCTTAAGTTTTCTAATTCGGTTATGTAATAAGCTTAGGCATGGATTATGTATTAGTACTATGTTTTGGTTTGAATCAAGACTTTTGGATAGTATTGTAGTAACGGTTGCAAGACCTTGGGACGAGAATAATTATATTAAATCAATGTAATTTATTCTATCATTTCCGCTTTATTAGTTTTTGTCGTTATTTGAGTTAGTACGTGACGAACAAGATTCGAGACAGTGACGTCAGAATTTGGGGGCGTCATAGTGCCTATAGGGTGTAAATGGGTCTTTAAGATAAAGACTGGAGCAGATGGCAAGGTGGAAACCTATAAAGCCAGACTGGCGGTAAAAGATTTCAAATAATGGCAAGGAGTTGTCCATCATAAAATTTTCACATCGGTGGCGATGCTCAAGTCCATTCGGATTTTATTTGTGATTGCAACTTATTATTACGAAATCTGGCAAATGGACGTGGTGACGCCCTTCCTCAATAGAGACTTGAGGAAAATATATGTATGATACAGTCAGAAAGGATTTGTTTTAAAGGTTGAAACAAATCGAGTATGTAAGCTATAATGATCCATTTATAGATTGAAGCAAGCTTCTCGAAGATGGAACATCCGTTTTGATGAAACAATCAAAAGAGTTTGATTTTATCAAAAACAAGGATGAACCATGTATGTACATGAAGGTCAGTGGGAGTGTAGTGACATTTCTAGTACTATATGTTGATATACTACTAATAGGGAATAATATACCAATGTTACAGTCAGTAAAGATAAAGTTGTCTAAACATTCTTCCATGAATGATTTGGGAGAAGCATCCTATATTTTGGAGATAAAGATCTATATAAATAGATTTAAAAGAATGCTCCGCTTGACCTAAGGAACGTACATTCATTTGATGTTAAAGGGGTTTAGCATGGCAAACTCCAAGAGAGGTCTCATGTTGATGAGTCATGGAGTGTAACTCTCTAAGAAATTGTCCCCAAAGACACCTGAAAAGAGAGATCGCATGAGTAATTATCATGTATGCAATGAAATGTACGAGACCTGATGTTTATCAGTCATATTCTGGAGAAGATCACTGTAAGACAGTGAAAAACATCCTAAAGTACTTAACAAGAACTAAGGATGTATTTATGATTTATAGTGGGTTTGATTTGAAACAAGAGGGATTTACAGACTCAAGTTTTTCAAACTGACCAACATGACAGCAAATCCACTTCGAGATATGTATTTACCTTAAACGGTAGTGCAATGAGTTGGAAAGGTTCTAAGCAGCAAAAAGTTACTAATTTAGTGACAAAGACAAAGTATATAGCTGTAAATGAAGCTGCAAAGTTGATTGTTTGGATGAAAAGTTCATTACAGAACTTGGAATAGTTCCCAAGTCTCATCTGGGATCCCAACATGTGTTGCAGCACTTTCATTTGATTAGAGAAATCATTGAAAGATGAGAAGTCACCTTAGAGAGAGTGAACTGTGACGCCCTCAAATTCGGGTCTCAACCACCCGAATTTGGTCATCACGATCCAATACAAACATCCACCTCCAAACAACATAAAATGACTAAATGCGGAATATAATAAACATATGTTGTTCATTCAAAAGGTGTTACTAGTCCCAAGATTAGATAACCTTAATACAGGAATACAAATTTTACCCTAGTACAGTACTTTAGGGTTTAAATAACCATAGAGCTTCCTTAACTACGCATGAAATAAAATACAGACACTAGTAGACTAATACTTCATCTTTTTTTTGCTCTTGTTTTTTCCTGAGGTCTCGGGCTTAACTACAATAAGGTTCATGATATAGCAAGGGTGAGCAACTAGTTTGCCCAGCAAGTTTAAATACAACAATAACGGATATATCATGATGAACGGAATATGAAGAGAGGAATTCAACAATATGAATATCGGAAGCAAGAATAATAATTACTTTTAGAACGAATGATAGTCCAGTAGACTTTGAACAATAAACTTCCAATGGAATCAATAGCTAATTGACCCTTTGGTTACTGGCTCAGAAATAAGTACTCGAGGGGATCAGCCTCTGGTACCCTATGTGTATGCATAACATTTAACTTCTGTTCTTTGTATCTTATATCCGATACGTGGGGTACTCCCCTATATTGAAGGGGTGCTCATAAAGTCCAAGATTCCGCACCATCAATTGGTTTGGATAACTTTTAAAATCTATACCACAAATGTCTAGCCGGATAATGGCTAAGACTTAACTATGGCAGTTCATCAATATTAGGACTTTAAATAAAATACAAGTCAACGTCTGTGCAAAAACAATTTCACAATGTGCGAGTGCCAATAACAACGATGTGGAATAATTGTTAAGTAGTTAAACCACTTAGAGCACGCTTGAGGAATTAAAGGTTCAAGCTTAAATATTAACTTGCAATAAATAATACAAGAATGGATTCTTGCAACAATGAAGGTTTCGAAGTAGAGAACTTGCATAATACACCACATCCTACTTGAATGTAAATTGAGTAGATTTAAAGGAAACTTGTCTGATAGCTCAGCTACAATAATCTAGCTTTAAATTAAATTACATGAAACGACCTATCATCAGTAAGTCGATTCCTTAGTTAGTACAGTATAATCTAGCATTAGCTTACACTTACAAGAGAGTACACACCAAGTAATCCTATCACATAGACACGTAGATGTAATCCATCTTTACTAAGTCTATAAATTCTCATCTTAGATAAATGAGTTAGCAAGTCTAGAAATATCTCGATTCTATGCATCAACGTAGGCTTTGAACACATAGCACACCAATTAAATCATGCAATACAGCTTGAGGCTTACATACATACATGCCACGAGACTCTGTTTCTAAATTAAAACTACTGGGTAAAACTGGCGACCGGCGCGACCGCGCTGGTTTTTGTCTTAGGAGTGGCGCGGCCGCGCCACTCACTGGACAGACCAAGAATGAGATTTCATTCTGCTCGAACCAAGCTTACTTCTAGCATACAGGCTACTGATATTAATTACATACACATGCTCATAAGGTTATTACCTTGGTTCCAAACCTAGCATGCTCATTCTAAGTCCATATCAAAATCATATGGTTTAATGTCGGAAATCTATACACTTTAAAGCTACTCAAGTTTATTTCACAAGGAATCAACTACTATAGTCATAACATCACATGATGACATTACACAATGCTTAATAAGTATGCTTGTGCGAAGCAACACATGTATACACTAAACACATAGCTACGCATGAAATCTCGTTATCTTAGACATGTTTTCATACGTCAAATGCATATTTAGCTAGATGATGTTCATGTTAACATGTCTAGAGGCATTATAGATCCTATTAGTCATGCTTAAATGATCACAATATAACTCGCACAGTGATGGATGATATCCGTCCTTAAACTCTATTTTTCCTTTAAAAAATCTCTCTAAGTCACCTCAAGCAACTTAGCTCATGCAAATTACTTGAAATCATGTCTCGCAGGCAGTTGGACACATATTTAAGTCATATACACATGCTTACCTGATCAAAACTTAAAAACACAAGCTTTGATCAAGTTCATTTCAAAGTTGTAAGTTTTCTTTTTGAAAAAAATACATACATAGAGCAATATATGCAACTTATGGTATTTACGGGGACTCTAGATACATGGCAACCCTAGTTGTATACATGAGTGAACTAACTAACATGCTGTAACATGACAGAACAACACAACCAAAACTGATGCATGGCGCGGCCACGCTTGGTTTGGCCTTGGGAGTGGCGCGGTCGCGCCACTCCTGCACTGCTTCAGATGCGGCTCTACTTCTGCAGAACTCGAAAATTAATATAGCCTAACCTTTCTAAATGCAATTCAGTGAAACCACATTAGTCCCAAACATGTATATAGACCCATATAACATCCTTACACCAATTAATCAAACTAATTAGCAAGAAGTATGGATTTCATAGAATTTATCAAACTAAAAATTCGATAACACAGTGTACTTTCTTGAAGCTAATTTTGAAATCCTCAAATGCTAAATTTCAGATTACTCTCACTCTCAACAATACTCACTCTATATACTAACTTATCAGAAGATTTAACAACTGAATGTATGAAGAAGAAGCTCCAATTTATAGAAAATTTAGTATCCAGACAATGTTCTTACCCAATTTGAAGAACCAACAAGAAGAAGAAGAAGTTATTGGACAATGGAGGTTTGGTGAGTTGCCCATTCTCTCCTTCATCATTCTTACCATCTGATGCAAGTTAACATAGGCCTCATGCCTATTGCTGAGAAGAAGGAGGAAAAGAAGGGATGGGGCTCTACTATGCATTCATTATTTGATCTCTCTCTTTTTCTCTCTTAATGCAGACCACGGTTTGGAAATAAATGGGATATGTCCCATAACTCTTGTCCCAAACTAATGCTACTTAGGTAAATAAATCATATAATTAAAAACTCAATTACTCTGGTATACATTTATTACCCAATTCGTAATTACATAACAGATGGAATTAATAACTTAATCTAGTCCGCTTAGTATTAACCCACTAAATGGACTATTAAATATTAATATCTATGTTGCACACATTAATTAATAATTATATTGATTAATCTATGCACATTAAATTCCTCCACTATATTCAAGTAAATTGAATATTTAATTAATAAACAACTTTATCAATTCTTCTAGAACTGAACCTTAAGGCTAGTCCACTAATTTAATTAAACCATTAGTGACTCCTTTTAATAACCTTGGCAACTATACGAAGTCACATAATCACACAGCCAATTAATCACACAAGATTTAAATAAGTGTACAAAGCTAGCTCATTAAAAATTAAGTTTTATATTTAATTAATAATGGAGTTTAAAAATTTCACGGTTATTACATCCTCCCCCCTTATAAAAATTCCGTCATCGGAATTATAAAATAAGGTTATTCAAATAACTGTGAATAATTCGCTCTCATCTTCTCCTCAAGTTCCCACGTAGCTTCCTCAACTGCGTGATTTCTCCCGAGAACTTTACCGGAATGAATGATCTTATTCCTTAGCTTTTGTTCCTTCCTATCAAGTATTTGGATAGGAATCTTCTTATACGATAAGTCCTTCTCGACTTGAATTGGTTCGTAGGATATAACGTGCTTATAGTCTGGTTTGTATGGCCGCAACACTGACACATGAAACATATTGTGAATGTGCTCAAGTTCAGGAGGTAACGCTACCTCGTACGCCACTTCACCGACTCGCCTCAAAATCTCGAACGGTCCTATGAACCTCGGGTTTAACTTGCCCTTTTTTTCAAAACGAATCTTCCCTTTCCAGGGAGATACCTTCAAGAACACAAAACTGCCCACGTTGAAGTCCCGCTTTTGACGATGCAGATCAGTGTACTTCTTCTGACGGTCTTGTGCTGCTACTGGGCGGCTTATGATCAGTCTTACCGTATCTGCGGTCTACTGCACCATTTCAGGTCCTAGCAGTCTTCGTTCTCCAACCTCGTCCTAACACAACGGTGTTCGACACCTTCTCCTATATAGTGCTTCGTACAGTGGCATACCGATACTAGCGTGATAACTATTGTTGTAAGCGAACTCCGCCAATGGCAAATGATCATCCCAGCTGCCCTTTAAGTCCATCACAACTGCTCGGAGCATGTCCTCCAGAGTTTGAATCGTGCGTTCACTCTGGCCATCAGTTTGAGGATGATATGTTGTACTCAACCTCAACTGCGTTCCTAATCTCTCCTGTAGACTCCTCCAAAAATTTGACGTGAAGCGCAGATCCCTGTCCGAAACAATTGATACCGGCACTCTATGTCGAGACACTATGTCCTTTACATAGAGTTTAGCCAATTACTCCAGATTGTATCGTATTTTAATCGGTAGAAAATGAGCAGACTTGGTCAGACGGTCTACGATCACCCAGATGGCGTCTAAACCCTTTTGTGTTAGTGGCAAGCCCACCACAAAATCCATGGTGATGTGCTACCACTTCCACTCCGAAATCTCTAATGGTTGAAGTAGTCCGCTCAGTCGCTAGTGCTCTGCTTTAACTCGTTGGCATGTCAGACACTTGTTGACACACTCTGCTACTTCCCTCTTCATATTCGGCCACCAAAGGTATAGCCGCAAATCCTGATACATTTTCGTGCTACCGGGATATACTGAGTACCTCGTACTGTGAGCTTCTTGGAGAATCTCTTCTCTTAACTCCGGATTCAATGGCACCCAGATCCTCCCTTCAAACCTTAGCAGCCTTGTGCTATCAATCTTATACTTAAGCTCTTCCCCTTCGGAAATACGCTTCTTGATACTACCATAATCTTCATCCTTTTCCTGAGCTTCCTTGATTTTATCTAACAGGGGGCTCGCTAACACTGTAAATAATTTCTCGTCTTGAGTTCTAAATCGAGTCATTCAAAATCCTTTACCAACTCCTCTTGAGTGGTTAGCTTTAGCAACTTCTCTCTGCCTTTTCTGCTTAAGGCATCGGCCACTACATTTGCTTTGCCCGAATGGTACATAATCGCACAGTCGTAATCTTTGATCAATTCTAACCATCGGCGTTGCCTCTTGTTCAACTCCTTCTGTGTGAAGATATATTTTAGACTTTTGTGATCCGTATATATCTCGCACTTCTCTCTGTATAGGTAGTGCCTACAAATTTTTAAGGCGAAAACTACCGCGGCCAACTCTAGGTCATGAGTCGGGTAACCCTTCTCATAGTCCTTCAACTGACGTGATGCGTACGCAATGACCTTGTTGTGCTGCATCAACACATAGCCAAGACCTTTGTGTGACACATCGCTATACACTACAAAGCCTCTAGTGTTGTCTGGTAAAGCCAACACCGTCGCTTCACTAAGTCTCTTCTTCAGCTCTATGAAACTTTCTTCACACTTATCTGTCCTGGTGAGATTGGTTAACGGCGATGTTGTGACACCCCCAAATCCGGGTACTTCATTTCCTCAGGATTTGGTGTTCACAATCCAAAAACATCACATCACATCTAACTACCCATTCAAATATAAATGAAAATACTTGAATAGAAATAGAAATCTCCCTTTAGAGGGTTACAACATCATTCATAAACAAATCCCAGGTCATCTAACCTTAAATAAACATCAGTGCGAAAAATATAAATCAAGTCTATTACATAAACAACAATAAAGCAAATACAACAAGTCTTCATCACTTGTTTCCTTTTCCTTTGCCCTTACTAATGGATGGCTCATCAGTTCTTTCAACTTTAGCTGCAATGTTATTATGCAAGGGTGAGCAATGATTGCCCAGCAAGTATAACAACAACAGTAATAATAACATGCGAAATAATTAATGGGTATCGAATATTCGAATATTTAGCTTTTGAGTCAAGAATGTAAAACAAGATTCAAAAGAACGTCTGAGGGTCTTAAGACCACGAACTATGTCCCAGGTTATCAAGCATTTCTACTTTAAACCTTTAACAGTCGTAAGACAATATGGACCTTGCTTCTCGTACTCAGGGGGATCAGCCCTTTGTACCATGTATGTGCACAACATCTTAACGCTAACGCGTAAATAAAATCCCCTGTATAAGGGTTGTTCATCTCAGTTTGACATCGGAGTCCGCACCAAAGGAAGTTTGGTTTGGATTTACTTCAATAACGTTTCTAGAATTTAGAACGCTCATCAACTATGGACTAGTCGAATCAATAAGGGTTCGCTAGTCAATCAAGGTTCGAAAGGTATAATTCGAGAATCAAAACTAAATCTCACAAAAGGTACGATTGAATACGTTCTATATAACTGAAGCATTACAAAGAGAAAATTAAAAACATCTCATTGAATCCATGAAATGGAATGGAATAGAAACAATAACTTGCTCAAGAATTAATAGCATTATGAAGCTTGTATTCTATGATAATGAAATTTAGAAACTTGCGTAAACGTAAAAGTAAGGATAAGATACTTGCCTCGTGCGTAGACTATAAATTTAAGACTCACGTTTCTCTAATCAACCTATACATTCCGTTTATAAAATAGTAACAATAATTAGTTACAGTATTATAAACACTTCAGAACTCATTCTCATCTAATTTCATTTTAATAGCTCAGTTGACACCGAACAATCAATGGGCTTATGCTACCACCTTTCACAGTAATTTAACATTCATTTTATACATTAGCCTAAGCTTTAGGTATATCTACGATATCATAATATGATCTCAAAGAAAGAAGAAAATTTTTACTCTCGTCTTTTTACTCTTTTTTTTTTTAATTCTTCGTCGAGGCGAGGAATCCCTTCACAAAATCCTCGCCGGGGCGAGCTCCCGCCAGGGCGAGGAATTTCTTCACAAAATTCTCGCCGGGGCGAGAATCACGAATCCCAGTTTCTACAGTTCGCGAAGAACGCAGAAACAGGCCAAAATTTCCAATCTTGTTATTCTAATCGTCAAATTAAACATACCCAGACACTATATCACATATATAATTATTACCCAAGCCTTCTAGCATGATTCTAACAACTTAATATGCATAAACCATGAATCTAAGGATCAAAATTGGTGTCTTTATCATTTTATCAGTTCTTCAATTTATTCATGAAATCATACATAGCAGGTTCATTAGACAACCAAATTAATCCGTTTAAAACTTGTTTTCTTCATTTATACATGCATAATCAAAGTAAGTTATCAATTTATCCAATTAACTAACAACACAGACTTCAATTTCATACATTCAAACCATGTTCGTACACTGTACTACTCTGTAACTTTCTTAATTCTCATATAAAAATAATTTCACGGATTAAATTACTCTAAATCATATATACACCATATAAAACACATTTATGCATGCTTTCTAACATCTAACATCAAATTATTTAAAGATTTAGCCATAGAAATCAAATTACGGAAAATACAGAGAACTCTAAACATACGTTCATGGAATAAACTCATTAGAACATAAATTAAAATTTAATTGAGAAGGATTACCTTCAATTAAATGCTTTAAATGATGCAAGTAGATGAATAATTTCTTCAATTCTCCAAATTCTCTCCTCTTTCTCTCAAGTTTTCTCTCTGGCTTGAATATGAGTTACTGATAATGGAATACGTGAAAAACTAATAGCAGAACATGGTGTCAGTTTAATAACTGGCACCAACTTCCACTAAGGCCATGTTTGGCTACTCATATATTCCTCACTTCTAATTTATTATAATAAACTACTTATTATATAGTTTCATGTCACACTTTAATCAACTAAATAATCTTACTAAAATCAAATAAATAAAATAAAATAATTCTACATTAAATCACATAACCATATAAATAAAATTCTCATTTATTAATAATGACAAATTATTAAATCTCTAATTAATAATTAAATTAATTAGAAATAACATTATACTTATTTAAATAATGTATTTAATCAAATAAATTCAATTAAACACATACTTTAAATATAAAAATTCTTCACATTAATCTAATTAATGTAACACATATAATTAAATTAATCTACCACAAATTTATCGATTAATCAATTAATTCAACAATCAAATCATCGAAAATATTTATTTAATTCAATAAATATTTAAAATAAGTTACAAAAATTCTCGTTCGTCACAGATGCTATCTTTGAAAAATCCTAAATGAATCTCCGATAGTATCCCGCTAATCCTAAAAACTCCTAATCTCCGTTAGCGTCTTTAGACGTTCCCAATTGATAACCGTTTCTACTTTTGCTGGATCCACCGAAACACCATCTTTGTCAATGACATGACCTAGAAACTGCACCCTCTGCATCCAAAACTCACACTTAGAAAACTTTGCGTACAACTTCTCTCTTCTGAGAGTTTCCAATACAACACTTAGATGTTCAACATGTTCTTCCTTTGTCTTCGAATACACCAAGATGTTATCAATGAATACGACTGCGAACTTGTCCAAGTACTGCTTGAACACTCTGTTTATCATATCCATGAATGCCGCTGGAGCATTCGTTAATCCAAATGACATTACCAGAAACTCGAAATGCCCATAACGAGTCCTGAATCCAGTCTTCGGAATATCCTCCTGCCTCACCTTTAATTGATGATAGCCCGTCCTTAGATCGATCTTTGAAAAGTATTTTTCTCCCTTGAGTTGATCAAACAGATCATCAATTTTGGGTAATGGATACTTATTCTTAATTGTGACTTTGTTCAACTCGCGATAGTCGATAAAAAGTCTCAATGAACCATCCTTCTTCTTTACAAACAAAATTGGCGCTCCCCATGGAGACACGCTCGGTCTGATATAACCCTTATCTAATAGTTCCTGCAGTTGAACCATTAGTTCTTTCATTTCTACTGGTGCCATTCGGTAAGGCGCCTTAGATATCGGTGCCGTCCCGGGTACTAAGTTAATCATAAATTATATCTCCCTATCTGGCGGCAGTCTGGGAATTTCGTCTAAGAAGACATCAGCGAACTCCCTTACGACAGGTATCTGACTCAGTTTATCCGTGACTCGACGAGTATCAACCACGTGTGCCAAATAACCTATACAACCCTTCCTAAGCAACATTCTTGCTTGCATCATCGTCAGACAACAAGATTGTCTTGGCGATTTACTACCATAGAATACCACCTTCTACTTATTTGGAGTTTGCAGGTGTACACATTTCCTCTTATAGTCAATGACTACTCCGTGACTTGATAACCAATCCATCCCAAGGATTACGTCAAACTCCCCCAAACAAATTGGTATCAAGTCCACGCTGAGCTCAAATCCTTGCAATTTGACGCCACAATTCCTATGAATGGATTCTACGGGAATAATTTCTTGGTTTGCTACTTCTACATTCATAGGGTGCTCTAACTTTTCGCGAGGTAAGTCTAACATTCTAGCAAATTCTTCCGAAATAAAAGAGCGGGTAGCACCCGAATCAAATAACATATATGCATTTATATCATTGATTGGGATGATACATGACACTACATCCTTGGACTCTACCGCATCCTTGACGGTCATGTTGAACGTACGTGCCGTTGGTCTGTTAGCTTGACTGGCTGGCCCTCCAATGCTAGGCCTGTTGTGGTGATTGTTGTTGTTGTTGCGGTTACCGCTAGCTGCATCGCCCCTCCTCTTCGGGCAGTCTTTGATCTGATGGTTTGGGACTCCACATGAGAAACACCCTCCCTTCTACCTATTCGAACACTGAGGAGCCAAGTGCCCCAGTTGTCCGCAGCGATAACAAACGCTTCTCCCTTTCATACACTCTCCTGAGTGATTCTTTCCGCAGCTGCTACACTCCCTACTTGACTTGGCCTCTCCCCCGGACTTGTTGCCTCCAAAGGATTGGCTCTCCATCCATTTACGCTTGTTGGGGTTGCAGCCTCCGATGCTTCCCCCTTTCGGCCCTTCCTGACCGGCCTTCCTTTCATGTTTAAATCGTGTTATGGCTTCATTGCCTCCTTCCGCAATGATAGCCCTTTTCCAGTAGTTCAGAGAAACTCTTAATCTTCAATACAGCGACGGTTTTCTGCACCCACAGCTTCAATCCCAACTCAAACCTTCTTGCCTTCCTGGCCTCCATGTCCACCTGATGTGGAGCGAATCGGGCTAGCTCGTTAAACTTTGTCGCGTACTCTGCGACCGTCATACCACCCTATTTTAGTTCTAGAAACTTAACCTCCATATCCTGTTACGTATTCTCCGAGAAGTAATTCTCGAAGAATAGCTCCTTGAATCTGTCCCATGGAATGACTCTATCGCCTGCCCGTCCCTTATTGTCTTTCCACCAATAATTAGCTTCGCCCTTCATCATGAAGGCGGCGAATCCAGTTTTTTGCTCCTCGGCCACTCGTGCGACCTTGAAGACTTTCTTTATCTCCTTGATCCAAGTTTGGGCTTCTATTGGGTTAAGAGTTCCCTTGAACTTGGGTGGTCCAACCAGTTTAAAATCCTTAAAGTTGGCCAAATGATGCGCTGGTTGGGGTGTTGGTGGTACTGTGACACCCCCAAATTCGGGTCACCCGAACCGCAGACCTGGTTCGTCACTATCTAATACATACGTCATACAATTGATAACTTACAGCGGAAATAAAGGAATATTTACATTGATATAACATAAATAATCCTGTCCCAAGTCTAGAAACCAAAACTTCTACAAAACGTAACTTAATACATAAGGGTAATTAAGTCTTAATACATCGCAAAAGTCAACGAGTCTTAGTACATAATCAAAATGGTAATCTTAACCGTACAAGCTAATCAGTAGCTATGCCTTTGCCTTTATCATTCCCTGAGCTTTCACCACGAGCTCCACTAATTGAAATATTTTAAAGAAAGCAAGGGTGAGCAACAAATTTTCTCAGCAAGTATAATAACAATAATCGTGAATCATCAAATGAACACTTTATAGCTTACAAGAATTAAGAGATTAAAAGATAGCTCAAGAATTTGCACAATCTCAACGAATGATCTCTTTAACACAATTGTAGGGCCTCTATGGACCGAATGATTTCAATGTTTTCAAATGGAGGAAATATTCTATACTGAGTGGTCAGCATGACACTGAACTTTTACTAGAATCACCAGAAATTCATCTGATAACCCAACATACTAATACAATAGGTGATCAGCCTAATGTACCCGGTGTTATGCATAACCCCTTTTATATACTGTTCGCGCACGTGTCGGTTCCCCGACATACATACTGTTTCCCCTGCTATGAGGGTTGTTCATCTCAGCTTTACATAGGAATCCAAACCAAACAATTTGATTGGATAGCTTTACTTAACAACAATGATGATTAAACATACGTCTAGCCGAAACAATTGGCTTTGACATCTATCTTATGTAGTTCATGGAATATAGAACTTGAAAGCTTTAATAACATACGTCGAAGCATAGTTAAATAACGTGAACGAATATCCGTTCATTCTAAGAGTACTTGCAATTCGACAATGATTGAAGTAAAAGAACTTGTCCAGAATATCTTGAATAAGATAAGAGACTCGCTTAATGAAGTAATACTTGCAACAATATACAACATTTGTATAAGATAGGAAACTTGTTCAAATAAAATAGTTGAGTAAGGAACTTGCAATATTATAGAATGATTGCTCAATCAATAAATAACTCGCACAATAAATAAAAGTTGTGCGATTGAGGAAACTAGCTCAATAAATAAATTAAGTTAAGGTAAAGAAACTTGCAACAATATATACCTGTTTGCACAAAATAAAAATAGTGCATAAGGTTTAGAAGCTTGCTCAAATATAAATTGAATTGAGTTAAGAAACTTGCCTAAAGCGCTGCTACAATATTACAACACACGCTCCTTAATATCCTACACAATTAGGTACATATTCACATAACAATTAGTCACATACTAGATACCAAATATTTGTTTATACAACTCTATAATGTCCCATTCAAATAAGAAACAAAATATTAAACAAGGTCATGCCCACTAGTTACGGCGCTACGACGCTTGTACGTCTGTACGCCAAACTTGTCTATTCGAACGCCTAAGCGACATGCAATTGCATACGCCTAGCACGCCCCTTCGATTTATCTAATACTCATTGGCTAATCCTAAGTATCATTATAATTCATAACATTCATGTTTTAGAACTTAGAACAACATTTTACACTGTTGGGAGCATTACATGTGCATACGCGCATGCTTGACATCCTCCGATTGCCCCTAATTACACATTAGTCCTATAAATAGCCAATTTAGGCCATGCTACAGACCTCAAATTGAAAAACTCAAAGAACAAAAGTTGTAGGTCTACTCATTCTCTTTCCGAATCATCTTGAATCACCTTAATCCGAGTTCGTATGAGAAAGTTATACCCATTTTAGTAAAGGACATCAAAGCTGATTCTGGCCAAAAATTGACCCCGCGTAATTACGCCCAAAACATGCCTTTGGGCGGCGTCATTACGCCCAAGTCCAGCAGCTCCGGTGTAAAGCCAGCGTCATTACGCCCATACTTAGTTTCCTGCTCTGTTTTTCGTGTCCTAGACCTATCTTGCTTCCAACTACCATAACTCCTTCTATACAAGTTTAAATTGATCCGTTCCGGACTCTATGGACTCCTAAGACATAGAGTTACAACATATCAAAAATTCAGAGCTATCCACTAATATTAACATGGCCAAATCTTAGGCCAAAGTATCAACTCATGTTATATTTTCGTGTTCTTGGTGTTCTTTACAAAAATCATCACCAAAACTTCGTTTTAATCCCTTTTTACTCCATTCCAACTGAGTTAAACTCATAACCCACGGAAGTACAACATCATAACAATAAATAAATTAAACAAACACGAAATCATAGCTACAAAGTCCTCTAAATCGTCTAAATGTCCAAGTTCATGTCCAAAGTTCATTGTTCTTCATGTTCTTCATCCTCCTTAAGCATAGGTACAGATTTATTGCATTTTTGTTCTACTTTAATGGTGTTAATAGTTTACAAGGTGTCTTGGTAACATTATAAACCAAACACAACCAACAATCATAGAAAAAATCTCAAGAAAACTCAAAACCCAACCAAGAAAGTTTCAAAACTCAACAATGGAGGAAATGATCTTGGAGAAGATGGTTACCTCTTGATCCTTGTTCTTGTAGGTTGTGAGGGTTTGCTAGAGTCCTTGTTCTTCTTCCTCTTGCTCCCGTGCTCCTTCTTATTCTTCTTCTCTTCTACCGTAGCTTCTTCCTCCTCTCTTTTTTCGGCAACTCTTCCCTTTTTTCGGCGACCTCTTCCTTTTTCCTTCTTGCTGCAGGTTTTCCCTCTCCCTCTCTCCCAGCTGATGTGTGACACCCCCAAATCCGGGTTTCCTAACCTCGAATTCGGTGTTCACGATTCTAAACAACAAACATACTTTCTAACTAAATGCGGAATAATAATCATACATTGTTTATTGAAATAAAAATAAAGTCTTACAATCTTGGTCCCAAGGTTCTTTAACCTTAACATAAAACGTACCCTTAATACAATAAAAGGTTCACTTAATCAAACAACATTCAAGAATAACTAGTACATAGGCACTATTGGGCATCTATTCTTTCACCTTCCCTTTTCCTTTGTCTCCTTTAGACGTTTCTGCCTTAGCTGAAATGAAGATCATGATATAGCAAGGGTAAGCAACTAGTTTTCTTAGCAAGTTATACACAGGGGAGATATATCATGAATAGAAGGAAATTTCGCTTTCAATGTTCAACCACAGTATAGAATTGTGAAAACTTATGAATTATCAGTCAACAGTTGAATATTCGAATAATTGAATGCCAATTACTGAGTGGTTTGAAATAACCAAGGACGTTTTCCAAGGTTCTCAGCATGTAAGCTGGACCTCTTAAAAAGTTTTGGTAATCGAGAGGATCAGCCTCTCATACCCCGTGATTTATGCATAAACACTTAATAACCAGCATTGATATCATGCCTTAAACAAGTTTATCCTTTTCTCAGCCAAGAGTTCTTACCATAGCAATTTAATAAGAACAGCTTTTAAAATACCATTGTCTTAACCAATTTAGACATGCTGGATCTAGCTGATACAAATAGCATAGATCTATCTCATAAACAATTCATGCTTGAAAGAACTTTAATTAAATTTACAGTTCAATCATAATAGGATAGGAATTCAATTGCACAAGGTGCGAATCTCAATAATCAGTATAGATGTGAATAATCGACAATAATTATTCACTAACATGCTTCGAAAATAATAACTCGAGATTGAGTTAGGGAACTTGCAATAATGTAAGAAGTTTAGGGTTAGGAACTTGCCTGTTTGCTCAGCTACAAATAATTCTAGCTTTAACTATTTGGCCTTGAAGAACCTAACATAGATAATGTCGGTCTATCAATTAATACTGCGTAGTGGTACGTCGATACGCTTACTTATGCTATTTATTTAACAATTAAGCAGTTCACATAACATACAGTAAATAAACTATAGTAAATCCTATAAGACACTTAATTGACTTTTAGGATGATGGTTTAAATAAATCAACCATGAATCCCTTAAGTAATAAACACTGATTGAACCCTTAAACAATTAATTATAATTGTTTAATTAATTAACATTACTTGTTCTTAAGTAATATTCCTTTATTAACCCTTAGACAATTTATCAAAATTGTTCAGTTAATGCGTCATTTAAAAACTCTTTATTTTATTAACCTTATCCTTATTTATTTACTATTTAATATTTGTTAAATAGTAATTAATTAATGATCTTTAGTTATTAATAATAGTAATTAATAACTAATTATATTTACTTATTACTTAATAACAATCGAAATATTAATCTTATTCGTCTTTAATTATTATTTAAGATTAAATAATAATTAATTAGGTTTATTTATTATTTAAGCTAATCAAATAATAAATAATTAATTAGTGAGTAAGAATTATCTTTAGTTATTATTAAATATTAACTAATTAAGTTTACTTAAAGTTAATCAAATAATTTAAAATTCTTAATCATTGCTTAAAAAAATAAATAAACAATTTATTATATATGGAAAATATAATAGCCAATAAGGCTATTATTTTATTACTTTTATTCATACTTAATTAAACATTTAGTAACTTTAATATTAAATGATAAATAATTACTTTGTTAATATTTAATTATACTTAATTATTATCTAATATTAATTAAACAATAATTAAATATTTATTATCTTTATTTATTATTTATTGATAAATAATAAATAATTACTTACTAATTTATTCGTACTTAATTATTATTTAATATTAATCAAATAATAGTTAAACACTTATTATCTTTATTTATTATTTATTGATAAATAATAAATAATTATTTGATTGATTTTATTTATTAGTTATAATAACTAATCAATTCACAAGTATAATATTAGCTCCAAATTAATAACCAAATTTGAGCCAATGATAGCACAAGTAGTACATCAAACCCTGCAACTTTCATTTCAAGCTAACAAAATTACCACCCGACACAACAAATCCCAAACACTAGTTATCACACCCAAAAGAAACCAAAGTTCGATTTACAATTCATATTGCTAGTCAAACAATTGATACCTAGCAATGAGGACAGTTCGGTTGAGCATTGCCACAAACATGTGATATGCGTTGTACAGCACGAAACTGTCCTAATTGCAGTGTAAATTCATATTACCAGAACACTGAAGCTCTTTGATACACAGAGGTTCAAGCCCAATAATCACAATACCATACAATACAATTTATAATATACCAATACAGCACAATCGGCTGCCCAAATTCAATTACAGGAGGAAGAAAACTTATACAAACCCAAGTAGAAAACTATCACAGTATTCGTAACAACACAATACAAGTATAGAAAAAATTTCCAAAACTAAACCCACAAGAAAAAAAAATCGGCAGCTTGGTATACCTTGGGTTCGATTCGCGTTGAAATTTTTCTCCTCTACCACAATACAAAACCCAGCTGGATCATTCACTGATTAATTCCCCGCTCTCTCTTCTCTCAGTGACGATTTTCCTTTAATTTGAAATAAAATTCTAGCAGCTCAAACTAGGGTTTTGGGTGCCCAATTTATAGGGGTTTGTTTACCCAATTAGACTGGTTATTACCTCAATCGACAGCTCAAAGACCATCGGTAGGAGGAGGGTAGGCGTTCGACCGGTCCCATCATGCCCATTGTGAATCGTCGGCCGGCCTTTGAGCCGTGTGCCCTCACCGGTCACGTCGTCGCCTACCTTGGACCCTTGGTCCGCTCGCTTGGTCGCCTTCATTACCCACCGGTCGACGACCTTCCTCTTCAATCCAACCGGTCGACGCAAGCTGTCGCCGGCGATTGACAGTCCCTTTTCTTCCTCCCGTTTCTCGCTCGGTCGCTTTGATTGATTGAGGGGTCTAGGGTTTGCTTGGTTGTCTGATCTGGTTTGAGGATTTGGTTCAATTGCTTTCCTTTGGTTCGGTTATCCCCAAATTAATCCTACCGATCAAGTTTTCCCCAAATTGAAGGATCGAATCCAACCCGATTGGATTTGGTACAACCCGACTGGAATTGTTTTTGGGCTCAACCCAATAGGGTTGGGCCGGTTGCATTAAATAGAAAATGGGTTCGGCCCAATCCGGAAAATAAAGGAAAAATGAACCCAGCCCAATAGGAATAAAAAGTAGTTTGGGTTCAAATTAGAAATAAAGAAATGGGCCAATCTAAATAAAAGATTAGTGACCAAATTTAAATTAACCACATTATATTCTACTATTTAAAGTGAATAATTAATTTAATTATTTAAAATATTTGTCTTACCAATAATTTCTCATTCGGATTATTACATTCGATAGTGATAAAATTATTTATTGAATTTTCTTCCCAATTTTCTTGCAATTAAATTCTTAGGGTTAGCCCACTAATTTAAATCAAACTATTAATGAGCCCTTTATAATGCAAGAAAATTATTGGACCATATAATTATATAATTAAATAATAATCCTTACATGGATCCAATTAAATTCATAAAATTATATAAAATGAATTTTATTTATCAAAATAAATTTGATACAATGTTTAAAAATTCCTGGACATTACATGATGGGTTGAATGGGTGTGCAAGGGGGCTTGGTTAGCTTCTTCACCTTCTTCCTCCTTGTTCCCTTCTTTTCTCCTCCTTCCTTCAAGCTCTTGGCAGCTCTCTCTCTCTCTCTCTAAACTCTACAGCTCTCTCTCTCTCTAATTGTTGATGATATGGGAGAGAAGGAATGGGTTAGGAGAAGTGGAGGGAGTGATTTAGGGAGAAAATGGAAGTGGGTCGGTTGCTCTATGTGGCTTGCCGGCTAAGCTCCCCCTCCTTGCATTTGATTGGTCTAAAATGGGGGGTTTGTTCCCTCTTGGAGTAACAAGTCAAAATAAATACCCAAATACACCAAAAATATATCCGAAAACTCCCACCTTTGTACCAAAACTGGTAAATAACTCCACCCAAAATTAAAATGGGTACTCCCATAAATTATTGGGACGCATAAAAATAATTATTATGGGATTTGTCCGAATATTCGAAACACCCATATAATACATTTCGGATACGGATAAAATCACGTATCAGCTCAAATAAAATTTTTGACACTTGGAAAAATTATTCGTATGCATACACGTATTTATGAAATTTATTAATCTCGAAAAAAACACAAAAATATTATGGCGTAAATAGTGCCTCGGTAAACGTGCCCCGTGAATAGTAATTTTGCAATTTTTCGCGAAGTCAATATATTCACCCTAACGACACTACAACACGTAAAATTCAACACATACACATATTTTAGGTTATAACACAACCTTTAAGCACATAACACATAATAATATAAATAAAATTAAAAATTCATTTCATTCATACATAAACTCGGGTTACAAGGAAATTAAAATTCCCGATCGTTACAGGTACCACTGCTAGTGGGGGTCTAGCCTGCATAGCCTCAGCTAGCAGTTCATCAAATATTCTCATTGGGTTAGGTTGATCTCCAACCACACTTTCTGACTCAGCGACACGTTGGTTGTGGGGTCTACCTCTTGGCGGCATTATGATCTGCTAAAGATCAAGTCTTAGATTTTCGCTTATTATGCTATAATTTTCGCACTATGCCGGTTAAGTCAACATTTAATAACAAAAGCATCTATCAACATATTTGGAAAAGAAACAACTGCATTTATATTCATATACTAATGTTTTAATACAAACTGACCCAACATTTGGCATACTACTATAAATGCTCAATGGCATTATCTGTCTACTACTAACTATCCTCTATTAAACAAAAGGTGAGGATTCTAAGCATACAACTTGGCATTTGGATTTATATCATAAAGCTGTCCCTATTAAACAAAAATGGGACTCACTACAGATACTAAGCACATATAAGGGTACTAAATCTATAAATCAATATCTGCTACGACGGACTGCCCGACGGAGTGCCTGACGTGCCAACCGATCAACTACTCGGCGTCTGATCATGCGCCGACTACTGCCCTCCTCCCGAGGGTATCTCCTGACTCAATCCTGTAATCTGGCCACTGCTGTATATATGACATACTCTAAGGTATCGATCTAGCACATCCACCCTTGTGGCTGCACGAACCCAGAACTCCTGGATCCGAATCCTTTCTACCAGCTCCAAGTCTCGCTCAGCCCTAACTAAAAGTAGTATGCACACAAGACAATCATATTTGATATGATGTAACATATACTTTGTAATCTTATTCGGTTATTAAAGACATTTTACTTTATCTACATAGTGTTGTTATATTAAATGTGATAAACCCATAGTTTTGAGCAATGCTTTTAGAATCATGATGGTGAGCATGCTAATGAGATCTAAATTCAAGATAGCTCACAAACTAAAATCGTTCCTAATCGATGGATTACTAAAAAGGGGATTAGTGAATCCGGATAGATTAGTACATACGTTGCTTGCTCTTATGAAGAGGATGATTAATCTCATAATCATTTGTGTGGAGACACTAAAACAAGTATGTAGGTGCTTATTAGATAATAAGTTCACTGAGCGTGGCTCGCTAAGGAATACCTAATGGAGTTTTACTCGCCTATCAATAGGAATTCCTCTAGTGATAGTAGTACAAGTGATCCTTGGACTTGAGATCATCATAGTATCTTGTGTATGATGAGTTATACTTTGACATGTCCCTTAAGACCTTTAGGGTATATCAAAGGGTATGATTGGGTATAATAAGTTATACATGGAGATAGGTGAATGATCAACAAAGAATCTACCACTTCTAGTAAAAGGAGAGAATGTCCTATGTGATTCGATAAATGACGACTCAGAAGTTTTTGGCCAAAGCAAAATGAAATTAGAAAGGAGTTTCTAATTTGCATTATCAGAGTTGTGCATTTGAGAATCGAAATACATATAATTAAATAAAAAAAGACTTGATAGTAATTCTATGTCTTATATTTAATTGGGACATTGTATGGTAGAAGGATTGAATTGTACGGTAACTATTCACTGAAAGGTTCTTTTGTGATTAATGTTGAAATCTATATTATCTGAAAAGTCGTTGATCGCTAAGGGAGCTTACCCTTATTGTAGAATAAATATTATTTATTTAAATGAATTAAATAGTTTAATTTATTTATTTAAATAAAATTAGAATTGTTCTAATTGATTTATTCACAACCGGTTTAATATGGAGAACCTAAAGGGTCACACCGCAAAAGGAAAATATTTATTTAAGAAGTAAATGGCATAATCGTAATAGTAAGTTAAGTGTATTTGATTTAATCTATGGAGATAAATAAATTAAATAGCTTAATATTTATTATTTGATATTTTGGAAATATTAAATATAAATTAATAAGAGGAGTCTTATTATTATTATTACTATTACTATTATTTAATTCCTAATAGAGATTGGGAATTAATTAATAGAAGTACTCTCTCATGAATTCCTAATTGGATTAGGAGTTCAATTAATTAAAGGAGTTTAATTAAAATAAAAACCCTAATCCTAAATAGTTTAGGAGGGTTTCCTATATCTATAAATAAGAGGAGTCTTATCATGATTTAGGGTTATACAGTTACACACACTCTTCCATAAGAATTGGAAAGAGAGAGAGTACTTGTAATTTCTATAGAGATAGAAACTAGGATTTTGCCAACACCCATCTTCTTGAACAACTATTATTCCTTGGTGGATCACCTCCAGAGGCCAAACACTTGGGTGGCTAACGTTGATCAAAGGAAGGAATTTAATCGGTGGAATTCAAGGAGAACGCGAAGGATTTGGAGGTGAACTCGTACCTGTGGAAGCATGGTACTACAAGGGTATGATTCTCATACTTTATCTCTTTCGTTTAATTGATAATTGAGCACATGGATGATCATGGTGATGGTTTGTATAAAAAAATTTAAAATCCGATTTTTTCGCGCTTCCGCACTATTTATGTAATTTGATTGCATGTTCGCGCTATATACAAACCTAACACTAACAGCCTGCAGAACTGTCTACAGCTCCACCTCCCTGACATCTGCCTGCTCTAATGCCTGCCTCAACTAACTATTTTGCAACACCAACTGTTGTACTGTGGGGCTTATCTGGGGTGTAGCACTCTCTAACTGCTGAATCTGAGCCTTCAGCTAAGCTATCTGGAACTGTAGTGAGTACGCCTCTGCCTTATACTGATCTTCCATCTCCTGATGGACAGAATTCTCCTCCTCTATGTGTGCAATGCGAGCATTCTGTTGCTCAATAATCTACTCTTACTCTATTATGCGATCGGCACAATCTTCGAGCAAGTCATCCTGAAATGTGTGAAATATCGGGGATCCCTCCTCAGGTACCTCCTCAGTTGGGTCCTCCTCGGACTCATCCTCCCTATCTTGACTGCCGGATCTGAACACTCCACCTATGACAGGCTCTACCAAATCTACCAAGTAGTCCTCCTCTAGGCCGGGCCCACTCAATGGTACTCCTGGGGCAACAGGTGCATAGCCCACTAACTGCTCGGTAACAACAGGTATATCAGTGAATACCTCCTCCTCCTCCCTGACTCCACTAGTCTCTCCAACGGCAGCTATCCTACAGACACACAAAACTAACATTAGTACAACAATAAAATATATTCATTAAAGGAATGAAGTTATATTTCATTAGGTACTTAATGACTCGATGAATTCCCCAATTCATCAAAATATCAAATATGATAAATCTCCTTGATTTATCTCCTAATGCACTTAATACGAGTTTAATACTAAGGTTATAACCTAGGTTTCGCAATCCTAACGTTTATAACCTATGGCTCTGATACCAACCTGTGACGCCCCCAAATTTGGGTCTCAACCACCTAGATTTGGTCATCACAATCCAATACAAACATCCACCTCTAAACAACATAAAATAACTAAATGCGGAATATAATAAACATATGTTGTTCATTCAAAAGGTGTTACTAGTCCCAAGATTAGATAACCTTAATACAGGAATATAAATTTTACCCTAGTACAGTACTTTAGGGTTTAAATAACCATAGAACTTCCTTAACTACACATGAAATAAAATACAGACACTAGTAGACTAATACTTCATCTTTTCCTTGCCTTTGTCTTTTCCTGAGGTCTCGGGCTTAACTGCAATAAGGTTCATGATATAGCAAGGGTGAGCAACTAGTTTGCCCAACAAGTTTAAATACAACAATAAAGGATATATCATGATGAACGGAATATGAAGAGAGGAATTCAATAATATGAATATTGGAAGTAAGAATAATAATTGCTTTTAGAACGAATGATAGTCCAGTAGACTTTGAACAATAAACTTCCAATGGAATCAATAGCTAATTGACCCTTTGGTTACTGGCTCAGAAATAAGTACTCGAGGGGATCAGCCTCTGGTACCCTATGTGTATGCATAACATTTAACTTCTGTTCTTTGTATCTTATATCTGATACGTGGGGTACTCCCCTATATTGAAGGGGTGTTCATAAAGTCCAAGATTCCGCACCATCAATTGGTTTAGATAGCTTTTAAAATCTATACCGCAAATGTCTAACCGGACAATGGCTAAGACTTAACTATGGCAGTTCATCAATATTAGAACTTTAAATAAAATACAAGTCAACGTCTGCGCGAAAATAATTTCACAATGTGCGAGTGCCAATAACAACGATGTGGAATAATTGTTAAGTAATTAAACCACTTAGATCACGCTTGAGGAATTAAAGGTTCAAGCTTAAATATTAACTTGCAATAAATAATACAAGAATGGATTTTTGCAACAATTAAGGTTTCGAAGTAGAGAACTTGCATAATACACCACATCCTACTTGAATGTAAATTGAGTAGGTTTAAAGGAAACTTGCCTGATAGCTCAACTACAATAATCTAGATTTAAATTAAATTGCGTGAAATGACCTATCATCAGTAAGTCGATTCCTTAGTTATTACAGTATAATCTAGCTTAAGCTTACACTTACAAGAGAGTACACACCAAGTAATCCTATCATATAGACACGTAGATGTAATCCATCTTTACTAACTCTATAAATTCCCATCTTAGATAAATGAGTTAGCAAGTTTAGAAATATCTCGATTCTATGCATCAACGTAGGCTTTGAACACATAGCACACCAATTAAATCATGTAATACAGCTTGAGACTTACATACATACATGCCACAAGACTCTATTTCTAAATTAAAACCACTGGGCAAAACTGGCGACTGGCGCGGCCGCGCTGGTTTTTGTCTTAGGAGTGGCGCGGCCACGCCACTCATTGGACAGACCAAGAATGAGATTTCATTCTGCTCGAACCAAGCTTACTTCTAGCATACAGGCTACTGATATTAATCACATACACATGCTCATAAGGTTATTACCTTGGTTCCAAACCTAGCATGCTCATTCTAAGTCCATATCAAAATCATATGGTTTAATGTCGGAAATCTATATACTTTAAAGCTACTCAAGTTTATTTCACAAGGAATCAACTACTATAGTCATAACATCACATGATGACATTACACAGTGCTTAATAAGTATGCTTGTGCGAAGCAACACATGTATACACTAAACACATAGCTACTCATGAAATCTCATTATCTTAGACATGTTTTCTTGCGTCAAATGCATATTTAGCTAGATGATGTTCATGTTAACATGTCTAGAGGCATTATAGATCCTATTAGTCATGCTTAAATGATCAGAATATAACTCGCACAGTGATGGACGATATCCATCCTTAAACTCTATGTTTTCCTTTAAAAAATCTCTCTAAGTCACCTCAAGCAACTTAGCTCATGCAAATTACTTAAAATCATGACTCGCAGGCATTTGGACACATATTTAAGTCATATACACATGCTTACCTGATCAAAACTTAAAGACACAAGCTTTGATCAAGTTCATTTCAAAGTTGTAAGTTTTCTTTTTGAAAAAAAATACATACATAGAGCAATATATGCAACTTATGGTATTTACGGGGACTCTAGATACATGGCAACCCTAGTTGTACATATGAGTGAACTAACTAACATGCTGCAACATGACAGAATAACATAACCAAAACTGATGCACGGCGCAGCCGTGCTTGGTTTAGCCTTAGGAATGGCGCGACCACGCCACTCCTGCACTGCTTCAGGTGCGGCTCTGCTTCTGCAGAACTCGAAAATTAATATGGCCTAACCTTTCTAAACGTAATTCGGTGCAACCACATTAGTCCCAAACATGTATATAGACCCATATAACATCCTTACACCAATTAATCAAACTAATTAGCAAGAAGCATGGATTTCATAGAATTTATCAAACTAAAAATTCGATAATACTGAAAGTAGTATGCACGCAAGCCAATCATATTTGATATGATGTAGCATATACTTTGTAATCTTTGTGACACCCCCAAATCCAGGTTTCCAAACCTCGAATTCGGTGTTCACGATAATTCGACGACAAACATACTATCTAACTAAATGCGGAATAATAAACATACATTGTTTATCAAATGGAAATAAAGTTTTACAATTCTGGTCCCAAGGTTCTTTAACCTTAACACAAAACGTACTCTTAATACAAATAAGGGTTCACTTAATCGAACCACATTCGGAAATAGCTAGTACATAGGCACTAACGGGCATCTACTCTTGCACCTTCCCTTTTCCTTTGTCTCCCCTAGACGTTTCTGCCTTAGCTGAAATAAAGATCATGATATAGCAAGGGTAAGCAACTAGTTTGCTTAGCAAGTTTATACACAAGGGAGATATATCATGAATAGAAGAAAATTTTGCTTTCAATGTTCAACAACAGGATAAAATAGTGAAGAAACGTGAATTAATAGTCAACGCTTGAATATTCGAATAATTGAAATTCAATTACTGAGTGGTTTGAAATAACCAGGGACATTTGCCAAGGTTCTCAGCACTTAGACTGGACCTCTTAAAAAAGTTTTGGTAATCAAGGGGATCAGCCTTTCATACCCCGTGATTTATGCATAGACACTTAATAACCGACATTGATATCATGCCTTAAATCAAATTTATCCTTTGCTCAGCCAAGAGTTCTTACATGACAATATAATAAGAACAGCTTTTAAAATACCTTTGATTTAACAAATTAGACATGCTTGATCTAGCTGATACAAATAGCATAGATCTATCTTATAAATAATTCATGTCTGAAAGAACTTCAATTGAATATACAGTTCAATAATAATAGGGCACGAAAATAATTGCACAAGGTGCGAGTCTCAATAACCAGTATAGATGTGAATAATCAACAATAATTATTCACTAACATGCTTCGAAAATAATAACTCGAGTTTGAGTTAGGGAACTTGCCTGTCTGCTCCGCTACAACAATTCTAGCTTTAACTAATTGGCCTTGAAGAACCTAACATTGATAATGTTGAGCTATCAATTAGTACTGCGTAGTTGTATATCGATACGCTTACTTATGCTATTTATTTAACAATTAAGCAATTCACATAGCACACATAAGTTAATAAACTATCATAAATACTATAAGACACTTTAATGGATCTCTAGGTTGATGGTTTAATTAATTAACCATGTTTCCCTTAAGTGATAATCACTTATTAACCTTTAAGCAATTTACTATAATTGTTAAATTAATTAACATTACTCTTTCTTAAGTAATATTCATTTATTAAACCCTTAAACAATTTGTTATGATTGTTTAATTAATGGGTTATTAAACTCTCTCTATTTTATTAACTCTATCTTCATTTAATTACTATTAAATAGTAATTAATTAATTATCTTTAGTTATTATTAATAGTAATTAATAACTAATTACAGTTACTTATTATTTAATTATTAATTAAATAATAATCGAATTATAAATTTTAATTGTCTCTAATTATTATTTAAGATTTAAATAATAATTAGTTAGGTTTATTCATTATTTAAAGTTAATCAAATAATAAATAATTAATTAGTGAGTAATAATTATCTTTAGTTATTATTTAATAATAAATAATAACTAATTAGGTTTATTTATTATTTAAAGTTAATCAAATAATAAATAATTAATTAGTGAGTAATAATTATCTTTAGTTATTATTTAATAATAAATAATAACTAATTAGATTTATTTATTATTTAAAGTTAATCAAATAATAAATAATTAATTAGTAAATATGAATTATCTTTAGTTATTAATAAATAATAACTAATTAGATTTATTTATTATTTAAGGTTAATCAAGTAATAAATAATTACTTAGTGAATAAGAATTATCTTTAGTTATTATTTAATAAATGATAACTAATTAGGTTTATTTATTATTTAAAGTTAATCAAATAATAAATAATTAATTAGTGAGTAATAATTATCTTTAGTTATTATTTAATAATAACTAATTAGGTTTATTTATTATTTAATATTAATCAAATAATAAATAACTAATAAGTGAATACTAATTATCTTTAGTTATTATTTAATAATAAATAATAAATAATAACTAATTAGGTTTATTTATATTTTAAAGTTAATCAAATCATAAATAATTAATTTACAATTCTTAATTATCCTTAATCATTATTTAATAATAATTAATCAATTACTTAACTTTATTTATTATTTAAACATAATTAAATAACAAATAGTTAATTTTTTTTCTAATTTTCGTTCTTGATTTCCAGATTTGGGGTCTTTCACCAAAACCTTCATAAAATGAAATCTACAATTTCGATTTACGATCCGTCGATTTTGTTGGATTCGTATCTTCCTGAACTACACTTTTCATTTATCAAACATCAAATTTGGTTATGTCTAGGTCTCGGAAAACAGGCTCAAAGTCAGGGGTCAGCAAGGTTGTTCAACAGTTGGCATGCTTTGGTAATAAATTCATGGTTTGCTCATTTTTCAACATATTTGAGTGATTCAAAAGGGATTTTGTCCCTAACCTATGGATCTAGCATATCAAGAAAGAAAATCACAAGATCCCTTTATAGATTTCAAAATGACAAGCATATAACAACCTTTTTCAAACAAAATTTCCGGAAATCTCCTTTACTTCCTTTCTTCTAAATTTTTCCAACATAAACTCACACATATGAACAAGCAAAACATTATACATTCAAGATCTAACCTTATCATAAGGTTCTAGCCATCAAGAACATAAAACTTCAAGGATCTATGTCCAAATACATTAAAATAGCTTAAAGTTTGGAGTTATACCTTTTTGATTTCTTCTTCTTCTTTTCCTTCCCAAAATAGGTTGTGAATGGGGATGGCCTAAACAATCAAGACCTTCTTCTTTCTCCCACAAGATTTGTTCTTGCTTTTTCTTCAAACTCTCTCTCTAACACTCTCTCTACACTTGGTGAATAATGAACCAACCTCACTATCATTGGTGAGGGGTCCTATTTATAGGAAAGTAGAGACCGTGGACAAAATAGTCATTAACCATGACTAGGCAAGGGCAATTTGGTCAATTCATCAATAGTAGGAAGTTTCCTAGCAACTTCCTCAAGGGTATTTTAGTCCTTTCCCAACCTCTTTCAAGGTTAAAATAGTCTTTTCGCAAAATCTTAATTATCCATTAGTTATTACCCATTCTTCATTGGTTATTAGACATTGGTTATTATCTTGCCATCATTACATTGGTTAAACACAATGGTTATTATCCCGCCATCATTTCATTGGTTATTAACCACTTGGATATACAATGGTTATTGCCCTTACATAATTACCTTGGTTATTAACCACTCTTGGCCATTTTAGTCATTACCCACCAATTCCTACACTTGACTCACCTATGGTTATCTCTTAACCATAGTTATATCATACCTGCCAACACGAGTATAGACACATCTCATACATCTCCCACCAATTAACCCAAGCTGATTTAAATAGAACACAACGTTAACTCATTGAATTAAATTCGATTTAATTAATAAGGACGTTCAAAATTCACGGGCATTACAATCTTATTCGGTTATTAAAGACATTTTACTTTATCTACATGGTGATGTTATATTAAATGTGATAAACCCATAGTTTTTAGCAAAGCTTTTAGAATCATGATGGTGATCATGCTAATGAGATCTAAATTCTAGATAGCTTACAAACTAAAATCGTTCTTAATCGTTGGATTACTAAAAAAGGGGATTAGTGAATCTGAATAGATTAGTACATACGTTGCTTGCTCTTAAGAAGAGGATGATTGATCTCATAATCATTTGTGTGGAGACACTAAAGCAAGTATGTAGGTGCTTATTGGAGAATAAGTTCACTGAACGTGACTCGCTAAGGAATACCTAATGGAGTTTTACTCGTCTGTCAATAGGAATTCCTCTAGTGATAGTAGTATAAGTGATCCTTGGACTTATGATCATCATAATATCTTGTGTGTGATGAGTTATACTTTGACATGTCCCTTAAGACCTTTAGGGTATATCAAAGGGTATGATTGGGTATAATAAGTTGTACATGGAGATAGGTGAATGATCAACAAAGAATCTACCACGTCTAGTAAAAGATGTGAATGTCCTATGTGATTCGATAAATGATAACTCAGTAGTCCTTGACCAAGGCAGAATGAAATTAGAAAGGAGTTTCTAATTTGCATTATTTAGAGTTGTGCATTTGGGAATCGAAATACATATAATTAAATAAAATAAGACTTGACAGTAATTCCATGTCTTATATTTAATTGGGACATTGTATGGTAGAAGGATTGAATTGTACGGTAACTATGTACTGAAAGGTTCTTTTGTGATTAATGTTGAAATTTATATTATCTGGAAAGTCGTTGATCGCTAAGGGGGCTTACCCTTATTGTAGAATAAATATTATTTATTTAAATAAATTAAATAGTTTAATTTATTTATTTAAATATAATTAGAATTGTTCTAATTGACTTATTCACAACCGGTTTAATATGGAGAACCTAAAGGGTCACACCGCAAAAGAAAAAATATTTATTTAAGAAGTAAATGGAATAATTGTAATAATAAGTTAAGTGTATTTAATTTAGTCTATGGAGATAGAATAAATTAAATAGATTAATATTTATTATTTAATATTTTGGAAATATTAAATATAAATTAATAAGAGGAGTTTTATTATTATTATTATTACTATTACTATTATTTAATTCCTAATAGGGATTGGGAATTAATTAATAGAAGTACTCTCTCATGAATTCCTAATTAGATTAGGAGCATAATTAATTAAAGGAGTTTAATTATAATAGAAACCCTAATCCTAAATAGTTTAAGGAAGGGTTTTCCTACATCTATAAATAAGAGAAGTCTTATCATAGATTAGGGTTACACACTCTTGCATTAGATTGTGGAGAGTACTTGTAATTTCTATAGAGATAGAAACTAGGGTTTTGCCAATATCAGCTTCTTGAATACCTATTTTTCCTTGGTGGATCACCTCTAGAGGCCAAACACTTGGGTGGCTAACGTTGATCAAAGAAGGAATCTCATTGGTGGAATTCGAGGAAAACACGAAGGACTAGGAGTTGAACTTGTACCCGAGGAAGCTTTGATCTACGAGGGTATAATTCTTATTTTCTTTCTCTTTCGTTTAATTGATAATTGAACACAAGGATAGATCATGGTGATGGTTTATATTAAAATTTTAAAATCCGTTTTATCATGCTTTCGCCCTATTTGTGTAATTTAATTGCATGCTTGCATAATATACAAACCTAACAGTGGTATCAGAGCCTAACCTTGTGCTAATTATCGATTATTTTGATTCCATGTATGTATGGGTATGCGATTGGATCGATTTTTTGGGCAAAGGAAAAAATTCGAACTCTGCTACGCGGCGCGGCCGCGCCGCTTCCAGTTCATTCTGGAGCGCGGTCGCGCCTGAACCCAGAAAACGTTTCTGGGGGTTCAGCGCCGGTCGCGCCGGTCTGCAGAATTTGAAAATTTTTTATTTTGATTTTATTTATTTTCAATTAAGATAAAAGGTTTATTTTGAATTGGAATATGATTAAAATTAAAAGTTTTATTTTAACTTGGAATTGGATTCCATGTTAACTAGAATAAAAGAGTTTATTCTATTTTGGAATAAGATTCCATGTTTCCTAGAATAAAGGAGTTTATTCACATATGCAATAGGATTCTATGTTTCCTTAAAAATAAATATGTTTATTTTGATAAGAAATATGATTCAACATATTTTATTTTTTCAGTAATTTTAAGTTAAAATAAAGGAGTTTATTTTGAACTTGAAATTGAATTACATGTTAATTAAAATAAAGGGTTTATTTTGATTTGGAATTTGATTAAAAATAAAGGAGTTTATTTTTATTCAAAATTGGATAAAATAAAATAAAGAAGTTTATTATGATTTAAATTTTGATTAAAATAAAGGAGTTTATTTTTGTTTGAAAATTGAATTTCTAGTAAACTTTTAATTGCGCATTAAATGATATCAATGCATATATGGAATGGTTTTATTATTCATGAGATGAATACTATTTATTGATGCATATGGAGATATGTATGATAATAAATATGGATTGATTATGGACTATTGACCAATGTGTGATTGAAATTATTTTAGGGGATGCTTGAATGAATTAGTTTTTATAAATGGGGTCTGCGTACCTCGTCTTCTCTAATTTTTTTTTAATGTAAATTTTATCTCCCTCCTATGTACTTCTCCTTGACTGCTGATCAAGGTTTCTATTTATTTTAAATAGTTTATGTAATAGAACTAGTTAGAATTAATTTTGAAGAATTGGAGAGAAAGGAGCAAGGAGCGCTTGAAGACCTGTTTGTAATGGAGCCTGGTTTAAATGTAATAGTTATATTTAAATTTAATTCTTGCACCCTAGGTTTGACCTTTTGGTTCACTTGGTGGCTCTAGTGAACCAAACTAAAATAAAAGTCTATAATCAATCCGGATAGAATATAGTATTCTATATGTGCATGCTAACTATGTATATATTATATATTATCCAACATGCTTCGCATGTTAAATAATATGACGCGTATTATATATATATATATATATATATATATATATATATATATCTGTGTGTGTGTGCATGTGCGCTAAACAAGATAAGACAAATAATAACAAACTCCTCAAATAAATCATATTAAGTCCTAAACGTTCAAAGATATTTGGAATATCGAACGTCACCTTCTAGCATAGTAAAGCAATAGAGTATTAAATATTTAATATGAGTTTGTTGTATCACACAAGGCAAGTATTAAATATTTAAGATGTTGCCTTATCACATTTGATGCTTATAAATAGACTGAACGATGTTGTTTTGTTGTGTCACACAAGGACAGTGTTTTTCTTTTGAATATATGGAAGTGCTAGGTTCGACTTAACTTGGATAATTTTGATTCGAATGTGTCACACTTGATCAAAATAATCTAAGAGGCAAAATACAAGGAGTTACATAGTGATGTAATTGACAATAGTTGTCTACCTATTTATTTATATATAGTTTGTTGTGTCACACAAGGCTATATACATTTAAAATGGGATCCTTATTCTCACTAGGAGATCTTTAATTAGAATTGTCGAACTATATAATGAGGGTAATATAATTTGATGAAAAAGTGAGAGATACCAATTTAAAATAAAGACCTAATTTATTTTGGTAATTAATTAAATGAATGTATGTTAAAATATTGTTAAATTACAAATTCATTTTATAGAATTTTACAATGTCTAATTCACTATCACTGCGTAGCATATTAGATGCTAATTAACCGGACTGGTTAAGGAATTTGAGAATAGTTCTCAAGGCTGAAAAGCTATCTTCTATCCTTAATACGCATATCCCTGCAATGGTTGCAGACAATGCCTCTGAGGAAGAGATTTCTACTTTTAAAAAGTGGCAAGACGATGCACAGTTGGCTTCAATGCATCATGCTCGCATCCATGAGTAATGAGCTTCAACGTCAGCATAAAACTATGGATGCTCCTACTATACTCCTGCACCTTTAAGGAGTTGAATGATGAGGAAAGTAGGACTGCTAGATATTAGATATCTAAGGAGCTCTTCCAATCTAGAATAACTGATGGCACTACAGTATAGACAAATGTCCTAAAAATGATCAATCTGATTGAATAATTGGGACAACTGAGTTTTGTCATGGATGGAGAGTTGGATTAGGAGCATAATTAATTAAAGGAGTTTAATTATAATAGAAACCATAATCCTAAATAGCTTAGGGAAGGGTTTTTCTACATCTATAAATAAGAGAAGTCTTATCATAGATTAGGGTTACACACTCTTGCATTAGATTGTGGAGAGTACTTGTAATTTTTATAGAGATAGAAACTAGGGTTTTGCCAATACCCAACTTCTTGAATACCTATTCTTCCTTGGTGGATCACCTCTAAAGGCCAAACACTTGGGTGGCTAACGTTGATCAAAGGAAGGAATCTCATTGGTGGAATTCGAGGAGAACACGAAGGACTAGGAGTTGAACTTGTACCCGAAGAAGCTTTGATCTACAAGGGTATAATTTTTATTCTCTTTGTGACGCCCCAAAATCCGGGTTTCCTAACCTCGAATTCGGTGCTCACGATACTCAACGATGAACATACTTTCTAACTAAATGTGGAATAATAAACATACATTGTTTATTGAAATAATAATAAGGTCTTGCAATCTTGGTCCCAAGGTTCTTTAACCTTAACATAAAACGTACCCTTAATACAATAAAAGGTTCACTTAATCAAACAGCATTCAAGAATAACTAGTACATAGGCACTATCGGGCGTCTATTCTTGCACCTTCCCTTTTCCTTTGTCTCCTCTAGACGTTTCTGCCTTAGCTGAAATAAAGATCATGATATAGCAAGGGTAAGCAACTAATTTGCCTAGCAAGTATATACACAAGGAGATATATCATGATAGAAGGAAATTTCGCTTTCAATGTTCAACAACAGTATAGCATTGTGAAGAATTATGAATTATCAGTCAACAGTTGAATACTCGAATAATTGAATGTCAATTACTGAGTGGTTTGAAATAACCAAGGACGTTTACCAAGGTTCTCAGCATGTAAGCTGGACCTCTTAAAAAGTTTTGGTAATCGAGGGGATCAGCCTCTCATACCCCGTGATTTATGCATAAACACTTAATAACCAGCATTGATATCATGCCTTAAACAAGTTTATCCTTTTCTCAGCCAAGAGTTCTTACCATAGCAATTTAATAAGAACAGCTTTTAAAATACCATTATCTTAACCAATTTAGACATGTTGGATCTAGCTGATACAAATAGCATAGATCTATCTCATAAACAATTCATACTTGAGAGAACTTTAATTAAATTTACAGTTCAATCATAATAGGATAGGAATTCAATTGTACAAGGTGCGAATCTCAATAATCAGTATAGATGTGAATAATCGACAATAATTATTCACTAACATGCTTCGAAAATAATAACTCGAGATTGAGTTAGGGAACTTGCAATAATGTAAGAAGTTTAGGGTTAGGAACTTGCCTGTTTGCTCAGCTACAAATAATTCTAGCTTTAACTATTTGGCCTTGAAGAACCTAACATAGATAATGTCGGTCTATCAATTAGTACTGCGTAGTTGTACGCCGATACGCTTACTTATGCTATTTATTTAACAATTAAGCAGTTCATATAGCACACAGTAAATAAACTATAGTAAATTTTATAAGGCACTTAATTGACTTTTAGGTTGATGGTTTAATTAATCTACCACGTATCCCTTAAGTATTAAACACTGATCAATCCCTTAAACAATTAATTATAATTGTTTAACTAATTAGCATTATTGTTTCTTAAGTAATGTTCACTTACTAACTCTTGAACGATTCATCATAATTGTTTAATTAATGTGCTATCTAAAAGTCTCCTTATTTTATTAACTTTATTTTTATTTGATTACTATTTAATATTTGTTAAACAGTAATTAATTAATTATCTTTAGTTATTAATAATAGTAATTAATAACTAATTATATTTACTTATTATTTAATTATTAATTAAATAATAATCGAATTATCAAGTTTAATCATCTTTAATTATTATTTATGATTAAATAATAATTAATTAGGTTTATTTATTATTTTAAGTAATTCGAATAATAAATAATTGATTAGTGGGTAAGAATTATCTTTATTTAATAATAACTAATTAGGATTATTTATTAGTTAAAGTTAATCAAATAATTATTAACGAACTATCTTTAGTTATTATTTAATAATAAATAATAACTAATTAGGTTTATTTATTACTCAACAATTATTTTATTAACTTATTCATACTTAATTATTATTTAATAGTAATTAAGCAATAATCAACTTTATTTATTATCTAAGGATAAATAATAAATAATTAATCTATTAATTTTATCCATACTTGGTTATTATTTAATAGTAGTTAAGCAATAATCAAATATTTATTAGCTTTATTTATTAAATAATAAATAATTAAATTATTAACTTTATTTATATTTAAATATTAAATAATAATTAAATATTTACTAACTTTATTTATTATCTATTGAAAAATAATAAATAATTTATTTATTAATTTTTATTTGTTAGTTATCATAATCAGTTAACAAGAGCATTATTATCTCAATCTAGTTACCCATTAATCAAGCTAATACTAGCATAGTTGGTTAATAATTTGACAACAATTATGCTCCATTCGCTAATCATTTTTGTTTAAATAATCCGATGGATTACAAAACCCATTTGAAGAACAACTACATTATTGCCTAATACCACTGATGATCATAATCATCTATAGCATCACAGTCCCTGCAATTTTCATATTCAAGCCAACTAACAGTTTGTTCATCATCCAGTAATTCGATTTCCCAATCAACAAACACAGATTTTAACATAAATTCCATACCAAACGTTTAAATCCAAACAATGTAATACAATACATTAACACAGTGTACAATACAGTCTTGTAAACCCAACAAGAACAACCTAACACAGTAATCACAACTAATATCCAGATTTTCTTAATCATAATGAACCAACACGTTGATATCACCATACTAGATTTCTAAACCAAACAAAAATTATCACAATCTAATACCAACACAATCGGCAACCCAAATTCAATTACAGGAGGAAGAAAACTTATACAAACCCAAGTAGAAAACTATCACAGTATTCGTAACAGCACAATACAAGTATAGAAAAAAATTTCCAAAAACTAAACCCACAAGAAATTCGGCAGCTTGGTATACCTTGGGGTAGTTCGAATTGCTACCTTCCTTCTTCTCCCAATTCACGTCGGCGACCGACTTCCCTTCTCTCTCTTTCTCTGTGATTTCTTTTTCTTTTTTTTTTTCAATTTTACAATTTCAGCAGCCTTGAATGAGGGTTTGGGCTAAATTTATAGAAGAACTTTTACCCCAAATTGATTTGGGTATTACCTTAATTGGCCAGTCAATAACCATCGGTCGGAGGGGGAGGTCGTCCGTCGTTCCCATCGAGCCGAATGCGACAACGCCGGCAGGCCTCGAGCCGCGCACTCCCATCCGTCAATCGCCGGTCGCTTGGTGTCCTTCGGTCCGAACGTCGCACGCTCGGTCGCCCACTCGACCCCTTAATTAATCTGTCGGTCGGTTGCCCCATGTTGTCGCCGGCGATTGACAGCTCCCATTCCTTTCTCCTGTCACTCGCTTGACTGATTCGACTGATGGGGGTTGGGGGCTAGGGCTTTGGATCCCATTTTCGCTCGGCTGGATATGATGTGAAGGTTTGAGACTCCCTTTGCTCGGATTGTCCCAATTAATCCCAGCGATCAAATTGGACTTACCGGTTTCCCCAATTGTTATTGGATCGACCCGTTTACTTGGCTCAACCCGGCTGGGTTAAGGTTTTGGGCTTAACCCAATAGTTGGGCCGGTTAAAAATTAAAAATGACGCGGCCCAAAAGGAATAAAAAGGAAGTTGGGCTCAATGAAAATTTGGGTCCAATCCAATAAATAAAAACAATGGGTCAATCTAAATAAAAGAAAAGTGACCCAAATTAAATTAATCACATTGTATTTCTAATTAAATAACTAAACTAATTAATTATTTATTCAAAATATTTATTTTTAATCATAATTCCTTATTCGAATTATTTAATCCGATAATGATGAAATTATTTATTTATTAATTTTTTTCCAAATTTTCTTGCAATTAAATTCTTAGGGTTAACTTATTAATTTATTTAAACTCTCAGTGAGTCCCTTTAATGTACAAAAATTTATTGGACCACGTATTTATATAATTAAATAATAATACCCACATGGATCCAATTAAAATCGTAAAATTAAATAAAACGAATTTCATATATTAAAATAATTTAATACAATATTTAAAAATTCCTGGACATTACACTCTTTCTCTTTCATTTAATTGATAATTGAACACAAGGATAGAACATGGTAATGGTTTGTATTAAAATTTTAAAATCCGTTTTATCACGCTTCCGCCCTATTTGTGTAATTTGATTGCATGCTTGCGTAATATACAAGCCTAACAAATACAGTGTACCTTCTTGAAGCTAATTTTTAAATCCTCAAATGCTAAACTTCAGATTACTCTCACTCTCAATAATACTCACTCTATATACTAACTTATTAGAAGATTTAGCAACTGAATTTATGAAGAAGAAGCTCCAATTTATAGAAAATTTAGTATCTAGACAATGTTCTTACCCAATTTAAAGAACCAACGAGAAGAACAAGCAATTAGACAATGGAGGTTTGGTGAGTTTCCCATTCTCTCCTTCATCATTCTTACCATCTGATGCAAGTTAACATAGGCCTCATGCCTATTGCTGAGAAGGAGGAAAAGAAGGGATGGGGTTCTACTGTGCATTCACTATTTGATCTCTCTCTCTCTCTCTCTCTCTCTCTTAATGCAGACCACGGTTTGGAAATAAATGGGATATGTCCCATAACTCTTGTCCCAAACTAATGCTACTTAGGTAAATAAATCATATAATTAAAAACCCAATTACTCTAGTATACATTTATTACCCAATTCGTAATTACACAAAAGATGGAATTAATAACTTAATCTAGTCCGCTTAGTATTAACCCACTAAATGGACTATTAAATATTAATATCTATATTGCACACAGTAATTAATAATTATATTAATTTATCTATGCACATTAAATTCCTCCACTATATTCAAGTAAATTGAATATTTAATTAATAAACAACTTTATCAATTCTTCTGGTACTGAACCTTAGGGCTAGTCCACTAATTTAATTAAACCATTAGTGACTCCCTTTAATAACCTTGGCAACTATGCGAAGTCACATAATCACACAGCCAATTAATCACACAAGATTTAAATAAGCGTACAAAGCTAGCTCATTAAAAATTAAATTTTATATTTAATTAATAATGGAGAGATGAGAAGTCGCCTTAGAGAGAGTGAACTCTCAAAACAACATTGCAGATCCATTTACTAAAGCATTATCCAACATCAGGACGATCACATTTAGAGAAGATGGATATTAGATACTAGGGCGATTGGCTTTAGTGCAAGTAGGAGATTGAAAGCAGTATGCCCTCAAGCCAATCACATAGGATGTGAAAAGCATTTACTTTGTAATCTTGCTCATTTATTAATAAAAAAATTCATTTAATTAAAAGCATTCTGTATCCATGTTTAATTAGTTGAATTAAATAAATGTGATAAACCTATAGTTTTGTAGCAATGCTTTTAGAATCATGATGATGATCATGCTAATGAGATCTAATTTCAAGATAGCTCGAAACTAAAATGTTCCCAATCGTTGGATTACTAATGTGGGGTTACTAATTCCGGATAGATTGGTACATATTATGCTTGCTCTGGTGAAGATGATGATTGATCTCATAATCATTTGTGTAGAGACACTAAAGCAAGTATGTAGGTGCTTATTAGAGAATAAGTTCACTGAACGTGATTCCCTTAAAGGAACCCTAATGGAGTTTTACTTGCCTGACAATAGGAGTTCCTATAGTGATAGTTGTACAAGTGATCCTTAGACTTAAGATCATCATAGTACCTTGTGTATTCTGAATTATACTTTGTCATATTCCTTAATACTTCAGAGTATGTTATAGGGTGTGTGTTGGGTATAATAAAGTGTATATGGAGGTAGGTGAATGATCGACAAAAGATCTACCACTTCCAGTAAAGGGAGAAAATGTCCTATGCGATTTGATGAATGACAACTCAGAAATCATTGGCCAAAGTGAATGGAAATTAGAAAGGAGTTTCTAATTTACATTAATTGGAGTTATGCATCTTAGAATCGAAATGCATATGATTAAATAAATAAGACTTGTCAGTAATTCCATGTCTTATGTTTAATCGGGACATTGTATGGTAGAAGGATTGAATTGTACGGTAACTATTCACGAAATAGGTTCTTTGTGTTCTTTGTGAGTGAACGTTGAATTCATATTATCCGGATAGTCATGATACGCTATCATAAGGTGTCACTCTTGATGTAGAATAAATATTATTTATTTATATTTGAATTAAAGGAGTTTAATTCATTATAAATAATATTAGAATAGTTCTAATTTATTTATTCTACTTATCGGCTTAATGTTGAACCTAGAGGGTCACACCATAAAAAGAGAAATATAATTGAATAAGTGATTGGCTTAATAATAATAAATTAAGTATATTTAATTTATTAGTGAAATAAATTGAATAGCTTAATATTTATAATTAAGTATTTGGAGAAATACTAAATTATGAATTAATAAGAGGAGTCTTATTATTATTATTATTATTATTATTATTAATTGGATTAATAATAATAAATTAAGTGTATTTAATTTATTAGTGGAATAAATTAAATAGCTTAATATTTATAATTAAGTATTTGGAGAAATACTTATTATAAATAAATAAAAGGAGGCTTATTATTATTATTAATTTAGTTCCTAATTAGATTGGGAATTAAATTAAAATCCTAATTCCTAAAAAAGTTTAGGAGAGAGGGTTAGTCTATAAATAAGAGGGGTCTTATTTGTAGAATAGACTAATGCTGATACATCTCTTGCAAGTATTCTCAAAATCCTAAAGAGTTAGGGAGAGAAAACTAGGGTTAGCCGCCCAAAGTCTAGTAAAACCTAAATTCATCTTCTTCAATCAATATACTCTTGGTAGATCACCTCTTGGGCATTGCACACTATTATAATGAACGTTTGATCTGTGAATCTGAAGAAGCGTGGAGGATCAAGGGAGTTGAACTCATAGCTGATCAAAAGTTTAATCTATAAAGGTATAATCCTTTCATCTTCATCTTAAATTAATAATATTCAATTGCAGAAAATTTTAACTTCGATTTATGTCATATTTTTGCTATTATTACAATTAGATTGTATGTATGTTCTAGTTTCTGCAAACTTATATGAAGGACGATTAACGTCAAGTTTAAAGAACGCACAAGGCAAGTGTTCTATTCTTGTACAATATTTTTATGTGCAAGTTTTATATTCTCTTGATAATACTCTTATGAATACTTTGTATGTATGTTTTGATTATGCAATATGCGTATGTTGTTGATAAATTCAAACTTATACAAATCTTTGTATATTTGCATAAGTTGTTCAAGCTTTGCTATAATGCATAGCTTTGAGTAATATACATGAACTGTTTAAAAAAATATTCTAAGCTATTTGATTCGGCTAAATGCCTGTTAACGCTTTTAAGTTCGATAATCCACGAACTATTTGAAAATGATGTCAATGCCACTTGAACCGGCTAGACAAATGTAAAATATTTCCTTGATTTTTTATTGTAAGTCTTGAAATATTATTGATGTTAAGTAGAGCTTTCCAAACCAAATTGTTTGGTACGGATTCAACAGTAAGTCTGAGAATGAGCCCCTCTATCATTGAGGAATTTTTAGTCGATTAATCCGGCAAGGCTTCAAGTGCCTAAACAAACGAAAATGTCGTTTTAGTATGTAGTGTTGATCAACGTAGGGTACAAAGGGCTAATCACCCAACGTGCCCGTAAGTCAAGACGGTTATACAGTTGAATTACTGTTGAACCTTTTCAAGTATGAAAATAAAAGTTCTTCGTCTTTCGATCCCTCAGCCTAAATTGTCAATATGTCGTTTCAAAAATGTAAACGAAAAGTCTTGTTATTCAGAATGATTTGAATTATCTTTAGAACTATTGTTCAGTTGTCGAAGTGTACTTCAACGAAAATATTTGATTCCTGTTTATGTTATTATGATTAGTTGTTATTACTTGTTGGGCAATTAAATGCTCACCCTTACTTAGAATCAAATATTTTTCAGCGAAGTCTTAACGTATAAGAAGGTTCCGATAAGAACAAAGGGAAGGAAAAGATGAACGAATAAAAGGCTATGTACTTTATTTGTAATAATTTAGTACGAATGTAATATTATGCTACAATATAACATGTTGAAGATGAATTTAAGGTCTTAGAACTTGGGGATTATAAGATTATGTCTATAATAATTAGTAATTACATTCATGATGTTAAGTTTATATAGATGGATGAATGTGAATGTGTAGTACTATGTAGCACCGAATACGGGTTTGAAGGTACCCAGATTTGAGGGTGCCACAAGGATCAAACGACGTGAATAAGGTACGTTTCTATTTTATCCTATATGTTTCAAATATCATTTGCATTGACCTGAAAGGCGATAAATAATAGAGTATTCCTAGAGCACAAGAATATAAGTCCCCACATTATACATGGTCTGCATGTGCATCATAACGAGTCTACTTCATTTTTTTTACACCTAGGTGTGACATCAAATGTGCACAGCTGTTCAGTTATTCGACCAACGAATGTTTTTTACCAGAATCTCCCCTATAATATGGATTATTCCTATTTACAATGGCATGCATATGTAGACATTTGTAGGCACCCAAAGCACAACCCAAGAAGGACATACAATTCACAATACAAAAGGATCAAGATACTAAAAGAATCAAACGAAGTCATGCTAGTGCAGTAAGAATATTAGAAAATTTAGAAATTTACATATAAAATGAATTCCATTAGTAAAATAGATAATTTTTATACAAAAAGGTGCGACAGAAAACGATCTCAAATTATGAAAATTCTTACATCTACTTGTTTGACATAATGAAATACATGCATGCATCGAATCCGAATATTTTAATCGAGTCATTTAGGCATACATTTTGAATGCATTATGTTTAAACTAACTAGCAGTCATAGCATATCAAAACGAAAGCGAAAATGCGAAAATGACAGATGAATGTATTATCTGTAATGCAATGAACAAATGTACGACGACGAAATCGGCGAGATCAAACCCTACGAGGCGAAGTGAGCAAGAAAATAAGTGAGAATACAAGAGAATATGAAAGAGAGGTATTAAAGAAGAAAAAAGGAATGAGAAAAGAAGAGGGCATGTGTGGGGTATAACCCACCATGGCTAGCCGCATGTGTATTTGCGGCCAGCCGTAGGTGTATTTATGGCTAGTCATAGGTGCACCTGCGGTCAAGCTAGGTGGGTCCCACCCAACCCATTTTATTACACTTGAGGTCAAAACGTGTCTTTTTCAGTCCAAATACACACTCACGAAGAAATTTGCACTTTCAAATCATACAATATCATTTATCGCCAATAACGTTAGCGAGAATTTGGAATCTGATAATGAGAGGTCTTGAAATCTGAAGCAAGAAAAACGGACGAAAACGTGTCAAAAATGATGAAAAACGGTCAAATAGCGAAGAAATAATGTTTTTATTAACAATCGGTGAAGTGATGGCATCGGAGACGATGTCCGGTGATGTGACTGTTGGAGACGATACCCAGTGATGACATCGAAAACGATACCCGGTGATGTGTCCGTTGGAGATGATACCCAGCGATAGCATCGGAGACGATACCCGATGATGTGTCCGTTGGAGACGATACCCAGCAATGGCATCAATGACGATACCCGGTGATGTGTCCCTTAGAGACGATACCCAGTGATATGTCCGCTGGAGACGATACCTAGCGATGGCATCAGAGACGATACCTGGTGATGTGTCTGTTGGAGACAATACCTAACAATGGCATCAGAGACGATACCCGGTGATGTGTCCATTGGAGACGATACCCAGCAATGGCATCGGAGATGATACCCGGTGATAGCCATAAGATAACAGTTATCCCCACCGGAGCAACCCGATAATGAGGTTCGATATTTACTTTGTTACTTCATCTTATAATTGTCTTACATTTCTTCATTATGTTATAAGTGTTGCATCATTATACATTAAACTTGTACCATCGATATATCTTGTCATGCATCGGGTGTCTATATCTTTATCATGTTCATTTCATTGCATTGCATGAACATGACAAAGAGGGGCATCTGTAGACACCCGAACTTTTGCACCTGTTATCTAACCAAGGCAGGAGGGCAAAAGCGTTATTTCCCCTAAATGTCAAGATAATTGAGAAGAGGTTACGAGGCTTAAAGCAAGCATGCGAAGCTATCACAACGATGACCGAGTGACAAACTACGCAAGGCATGACGATTGACTAGCTGATATCTATAAGTAGGTGATTATCGGCTTTTTGCTCTATCTTCCAGGATTCGAAATTGGCCAAACTTTATGTCATTGCGTAACTCTTGGAAAGAGCTTTTCGAAATAGTATGGCACATCTCCCAACTCTTCCCGGATTAAAAGTTACGGATATTTCAGCGCGCAACACGAAAAGCCGACTGCACGACACGAAAACTAAAGTAGGTGGTCCGCACCTGGGCCAGCCGCAAGTACACCTGCAGCCAGGCCAGAGCCTATATAATGTAACTTTCAGCATTTTTAGAGAGAAAAAAGAAGAATTTTTTTTGAAAAAATAAGAAGAAAAAAAAGGAAGAGAATTTAGAGAGAAGTGGGAGAATCTTATCAAGAGAAATACTAGATTCAATCTAGATCTAATATATTATATCAAATTGGTAGTTAGATTAGAGTGACTTCATCCAATTTCAAGCTCAATGAGGTATAATTCGCTCACCCCAAGGTGAAAAATCTAATCTTTTTGTAATTGTTGTATAGATTTGACTTAGATATAATATATTGGATCGATTGTTGTGCTTGGAATTTCTTTGTGTTATAATTATACTCTCATTTGAAGCTCTTTTAACTTATCACTTGTTAGGTTAGGGTGATTAGAGAGGATTTCCTAAGTAATTTCCTCCTAATCACCTGATGATGCCCGATTGATGATTTATTATAATATTTTGGAATTTACTCCATTTTATTGATTGTTTTACCTGGGAGTTGATTCATTTTCATTTGGAGTTCCCCGAAAAATCCTAGATCTATATATAGTGGTGAGGGGGTCCTACCTTTTGGCCGTCAAGGGATTCTAATAAATTGAATCGCCTGATAGCTAATTTGGGATATATCTTCGTTTAGATCCCGATCCCGATCACGTTACCATTGGATCAATGGGAATCTAAATCTAGGAATTTCATTTTCGCGATCTTAGGTGTAACGATTGTAAATATTTCGGATCCTTGTAATTAGGGTTTCTGAGTATTATAGAATAAAATGAGATTTTATGAATGATATTGTGTTTTATGTGATTAAAGATCAATTTTTGACCTAATGTACGTGATATGTGATTATGTATATGTGTTGCGATTTTATAGACGAAATAAAAAATTTTCGAGAAAAACGCTAAAACACTATTCATAAAACGTTGAAAACGCTCCTTTTATTTTTCGACATTTCGAATTACGTAATAGCGTTTTATTTAAAAAAGGGAGACATAATCTCCAATAAAAATATTTTTATCGAGAAAAAAATGTAAAAACACTATTCACACCGAAAAATGCCTTTTTCGTATTTTTTAATTTTCGAATTATGGCATAGTGTTTATTCGGGAATAGGAGACAAAATCTCTAATAAAAATTTTACGAAAGAAAAATTTATGGTTTGACTAACTGAACTAGTTAGGAAAACCTAACTAGAAATAAACTAGAAACGAAACTAGTTTTGGATGTAGCCGAGCCAAGTAAGACTAAGGTTTGCAATGGTTTGGCTAGGGTTGGAGCCTAGGGTTAGGATGGCTTGGCTTAGGGTTGGGCCAAGGCTTGAAGTCTAGGGTTATACCTTAATTTCTTAAAGCCAAGGAAAGGTAAAGACAAATGTCACTTGTCTAGCATTTCCCATGTGGTTAAATGAATGACAAAAAGGAGAGAGTAAGGGGGATGGTCCGGCATCAAGGGGAGGGGGACAAGGGTGGTGAGTCACCTACCTAAATAAGGAAAGTTTTATCCAAATAAATCAAACCTTAGATTCTTTGTAACGACCGGGAATTCTGAAATTTCCTTGTAATTCGAATTTTTGAATATTAATGAATATTTTATAATTTATTAATATTATATTTGTGTTACGTGTTTAAAGGTTGTGTGACAATCTAGATCATGTGAATGTATGAATTTTATGTGTTATAGTTTTGTTTTAAGTGAATAATTGATTTCGCGTAGCGTCGCTAAATCACCATTCACGGGGCACGTTTTCCGAGGCACTATTCACGCCATAAAATTTTTGTGTCTTTTTTGATGTTAATAAATTTCATAAATACGTGTATGCGTACGAATAATTTTTCCAAGTGTCGGAAATTTTATTTGAGCTGATACGTGATTTTATCCGTATCCGAAATGTGTTATATGGGTGTTCCGAATAAATGGACAAATCCCATAATAATTATTTTTATACATCCCAATAATTATGGGAGTACCCATTTTAATTTTGGGTAGAGTTATTTACCAGTTTTGGTACAAAAGTGGGAGTTTTTGGATATATTTTTGGTATTTTCGGGTATTTATTTTGGCTTGTTATTTCAAGTGGGAACCACCAAACCATTTTCCACCAATCAAATTGCTAGAAAATGAGGAGAGAGAAGGGGAGTTGCCGGCAAGTTTGAATTTTGGCCAACCTTGAGCACCAAACCCATTTTCTCCTTAATTCACTCCTCCACTCTCCCATTCCATTCAATCATTCATCCTCTCTTGCACTCCACACTCCTCCCATTCCCATCAGCTGATAGTGAGAGAGAGAAAGAGAGAGAGAGCTGCAAAAAAGGAGAAGGAGAAAGAAGTCGCCGGAGCTCGCCGGAAAAAGGAAGAAACTCGCCGGAAAAGAAAGGAGGAAGAAGAAGAAGGCACGGGTGGAGGAACCAAGCAAGGAGAACCCCCAAAACAAAGCCTAGCCGAGCTTCTTAACATCTAGGAAGGATTTACAGAGGTAAACAATCAACCAAATCCTTTCCATTCGATTCCTTGCCAAGTTTTTCAAGTTTTTATTAGTTTTAAGCTCTTAAGCTTGTGGGTCGGATTTTTGGCGATTCTTGGTGTTTTTGTTTGTTGTGATTGTTTGTAAATGTTTTTAAGAGACTATGTAAGCCATTAATAACATCAAAGTGGAACAAAAACACAAGAAATCCTTACCTTGGCTTAATGGAGCAAGAACAATGGACTTTGGACATGAACTTGGACATTTGGACTTTTTAGAGGACTATAAAGCTATGATTTTGTGTTTGTTAATTTTATTTGTTGCTATGGTGTTGTAGTTCCATGGGTTATGAAGCTAACTCAGTTGGAATGGAGTAAAAAGGAGTTAAAACGAGTTCGTAGTAATGATTCTTGTAAAACATGTCAAGAACTCGAAGAACAGAGCATGAACTTTACACTTTGGCTTAGGATTTGACCATGTTAATGTTAATGGGTAGCTCTGCATTTTTGATATGTTGTATCCCCATGAGTTAGGAGTCCATAGAGTCCAAAATGGACCAATTTGCTTGTGTATTGAAGGAGATATGGAGGTTGGAGTGGCCGGAGGTCGGAGTCGCGTTCTGGAAACAAACCCAGAATCCGGCTACTGCAGAATGGCGCCGCAGCGCCACCAATATGCCCTGCAGCTCACGCTGCAGCGAGGGGCAAGTGGGGAAAAACCGGGGCTCGCGCCGCAGTGTGAGGCCCAAGCTTTAAGGCTCACACCGCAGCGTGAAGCCCGGTCAGGGAAAAGACACGGGACTCACGCCGCAGCGTGAGGTCCAGTGCTTGAGCTTAGCGCTGCAGCGCCAGCTTCATGTCCGGTCTAGGTCGGGCAGTCAGTCCGGGTCAAGTCGGGTCGGACCTAATGAACCCTTTTCAAACGGGTCCAACACTTATATTTTTCTTGGATTAAATGATTAGACAAGTTAACTAAGCATATTTTGTTAAGCCCTAAATGCTTAATTATTTATTAAATGTCAACCAAATTAGTATTGTCTTAAGGCGAAAATTGTATAATCTAATGTGTTTTAATGATGCAACGTCCGTTTTGAACCATTATTTGGTATGTGACTAATTGTTATGTAAATATGTACTTAATTGTGTAGGATATTAAGGAGCGTGTGTTATAATATTGTAGCAGCGCATCAGGCAAGTTTCCTATCCCTTGTCTAACCCTTGTGTTGGGCAAGTTTCTAAACCTTATGCACTATTCTTTTTATTTCGTGCAAACAGGCGTATGTTATGCAAGTTTCCTAATACTTGTCTAAATCTTGTGTTGGGCAAGTTTTCCTTAACCTTACTCGAATTATATTTTGAGCAGGTTTCATATTTTATACAGGTTGTATATTGTTGTAAATTTCATGACTCAAATTGAGTTATTACTTTTGAATCATATTAGTGGACTAATTATTGTCAATTACTCCACTTCCAAGATAATTATTGATATTCGCAGCTTATGCATTTGAATTCATTATCTATTGTTGGATTGTGAAACGTTTAAGTTCTTCATTCATGAACTGTTTAAGGAGATAGTCTACGCCATTTGTTTCGGTTAGACATGTACAGGTTATTATTTTAAAAGCTATCCAAACCGATTGTTGGTGCGGATTCTTGGACTGAGAGAGCAACCCTTATGTAGGGGATTATAATATGTCGGTTATTCGATGCAGTCAGAGTTAAATGTTATGCATATACATGGTGTACGAGAGGTTGATCCCCTCGAGTACAACTGACGGGGCCAGGTTTTAAAAGAGTAAGTCGAATGATTGACTCTTTGGCCAAAAGTTCATGGTCGGTTGGACCACTCAGCAGTAAATAATCATTATTCATTGATTCATTTGGACTTTGATTATGTCATTTTAGCTATTTCATCAATGTTCATAAATTGTTGATCTATGCAGCTATTATTCTTATTCATTCATGATATATCTTCCTTCTGACTTTTAAACTTGCTGAGCAAAGTAGTTGCTCACCCTTGCTATATCATGAACCTATTGCAGTTAAGCCGGGGAGTTCCAAAGCGGACAAAGGCAAAGGAAAGCTTAAGGAATAGTTACATATACTATCCCGTTGTGTAATCGTGGAATAGTTTTGTATTATTAATGTATTCCGCGATGTATTTATTTAAGGTTGTAGACCTTGGGACCGTAGTGAACCTTTTATAATGAACAACATATGTTTATTTTATTCCGCATTAATTAATTTATGTTGTTTAGAGGTGTATGGATGCATTTTATCGTGAGCACTAAATTCGAGGTATTGGTACCTGAATTTGGGGGTGTCACATTCTTGTCCCCTCCATTCATTTTATTTTAACTAAACAAGGCCTTAACAAACATTCAGTCCCCTTAATCTTGCATGAGTTAATCTAACCTTAGGGTACGGTTAGGTTAGTTGGTGGGAGAATTGGCTAAGTTAAACCAACACTTAGCCATTTCATCCATTTCCATTTTGAAGAGCAAGAGAGAGAAAAGAGAGAAAGAAAGATAGAGAAAGAGCAAGAGAGTTCTTTGAGATAGAGGAAGAAGATCCAAGAAGGAGAAAGGATCAAGGCTTTGATCACCTAGTTGGAAGAAGAAGAACAACAAAAAGGTAAGAAATATCAAACATAACTTCTTTATCTTTTTCTTTTAGAAGTTTTGTAGCTTTAATGCTTTTTAGCTTGTTAATGAAGTGCTTTGTTGGTGGTTGTTATTTGTGATGATAAATCATTGAAGGGTCTTGGAGTGATATGGCTATGTGTGGTTTTTTATGTTAAATCACTTGTTAATATGCATAAAAAGTGAAAACCAAAGTTAATAATGTAAGCCCAAGCGTAAAGGATGGAGAATAACATAGATGACCGTAAAAAAGGACTTTGTTAATGTTTTTTCATTATTTGTTTATGGAATCTGAAAAGAAAGAATTATAGATGAAGGGGTTATGTAAAAGTTCCAAGTGGAACAGAGGAAAAACACACCATAACGAAGTTATGGCGAAATTTTCTGTAAAAGATGTTAAAACGCGAAAACCCTTGCTTGGTACGATTTTCGTGCTAAGTTTGCGGTTAAGAAACGCTTCCAGAAAATTTTGATTTTCTGGGGGTTTTGTAGTTCATAGAAAACGTGAGTTGTAGACTCAAGAACGGATTCATTCCGATAAGAGATGAGCGAGTTATGAAGTCACAAAGTAGATACGAGAAGAACGAAAACTGCCTAGGTGATGACATCACTTGCAGTGAGTTTAAGGCATAAGCAGACACCTCAGCAAATGGGTGATGCACTGTCTAGATTATAACGAAAAGAAAATTTAGCCTAAAGCAGACACCTAAACAGAACTAGTTAAGCTGTCTGGATTGGGTGACGTCACTTACAGTAGGTTTTGTTAGTAAATAGACACCCAAGCAGACAGGTCTTACCTGTTTGGATGTTAACTAAAGAAGATCTAGTCTAATGCAGACACCGAAGCAAACGGGTTCTACCTATCTGATTTGGACATGTAGCGAAGAATTTAAAAGTTTGGTCGCGTTGTCTAAATTTATAAAACACGAACGACCTAGAATGAGAAATAGTGTAACGTAAACCAATATATGGCGTCAATTATGTGGCTGATTAGTGTGTCTATGTTTACTAAATGTGGACATTTTGAAGGACAATTAACGTCAAGATTTTAAAGAACGTAAAAGGCAAGTGTTCTAACCTTGTACAACATTTTTATTTGCAAGCTTTATGTTCATTTGATAATACCCTTATGAATATTCCGTATGTATGTTATGTTTACGCAATATGCGTGAAAATTCAAAATTGTACAAATCTTTGATAATTGTATAAGTTGTTCAAGCTTTGCTATAATGCATACTTTAAAGTTTTAATATGCATGAACTATTTAAGAATGATAGTCTAAGTCATTTGATTTCGGCCAAACGCATGTTAAAACGTTTTATCGATTTGAAAATAAATCTTTGAAATGTTATTGAGATAAAGTAGAGCTATCCGACCAAATTATTTTGGTTTGGACTCAAGTCTGAGAATGAATGTGACACCCCCAAATCCGGGTTCCTTGAACCTCAGACTCGGTGCTCACGATACATCATACACATCACATCCATCTACCCATTCCTTATCAATTACATCATTCATTCCATTAACTTAATACAAAATATATAATCATTCCAGGTCTTACTAACCTTAACATTGCATATCTAATAATACAAACGGTTTAAGTCAAAATACAACATAATATTTATTACATAAGTGACACTATTCGGTCGCCTTCGCTCTGCCTTTATCTTTCTTAGACCCTTTGGCTACCTCGGCTTTAGCTGAAAAGTTTTATTTTAAGCAAGGGTGAGAAACTAATTTGCTCAGCAAGTTAAAGCGTACAATAAAGGATATATCATGAACAAAAGAGTTTAACTTTCTGAAACTTCAACAATGTTTCAAAGATTATGAAGTAGCTGAACAATAATTCATTTCAAGTAACAAGAATTTTCTAAAATTTTATACTGAATAATACATCAAGAATGAAAGAGTTAAAATTCTTTCGAAGATTCAATAATATTCAATTGATCATGAAGGATTAGCAATACTGCAATAATAGTCAATAAAGTGGGATTATATCCAGATTTCATGCTGAGTGATCACAATAGATCGTGAACTGCTAGAGGAATCATCAGCTAATAATACTGAATACCTCTAGAGTATAAGTTAATCGTATAGACTAAATATACTCTTCTACTAGTACGTGAAGAGCTTCATTGTACTCGTGATTATGCATAATACTCAAACATAGTGCGCGGGTCGGGTTTCCGACAATAAAATTTCCTCTGATTTATTTTTCAAGGTTGTTCATCTCAGTCTTACATCATGAGTCCATACCACAATAATATGGTTTGGATTGCCTTCAAAGAAATACTACGATTTCAACGTATAACGTCAATATTGGTCTATCCGAAATCAATGGCATAGATCTTTCAATAACAAATCAGTTCATAATTTATAGAACGTTTCATGCGATATCAATTTAATATTTAGTCTAGCCGAAACAACTAGCTAAGACATGGCTCATAAATGGTTTATGAATAAAGAACTCTAATTATTTCACAATTCAAATAATAGAACAGGAAATCAATTGCACAAAGTGTGTGCCAATAATCATTATAGATGTGGAATAATCAACAATAGTTATCCACTAACATACTTGAAAAATAATAACTCAAGTTTGAGTTAGGGAAACTTGTCTTGTCCGTCGATTACTGCTACGCAATCTAATTTATTTTCTTATGAAAGACCTATCATTTATAAGATTGATCTTTTAATTAGCATAACATATTATAACTCATTTAGTCATATAAATCAAATATTAGATACTACAATAAATCATTAGTAATATTATCATCCTTTGATAATATTCTATCACATAATCATCATCTTAAACTCCCTTTTAATATCAAAAAATATTTCATCACTTCTTAACATTATTAATCACATAATAATATTTTATTCCCTTTTCAATATTATTAACTACTTAATAATATTTTATTCATTCACAAGTATTATTAATCATTTAATAACATCTTACTCATCTCATAATATTATTAATCATTTAATAATATTTTAATAACGCTTTAGTAATATCTTAATTATTTATAAATATTATTAACCATTTAATAATATTTTAATCATTTACTAATATTATTAATCCTTAACTAATATTATTAATTATTTAATAATATTTTAATCCTTAACGAATATTATTAATCATTTAATAATATTTTAATCCTTAACTAATATTATTAATTATTTAATAATATTTTAATCACTTATTAATATTATTAATCATTTAATAATATTTTAATCACTTATAAACAATTTAATCTAATTGTTTATCCCTTACTATTGAATTTATTTAACAAACATAATATACCATAAATATAATATTTTATTAAAAATGACCAAAATATCCTTATATAATTTGATCATATCATATTAAGGGTCTTTATGCAATAAAATCATATTTTCACCAGTTTTAACATTACATTACTTATTTTATCCATTTATTCATAACTCAATCATTCACATGAAATATACCAAAATAACTCAAAAAAAATTTCGTTTTAGGAAAATATCAGAATATGATATCCTCATGAACATATAATTTTTTTGGAATTTTCCAATTTCATTTACTATTTTTAAATGGTCCAAAACCTACCGAAATTGTTATAATTATCATAAATTATCATTTTGTTCAAAAATTATAAAATTTATACGGTAGTCTACTGTTATCAGAACCTAGCTCTTGTAAAAATTTCACATTTTTCTGAGTTGTATTTTAGGAGTTATTACAGTTTACTTTTAAAAATGCACTTTCTTATAAAAGCCATAACTCTCATTCTATACATCAACAAATTACCATCTTTGGACAGCCTAGTTAACTTGATATACTACAATATCACAAAAGATTAGAATTTTTAGAGTAACTAAAATGGCCGAAACAGCCCTTTTCCAAAACTGGCCTGAACAGTTTTATTTTCCCTTTTTTCCTTTAGCGGGACTGTTTTCACCAAAATAGTTGTCATTTCTTGCATAGTTAATATATTTGAGTTCTACTACTTGACTTTATTAGTTAACTTATATATCTAACACCTCTCTTTGACGGATCATAAAAAGAAGGTGTAGATTTCAAATGGTACCTATTTAAAGTAGAAAAAAGTTAAGGTTTTCTCAAACATAAAACTAGTTTTCTTTTCTTTTGTTTTTCAAACAAATCAACACCCAAAATAATAAGATCTAAACATAATATATTATAAAACATGTAGATCTAATATTCTAGAGTTTAAAATCATAAACTCATGATTTATTTAAAACAACCAAAATAAAATACATTAAACTAGTTTAGGGTTTCCTAGTTCTTTGTGCTACTCTTTTTTTTCTCCCAAACTATTTGATGAATCTTGGAGACATGCAACAAAACTCTCTTCTTCTCCTCCTATGCACCCACGGCAGCAGCCCTCTTTCTTTCTCTCTATTATATTTTACTTTCTAGCTTTTTGGAGAATAAGAAATGTAAAGTGAAGTAAACTTTCTAATTGGAATGAAATGAGAGAATTGTTTATAAGACTAAAAATATATACATATAGCTTGTGTATATACATATAAATCTCCAACATATCTTCATCTTCTCTCTCTAATCTCTTGCATATCTTGGCTAATGTCAAAGGCTAGGAAATAGGGGACACCTTGCTTGGAGTTGGTAATATAGATATGCAAGGTGGCTTAGAAAAATAAAAGGCTTATGTGCTTAATACTCCCTCCTTTGCCCGGTACACCTCCCCCAATATTAGCCAATTTTTAATTTTTGTTTTATTGTTATACTTGCTAAATTAAATGATCTAGAAGACCCACACCAATTCGGCCAAGTTTGGGCTATCCACTAATTCATTTGGGCTCCCTAATTAATTTAAATTATTTGGGCCATGCAAATTAAAATGGTCCAACACATAAATTTTAGGGTCCTTTACAGAAATATACAACAATTAGTAAAATATTACAAGAATAGTACACTAATAAAATAATTACAAAAAGAATATTGCACTAACAAAATAATTACAAAAAGAGTGTAACAACATAAACTCATTAAATCATTCAGTTTCCTAAAAATAAAGAATTCCTTAAATCAAGGAGAAGTAACTGTCATAATTAATAATTCAAATTTAAATATTTTTCAAAATTTAAATTTCAAAAGGCTAACTATCACCGACCGTAACTCCATATTTTTCGACGTGACTCCATATTTTTCGGCCAACCATCACCGACCGTCACCAACCATCACCTACCATCACCATATTTTTCGGTCAAGCATCACCGACCGAAAACTCCATATTTTCCTGCCAAAATCAACAACACAAGGCTGCTATGTTTCACAATAGATCCAACAAACAATAGCAACAAACATAACATGTCTGGACAACAAACATTACAGGTTGGATTCTGCTGTCCGACGAGATTTGGTTACCCACAAAAACTAAAATGGTTACCTTTATAAGAATGTTTGGCTACCAACTGCACTGAAATTTCTCTTCTTCTCTTTTTGATTTATGGACTAAATCAACCTTCGTCACCCCTTGTCTGGGCTTCACCTACGACCTCCAAGGTGTCACAGGCAACAATGGTCGCATCTACAAACTCGCTCTCTCTACTGTCGCTCTAAGAGGATGCAGGTTTGGTTACCTTGGTATGAAAGTTTGGTTACATTGGTATGAATGTTTGGTTACCAACTACACTATGAAAAAACTACAGGTGTTGAGGTGAATTAGTTACCTTGGTATGAAGGTTTGGTTACCTTGGTATGAAGGTTTGGTTACCTTAGTATGAATATTTGGTTACCTTGATATGAAGATTTGGTTACCAACTGCACTATGAAGGTAACCTAATAAAACTGAATTGGTTACATTGGTATGAAAGTTTGGCTACCAACTGCATCACATTCAAAATAAATTGGTAACCTAATAAAACTAAATTGGTTACCTTAGTATGAGGTTTGGCTACCAACTGCACTATGAAAAACTGCAGGTGTAGAGGTGGATTGGTTACTTTGGTATGAAGGTTTGGTTACCAACTGCACTATGAAAAAACTGTAGGTGTAGAGGTAGATTGGTTACCTTGGTATGACAATTTGGTTACTTTGGTATGAAGGTTTGGATACCAACTGCATAAAGGGTTGGCTACCAACTGCATCACATTCAAAATAAATTGATAACCTGATAAAACTGAATTGGTTACCTTGGTACGAAGGTTTGACTACTAACTGCACTATGAAAAAACTGCAAGTGTAGATATCGATTGGTTACCTTGGTATGAAGATGTGATTACCTTAGTATGAATGTTTGGTTACCTTGGTATGAAGGTTTGATTACCAACTGTATTATGAAAAAACTGCAGGTGTGGAGGTGGATTGGTTACTTTGGTATGAAGGTTTGGTTACCTTGGTATGAATGTTTGGTTACCATCTCTTCTGTTTGAAGACCTTGAACTTTCCCCTATTCAAGCTCTACCCAGAACTTCTTGTCAACTTCAAAAGCCTCTATTGCAGACTTTTGAATCCCCAGAAACCCATCTTTGCTACCAGCATTCACAATGACACCATCAAATTTCAAGCTTGATAGGATTTTATATTCTCTAACTTGCGATTGATTCTCTAACTTCTGATTGCAACACGAAAGGAACTTCTAAACTTACCAAGCTTGTAATGTAGCAGCATTCTATTTTCAAACCGCAATATATCTCAGCTCTCATATTTATATATATATATATATATATATATATATATATTGCCAAAGTACTATACATATAGTTATAAACAGATGCATGTAACCACAACTCCAACATCAAATATATTGATAGATCTATCTCCCATGTGTGTAAACAGAGATTCTCACCAAATATATTGATAGATCTATTTCAAGTAAAGCATCAGCGGTAGAGGCAGAGAGAGATGGAGAGGATGAGAAAGAAGATCAGAAAGTGCATAGAGAGAGAAAGAGAATGCTATTACATTACAAGCTTTCAGTTCGGTGGTGGTCTACGTTGGCACAATTACATTAATTTTGTAAATAAATATGAAAAAATGTATTACTTTTGTAATTATTTTATCTATGTACTGTTATTGTAATTATTTTTAAAAATGTACTATAATATGTAATTGTCCCTAAATTTTACGTTACCCTATATATTTAATTATGGTTTCTATTCCACTCATTTTGAGAATTTAAATAATTACTAACATAGATCTAATTTTATAACCCAATTACGCTTGCTATAAAGAGGGTATAAAATAAATAATTAAATTAAGATAATAAAATTAATCTCTTAAGTTAGTATATATTTTAAATACTAAAATCTTTCAATACTATAACCCTTAGGTTATTAAATAATAAAATTATTTATAATATATATATTTTAAATATGTATATTCATTTATTTATTATATAAAGAGAATATATATATATATATATATATATATATATTTAGTCTCATACATATTCCACATAAGTCATAATATATTTATCATCATTGATAAATATTTAATACATTTATTTATCCACATATCCATTTAATGTAAGTCGCAAAGTGTTCAATACACTAATAAATAATTTAATATATTTATTTTCTTGGCTTTTCTTTTTGTTCCAATAATTCATTAACTTAACTAGCCCTAATTGGCTTAATAAGTTATTACACATTCATATTGTCGACGCCGGTTTTTTGCCTTTTCCGATTTTAGCCTTTTATTAGATGATTTTTTGGAAAAGGTCGGCATTAATGTCGACAGGGTTTTGAAATATCATTTTCTATGATGAGCCAATTAACCAGAGTCGCCAGTTGGTATATTTGAAATGGACGTACCAACTCATCAGAGTTTTCGTTTTTTTATATATCGATGGCTCATATGTGACTCCGAATTAATTGGTCTACAAACCGAGATTCATAGAGTTCGGGGGCTTGCTTAAGCGAGGGAAAGGTGTTAGGCACCCCTCGACTTCCGTGAAACACGGTTACCGCAATCTTGATACTTTCCTATCCTTTAATTCATGAAATGTGTATGTGTGTGTGTGTGTGCCTTTGTGAATGTGGTGGTGAGTTTGCATGAAGAAACCATTTGGGTTTTTTTTGAAAACTCGTGCTTTTCTTTTGGGAATGCTTCAGAATGTCCTTCGATTTATACGAGAAAGCTTTATGAGAAAATGTTTGATTTTAATTGTCAAAACTGTGATATTGCATTAGGTGTCGTTTTGGCAAAACAAGAATTTTCTAAACCTTTGTCAAAATAGGAATCGAGATCTATACGTTGCTTTCATAATTCAAATAATGGGAAACCTCTAGGATCTCTTTAACCCTATGCACGAAGATTTAATAAAACGTTACTTATTTTTATAAAGTCATTTTTGATGTTTGAGAACGATTTCTCTTTTGCCTTCTCGTTAAATAGGAATCGACATTTATTAGCATTTCCAAATTTTAGCCTCGTGATGCTAATAACCTACTTCGATTGATTTTATAGAAATCTTCATCGTTTAACTTTGAAATCAATTTTGGGTCATAAATCAAATCAAGCATTAAAATGCATTGGGGCTATTCATGGGAATGTAAGCCATCAAAATAACCCCGAACGCCAACAATCGCATACTTTCACTATGACGGGGCCTTAAACACGATTCTCGCCTTAGCGTCGTTTTAAGGCCCGGCGATTACATGTTTACAATGAAAACTACATCGTTCCTACTTCTTACATCAAAAGAGGTCCATCATCGGATTTGGACCACGGGGTCGCTTTCCTAGGCTCACACCCGAATTTCCACACACCCACAACCGGATATTACAAGAAGTAACCAACACGGATAATCTAACAATACCAAGACATCCTAAAATAACGATCTAAAGGAACCGCGCCCAATATAGCACCGTAAAATAAACAAAAATCAATAAATAAATATCATCGGGTTATTAGGAAGAAATTTGTTCCGATGGAACCCTCACTAATAATCCCTAATTCATTGTTCCATCATCAATTACATGAAAACTACGTTCAATTCAACCAAAGGATACGATAGAAATTGCAAAAATAAGGAGATTTTCACCTTGCAAATGAGATCAAAGTGGATGTAAACTTGTGTATTCTAAATAGAAGTATATGTGATACAATCAAATCAAAAGATCAATCTGCGGCTGGCCTTAGCCCGCCATGCACTTTAGTTATTTAATTCTCCTCAGTTTCTGCACCGCACCTCGATTCCCGCGTTGTGCTGTAAGTTTTCACCAAAAGGCATGTATTTTGCAGTCCGAGAATTACTGTGAGACGTGACACATTATTCGAGAATGCTCATTTCGAATGGCGTTGTTGTCACGTCGGTTTTGACTGCAAATCGTCGCGGTGGCGTCGAGTGTTCGCATTTGTGCCCATTCTTCGCTCCCGCAGGCCGGTTCAATTGACGATTTTGCCCTCCTGTCACGGTTAGCATAGGGAACGCAAAATTTGGGTGTCTACAGCTGCCCCTCTTTATCATGTTTATGCAATGTTAAATGAAATGAACAGGATAAAGAATAGACACTCGATGCATGAATGACAGTGCACAAGAATGACAATACATACGTGATGCAACACATATAACTTATGATGCAACGTAAGATGTAAGGCATGCAAAATATTCGCAAAAAAAGGGTGTCAATGCGGATGATCGTCTTGTCGGGGTCGGGTCTCGTATCCGGTCACCCATCTCATAATCGCCAGGTCTCGTCGCCGGTCGATCGTCTCGTCGGGGCCAGGTCTCGTATCCGGTCACCCATCTCGTAATCGCCGGTTATCGTCGCCGGTCACCCATCTCGTAATCGCCGGTAATCGTCGCCGGTCGATCGTCTTGTCGGGGCCGGGTTTCGTCGCCGGTCACCCATCTCGTAATCGCCGGTTATCGTCGCCGGTCGATCGTCTTGTCGGGGCCGGGTCTCGTCGCCGATCACCCATCTCGTAATCGCCGGTTATCGTTGCCGGTCGATAGTCTCGTCGGGGCCGGGGTCTCGTCGCCGGTCACCCATCTCGTAATCGCCGGTTATCGTCGCCGGTCGATCGTCTTGTCGGGGCCGGGTTTCGTCGCCGGTCACCCATCTCGTAATCGCCGGTTATCGTCGCCGGTCGATCGTCTTGTCGGGGCCGGGTTTCGTCGCCGGTCACCCATCTCGTGATCGCCGGTTATCGTTGCCGGTCGATCATCTTGTCAGGGCCGGGTTTCGTCGCCGGTCACCCATCTCGTGATCGCCGGTTATCGTCGCCGGTCGATCGTCTTGCGAGTGCCGGGTCTAGTATCCGGTCACTCAGTCGAATTGAGAAGTCGTTTTTGACACCTATTTCATCAAAAATCTCGTCTTTTATTATCACATTATGAGTCAAATCGGCTTTAGAATCGATTATGCTTGCAATGGACAAATGGGGGAGCACTGGGCATCTGCGGCCAGCCGCAGATTGATCTGCGGCCAGCCGCAGATTGATCTGCAGCCATGATCGGGCATATAGGCGGCCAGCCACCTCCCAGATCTGTCACTTTCATTCGTACCCCCACGCGATTTTCACACCTTTGCTCGTCCCTTTTGCTGACTTTTCCAATCTTTTCGCAAAAACCGCTCCGGTTAGATCGATCTACGCGCTACAGGTAACACTTTGACCGATCGTTTTCCAATTTCGTCAATGTTTTGCTATACATTTGGCTATTTGCATGCTTAGAGATAGAAATGTATGCTTTATAATGCTATGCTATGTATTATTGTATATACATGCTATGTATCAACTGTATGAGTCCTATTTTATGCTCATGATGCGGTCACACATATCTGTTGTTTCTTTTTGAGAGAAAATCATGCATTATGGTCCTTTTACATGTTGCAATTACCCATATGAATGCAATTTTGACCTGTTGTGGCTTGGACTAATTGAAAACATGCTTGGTTATGCATGGGATGCCCATTTTACAGACGGAACTCTGCCGATTTTTTTTTCATGCACATATAATAAACATGCATTATGTTGCATTAATTCTACGATGAGTATTGGAATATTTGTGACATAATTCAAAAAAGGAACTCACCTTCCTCCTTGCCTATTCTATTCCAGCTATGGATCCCGACGCTCCTAATAGCTTCTCTGCATCTCGGACCTCGGGTGTTCGCCGCCGTAGGGTTGCACCTGCCCCCGCTCTTCCTCAGATCCGTCAGGCTCGCCGACTAGCGGAGGCTGTCATCCGGCCTGATCATCCCGATGTTGAGGAGGCTGTTCTCCCGGATGTTGTGGTAGAGGGGCCATCTTCTAGCACACCAGCTCCTTCTCATCGCGCCCTATTTGGCGCCTCTGTTCAGATACCCGATCTGTTGGGTCGGGATCTCAGTCGTCACCCCTCAGCATCTCTCATGGCTAATGAGGTATATTTAATTCTACTCTGATTTTATTCTCAATTTCTCAATTCCCGTTCTATCTGGACTGACCCATTGGTGATTGCCACAGGTGCCCGAGTTTACTCAGTCGAGGGGTAACTGGTTCAACATCTACTCCCTCTACACCGCCTTGCACAATGACTACCGAGCGGTGGTGGATTCCTGGGGCTTTCGTCATTTCTTCACCATCATTCCCCGCCAGTGCCCCTGGGGTTATATGAGGGCTCTGTTCGAGAGATGGTTTCGCCAGACCCAGTCCCTTCACCTTTTGGACTGCGAGGTTGTGCTGACTCCCTGGGACTGGAGGTATATCACGGGCATCGAGTTCACCGGATCCCGTGTCCCTCTAGATCTTGACATCACTCCCGCAGAGGTCAGAGCTTTACTAGGTTTTGCTGCCGATGACCGGGTCTTCAAGGCCCGTAGCATTCGGTCTGGAGCTTTGGCCGTTGACGCTGTGGGAGGCATATATGCGACGCCATTCCCCGCGGATCGGGCTACTCGGGATATTCTGCTCCGGCGCCTATTCCTGACCATCATGAGGGGTTGTTTCCTAGGGAACAACTCCTCCACCATTCACTTCAGCGTCATCGGAGCTGTCAGGGACGTAGACCGGATCGGCGATTATGACTGGGGGTCCTTCATATTTGCTTATTTCCTCCACGGTCTTCGTCTACGCTCGGAGGGACAAACAGATGCCTGGCTCGGATTCTACCACTTTCTGCTGGTGAGCCTTCTTTTCCTCTTTACTTACTGTACTTCCCTTCATTTCATTTCTCTTTTCTGCATTTGACAGTTACTCATGCCCTGCCTCGTTTCCGTTCACAGTTCTGGGCCTACGAGCGTCTTCCATGTCTGAGGCCGGCGCTGGCACCACAACACTCTAGAGGAGGTCCCGGTGTCTGGCAACTTTGCCCATTGCCGCATTCAGCTGGAGCTGATCACTGCTGCGGAGGTTTTCTGGACTCCCTATCTTTCGGAGCATCTGGCTGTGGGGTTCACCGATGGACATCCTTCCGGCCCGGAGTTCGCACTTTCCACCCGTCGCCTTACTTTGCAGAGTGTCGGGGGCTGGGTGATGTATTTGGGAGAGCGCGCATTCAGATGCGTCACTGGAGAGATCCGCATCCCGCACTCCCTTCCTTTCACTACCTCCTGGCCATTGGATTCTCAGCCTTCGGGGATCATGCTTGCGGGGGAGGATGGCCAGACATTATCTTCGGGTCCCAGTACGAGCGAGGCCTTTCGCATCTGGTGGGTGCCCCGCACCATCGGTCCTCAGACTCGGGCCACATTCTTTCTTGGAGATATGGTTCCTGGCTCGGTGATGATGACCGATTGGGCTGCCTGCGTTCGGAGTCCCACTCATGCTAAGCAGATTGACTCTTTGACCCGCCAGGTGGAGCAGTTATCCCTGTACCTTCGGGTGTTGGGCTGGACCCCAGAGGATGCTTACGCATATGATCCTGACAGTGCGGATTTCGCCACAGGCCCGAGCTCATTTGATGCCCCAGTGCCGCCTTATATCCCGGATATGAACTTCGGTCCTTTGACTTCGACTACTCCAGGGGATCAGTTCGGGGATCCGAATTTTACAGACGACGTTACCTTTGACTAGATCAGGCTAGGATAGGGCTTTTTGTACCTGGACCTGTTAAATTTATTTTTTCTTTTTTTATTATTATTATTACATGCACTATGTACTGAACTCATTTGTTTTATTTATGCACAGTTTTTATCTTTTATCTCTATGAAATTTATTTGCTTTATTATCAACTGCATGATGCATGCTTTTTTATTTATGGATAGAGAATGACCCTTGTACAGTCTTTTTGATACTTTTCTTCACAGATGTCGTACTCAGATGTCGTGGTACGTTTGGATCTCATTCCTCCCACAGGGTTGGTCGATAGTCTCCTCCGCTGGTTGGATAGTTTATCGCCGGCCGACAGGATCATCGCAGATGGTCTTTTGGGACATTCTTGGTCCTTATTATCCTTTCAGGTGCCAGCGGGCTTTGTGGAGGGTGTTCTGAGCTATTGGGCCCCTGCCTGTCTGGTGTTCAGATTAGGGACAGTAGAGCTGACCCCCACTCTCGAGGAGTATGCTCGCTTTACCGGCTTGCCTTTGGATAGACCTTGTGCCAGGGTCACAGCTGGTTCCATGCACCGTCAGTTCTTGACTTTCACAGGTTTGCGGAGGACAGTCCTGTTATCGGTGATCACCTCAGACCATCTAGTTCCCCTACATTTCTTGATTGATCGATTCGGGTCACCCAACAATTTTCACCTCTTTTCTGGTGATTTTTCCGTATCCGAGGAGCGCTGGGGTGCTTTGAGATTAGACGTTTTGATGGCCTATGTCATCTCAGTTTTGTACTTGCCAGCAGGACCCGATCAGTTGGACATGCGAGTTGTCGTGGCCGTTAGAGCCCTTCAGGAGGATCACACCATTCTCCCCATGATATTGGCGGATACCTATATGTCAGCCTCATATTTCCAGTCTTTCCGAAGCAGAGTATTCAGAGGGAGCTCGACCTTATTGTATGTGTGGTTCATGAGTCATCTCAGTCCCATCGGCCATTTCCGTCGCCAAGGTTTTTGCTTCAGCCATGACATAGCCACGCAGTTTTCGTTTCGTCCCGAGAGCTGTACTGATGCGGCCTCCTGGATATCATTTTTGTCGGTCATTGAGGATCCTTTTCATCTCTTGGTCTATTCGGGTTATTGCTCCTTTATGAGCTTCTTGACTCACGTGCCCCACCTGGATTTCATCCCTATTGCTGGCTTGAGAGGAGTGACGACCTATCATCCCTTAGCGGTTACAGGGCAGTTTGATCAGACACAGGATTTTCACCCTTTCATGGGTGCAGCCGCCTACCGATTCCTTATATCATCCCAAACAGAGAGGGATCTACTGTGGATATACGATCTTTGGTCTCGCAGGATCTTTGCCGAATATAGTGAGGGCTGCCACATCCAGACATTTGCTTACGTGCAGTGGTTGCGCGGAGACTTTGATCCGGCTAGTTTGAGTCAGACTGGGGCCTTTGATGATTCTGGAGTGATTTTCCCAGATGATACCATAGATCATTCCATCTCAGCTGATTCTGCCCTAAGTCGGGTTACTGAGGATACCCGACTCCGCCTGTCCTTGATTAATACTAAAGTTGAGAGGGATGCCGCTCTTGTCGAGACAGATGATGCCATTCTGGCTAGAGACGCTGCCATTGTTGACAGAGACGCCATCGTATTTCAGACCAGGGCAGTTATAGATGCTCATTCTGGGACTGTCAGCTGAGCCACTACTTTATTGGACCGCATCGACATGATGGGACAGCAGATTGCAGGGGACGCTGATGCTTCGGATCTATCCACCACTTTATCCATCCTGCTTCAGTTAGTTGCAGATTTGTAGATTGTTTTATTTCCTGCACAGACTATGTTATTTTTATCGGTTATCGAAAGAGAAATCTTGTAACAAAATGACTTATATATGTAGACATGCATTTAAATTTAGTCATTTTCCCTTTTTGTCGTATCGTTGCCTCTCATTGGATCCTCATTTTATCCAGCTAACCATGATTTTGACATTTTGCTTTCTTTCTCTTCTCAAGTCTTGATGGAGATTCGACAGATATTGCCGTACCCCTGTCGATTTCATCGGATTGGGTCTTAGATTTTTGGCTAACTATTTTGGTTAGATCAGGGTTATGTCATCTGAGATGAAGTTGATTTGTCGGCTGGTTTTGGGAAGGTTTTAAGGGTGTAGGAAGGTTTATCTGGCTGTTGGAAATTGGTTTTGTTTAGGGAAAGGATTATTTTTAAAGGATCAGACCGTGCCGTGATGGCTGCCTACGTACCCCCACAAGTTGGGAGATCAGGTCCTACGTAGTTCGTTTCTCAAAGAAAAAGGAGAAATCGATTATTTAAGCGTAGAACCGCTTCACCGAGTCGGAATTGAGGGGCTGTGGAAATACCTCCCCATCCATTTCTTGCAATATGAGGGCTCCTCCTGATAGCACTTTCTTAATCACGAACGGTCCTTCCCAGTTCGGGGCAAACTTCCCCTTGGCTTCGTCTTGACAAGGCATGACTCTTTTTAGCACCAAATCATTTTCTTTGAACTTTCGAGGTCTTATCCTTTTGTCGTATGATCGAGAGATCCTTTGTTGATATAACTGACCGTGCCAAACAGCAGCCACCCTCCTTTCATCAATTAGGGCCAATTGGTCGTATCGACTTTGCATCCAATCCTCCTCGCTTATCTGAGCATCGATCACTATTCTGAGGGACGCCATCTCAACCTCAACTGGCAGAACAGCCTCCATTCCATACACCAAAGCGTAAGGGGTTGCCCCTGTAGAAGTACGCGTTGACGTTCGGTATGCCAGCAGGGTGAGGGGTAGCAGATCCGGCCATCCCCAATGATTAGCAGACATTTTCGCCATGATCTTCTTGATGTTCTTATTTGTAGCCTCCACTACCTCATTCATCTTAGGACGGTAAATGACAGAATTTAGGTGTTTGATCTTAAATTGGTCGCATAATCCCTTCATGAGGGCGTTGTTCAAATTCTTGGCATTGTCGGAGACCAAAACCTCAAGTTGCCCGTATCGACAAATGACATTATTTCTGATGAAACCGACGATGACCTCCTGAGTTACTTTGGGGAAAGAAGCTGCTTCTACCCATTTGGTGAAGTAATCGATCATGACGAAAATGAATCGGTGTCCGTTGCTTGCTTTGGGCTCTATCGGTCCGATTACGTCCATGCCCCATATTGAAAATGGCCACGGGGAGGTCATACAGTGTAGTTCATTGGGAGGCGTATGGATCACATTACCGTGCGCCTGGCATTGGTAACACTGTTTGACATGATCATCGCAGTCAGCTTTCAGTGTTAACCAATAATGCCCCGTTCTCAAGATCTTTTTGGCCAACATCGGTCCACTCATGTGTGGCCCACACACTCCACCATGTATTTCGTTCATAATCCTTTGGGCCTGCGTTTCATCTACGCATTGCAACAGTCCCAACCCAGCATCCCTCTTGTAGAGTGAATCCCCACTCAGGTAAAATTTCATTGCCATCTTTTGAATCCTCATCCTCTCAACTCAGCTCGCCTGGTCGGGAATGGATCTATCCCTCAGGTACTCCCTTATGTCGTGATACCAAGGCTGCCCCGGCATAACCACCTTGTCTGATAATACTGCAACATGTTCCTCGTATGCCGGGGTATTCTGTACTGCTATTTCAATCTGTGGAACATCTTTTCTTTTGATTATATGGATTAAGGAAGCCAGGGTTGCCAACGCATCCGCAAAATCATTCCGTCCCCGGGGAATATGGCAAAAAGCGATATCTTCGAACTCTTGCATCAACTGGGTAACACAACGATGGTATGGAAGTAACCGAAGCTCTTTAGTGTTGTACACCCCGATCGCTTGTCTGATTACCAGTTCTGAATCCCCAAACACCGCTAACCTCTTCACTCCCATATCGCGGGCAAAACGGAGTCCCAATATATATCCCTCGTATTCAGCTGTATTGTTTGAATTACTGAACTGCAATTTAGTAGCCACAGGGTATTGCTCTCCGGTGATAGAGACCAGTACTGCTCCGGCTCCTGCCCCCTCAGCATTCATGGCACCATCAAAATACAGCTTCCAGAACTGCCCCTCGTCATCACATTTCGTGTGTAATACCCAAAATATATCTTCGCCTGACAGAGGAGTTTCTAACGGCTCCATCCCTCCTGATGGCGTTTCTGCCAACTGATCCGCAATTCCCTGCCCTTTCATGGTTTTCTGAGTTACGTATACCATGTCGAACTGTTGTAAGATTAACTGCCATCTTGAAATTTGACAGTTCAGCATGGGCCTTTCAAAGATATATTTCAAGGGATCCATCCTCGATATCAGGTACGTAGTATGCCCATGGAGGTAGTGCTGTAATCTCCCTGCAGCCCAGGCTAGAGCACAACAGGTCTTCTCGATGGGAGTGTAATTCTGTTCACATTGGCTAAATCTCTTGCTGAGGTAATAGATGGCCTACTCTTTACCCACCTCATTCTTCTGTCCCAGCATACATCCCATCGCGATGGCATTGACCGATATATACATAAACAGAGGGATCCCATCCTTCGGGGGTACCAGCACTGGTGCCTCTGTCAGCTGCTTTTTAATGGTCTGAAAAGCCTCCTGACATTGCTCATTCTATTCTTGGGAAGCACTTTTCCTTAACAATTTGAAAATTGGCTCGCATATAGTCGTCAAGTGGGATATAAAACGGCTGATGAAGTTTATTCTTCCGAGGAATCCTCTTATCTCCTTCTCTGTGTGAGGTGCCGGCATATCCACAATGGCCTTAATCTTTGCTGGATCCAACTCAATGCCTCGATCACTAACCAGGAATCCCAAGAGCTTACCCGACTGCACTCCGAAAGCACACTTTGCTGGATTGAGCTTCAAATTATACTTTCTGAGCCGATCGAATAGCTTTTTAAGATGGGTTATATGGTCAGATTCTACCCTTGACTTCACGATAATGTCATCCACGTAGACCTCTATCTCCTTATGCATCATATCGTGGAACAGGGCCATCATGGCTCTCTGATAAGTAGCCCCCGCGTTTGTGAGACCAAAAGCCAATCGTCTATAGCAAAAGGTGCCCCAAGGGGTGATGAACGCGGTCTTTTCCCGATCTTCTTCCGCCACCATTATCTGATGATACCCCGCGAAGCAATCAACAAAAGAGTACATCTCGTACTGGGTTGTGTTATCCACCAGGATGTGTATGAAAGGCACCGGGAAGTTATCCTTGAGACTGGCCTTGTTTAGATCTCTATAGTCTACATATACCCTCACCTTCCCTCCTGGCTTAGCCACTGGGACTACATTGGACAGCCATTCTGGGTAAGTGGATACCATAATGATTCCGGCCCTGAACTGTTTGATGATCTCTTCCTTCACTTTTAAGCTCCACTCTGGTTTCAACTTTCTTAATTTTTGCTTGACAGGCCTGAAACCCTCCTTGATGGGCAACCGGTGTACCACAATGTCGGTGGATAATCTGATCATGTCCTCATGAGACCAGGTAAAGACATCCTCATATTGGCTTAGCAACTCAGTTATTTCTGCTTTCTAGCTAGGGGTAAGGTCCGTCCCTATCTTGAGTTCTTTTGGCTTGTCAGGGGTTCCGATATCTATAGTGATAGTTTGGTCCAAGTTGGGTTTGGGTTTATCCTCGACCCATCCTTTGATCTCGTCAGGCGCGTCGTCGTAATCTGTCTCGTCTTGCTCAATGCCCATTAAATTGAAATCCAGCTCAATGTCAAAATCATAATCATCATTCAAATTTGAAAGACCGTTTGTTAGGCAAGGATTACTCAAATTGGTACACCTGACATGAAACAAAATACTTGTCATATATAAGTTATTTTCCACAACGATCACATTTTCAGATAACATGAAGAAACGACATAATTATGCAAAATACAAAACAACAAAAATAAACTTCTTCATCCTCCCATCCTCTGGGGTTTATCACCCTGACGTCGGGTTTTACCCTTGTTTGGATATCACTGGTTTCATGGTCCAATTGTCGACGGTCAGGTCAGATGAAATGCGCTGGATAAAAGGGGGCTTTACATCGGAAACTTCCCCGATGATTACGGCTACATTGCCTGAGTCCTCCTCCCTACCTTCTTCAGGAATAATTAGCCCTGCCCAATCGATGACATGCACACCTTGTTGGGCTCCCGGTGGCGTGCTAACATCCTTCCCCTCCTCATTGCCTGCTGACTGTCCGGGAATATAGCACCTGGTTTCAAACTTTTGCGCGACCTCCTGTAGGAAACTTTCCCTCCTGGTCGACTCATCACTTGCAGGGGTTAATTCTTCATCCCCTGACTTAATCACAGGCTCGCTAGTCCCCTGCTCATTGTTGACCTTGGTCACCGGACTGCCAGCCAGTCGAATCGAGGCCACGCCCTGCCAGTGTCTCCGTGTTATGCCTTCATGATATCCCAACTCTGCTTTACCTATCTGATGGGGTAGTTGAATGGGCTCGGTGATTCCTTGGCTACTCTTTCCTAACCCCTGTCCAGGCTGGAATTTTATTTTCATCATTTCTTTTGCAACGAAGGTAAGTTCTGGAGAGACCCTAGGTTTCACGGCTGGGGTTCCCAGGCATCTGTAGTGGGGAGTGCTGATTTTCAGCGCCTGAAAACTGGCAGGTGCCGCCAACTCGTCCACATTAATCACTGGCAGGCCATTCCTGGGAGGAGAAGGGTTATCACATTCTGCCGAGATCGTTATCAGATTCCCGTCGATGATTAGTTTGATTTGCTGGTGTAGCGTGGAAGGAACTGCCCCGGCCATGTGTATCCACGGCCTCCCTAATAACAGGTTATAACTGGCCGCAATGTCTAGGACTTGGAAAGAGATATCAAAAGTACAAGGTCCTATTTCCACCGGCAATTCTATCTCTCCAATTGTATCCCTCCGGGAACCATCGAAGGCTCGCACCACTACATGACTGGCCCGTAGGCGCTTGGGATTGATGTTCATCTTCTGCAATGTACTGAGGGGACAGATATTCAACGCCGATCCCCCGTCAATCAGTACCCCATTCATGATATAACCTGAGGAGATTACCGCGATATGTAGCGGTTTTCGATGCCCCCTTCCCTCCTTGGGGATATCATCGTCGATAAATGATATTACATTACTTTCCAACAGATGGTCGACCTGATGGCTGAAACTTTCTTTGCTGATCTCCTTGGGAACATATGCCTCCTCCAGGACTTTCGCCAGGGTTTTGCAGTGATCATTGGATGATAACACCAAGTCCATGATTGATGTCAGGGTCGACTCCTCGCTTAATATCTGGATCCCCCTTGTTTCCGGATGATCCATCTTTCTTAAGAATTCCAGGGCTTTCTCCTCTGATATTTTTTCATTTTTCTTCGTCTTGCTTTCAAGGACTCGCCCAGGGAGATACAAAGGATTCCTCCTTGTTGTCACAGAAGCACAACTGGCCACTTCCTCTGACATTCCCCCATAATTCCATGGTACCGTCTTTAGACTGCTGACAGGGATTTGCGGTCTCGCTGCAAGGATGAGGGGTTTCGGAGCCGTTAGCTTGACAGGCCCCCTAATGATATTCTTGCTTACCCCTGCCAGTCTAATTGGCGCTCCCCGTGTATTCCTGTGATCACTTATCATGTTGATCATTTCATCAATTTTCTTCACATAACTCAGCCTTGACGGCCCCTCGGCTTCACTGGCCTCCGCCACATTGACCCCTCCTCCATCATGTCTAGGCAAAGGATTGATTTTAACATTTGGGGAGTCTGGCTGTTCCACCACAATTTCTCCACTATCAATCAAGTTCTGGATTCTGTGTTTCAGCGTCCAACATTCTTGTGTGTCATGACCAGGGGAACCTGAGTGGTATGCGCATCGCTTGCTTGGGTCAAACCTTCTTCCCTTTTGGTCACTTGGGGGTGCCAAATCAACTATCTTCTTTTGGGCTAACAATACCGCCAAAATCCGCTCAAGAGGATCCCCGAGTGGGGTGAATACTCGATTTTGCGAGGCCTCGAATCTCCTTCGCCCTTCCGCCCTCTGATCAGTGAAGTTAGGCTGTGGGGATGGCCCCACTCTTTGCACCTGTACTGGAGGATTGTTTTCTGCCTTCCTAGCCGATCCCTGCAGGATGAGGGAAACATCTTCTTCCTTTTTCTTTTGGACCCTACGGGAAGTGCTGGCATAATTTCCACTCTGTATTTGTTCTGCAGCTGTTTCCAAAGCCGTGAAATCCCAGATTTTGCCAGATTTCAATCCCATATCCACCATTTCTCCGTGTTTAATCATCTCAGCAAAAGGTCTTCCAATCCCTGATATAACCCGCTCATAATAAGGTGCCTCTTGAATATCCACGAAGGTCATCACCATCTCTGACTCGCTCATGGGGGGATTCACCTATGCGGCCATACCCCTCCATCGCTGTGCATAATCCCTGAAAGATTCCCTTGGTTGCTTCTTGATTTTCGTCATTTGATATCTATCAGGGGCCATTTGTGCTTGGAAGCTATACTGTGTTAAGAAGGTGTGGGCCAACTCCTCCCAATTGTGGATCCGGGCATTGTCAAGACGGGCATACCAGATTCTTGCCTCTCCCGTCAGGCTCTTTTGAAATAATTGCATTCTTAGACCTTCGTCTTCGGCATAAGATCCCAACTCCCCAATGTAGATTTTCAGATGTGTGTAAGGATCCCCCTTCCCATTGTATTTCTCAAATTCGGGGATTTTAAATTTCTCAGGATATCTGGTTCCGGGAAAGACACATAGATCTGAATAGTTCACCCTGCCTAGGGACCCTATGCCCTTCAGAGATTGGATAGTTTCCTCCATTTGTGTCATTTTCTTTCGTAGGTCATCAGTGTCTCCTTCCTCTAGGATACTAATCACTGCTCTCTGAGGTATGAGAATGACCTTTGGGACGACGGGTTCGCCCTTAGGTTGGGGTGGATCCTCTTTAGGTGGATCCTGTCTAGGTAGCAATTGTTCCTTTAGCATTATGGCCATTTCTAACATCTGTTTCTTGAAATCGTCAAATTCCTCCCTAGATATGGAACCAGGATTAGTAGATGGAATATCAGCCATTTCAGATGTAGAGTTCTGAGCCCTTTTAGATTGCGAACGCGTTTGAGGAGCAATCCTACAGAAACAATGGTTCAAAGTTTAGTCCTGGGTAATGAAGGGATGTAGATGCATGCTAAAGCCGTAACTTTTGTGTTTTGGGTTTTTTAATCTTTCTCTGCAAAACAACATGTTAGCGATCCTTTATTGCAATAATAAGTGATAGACATGACTTATTATGCCTTCCCAGCTATTCCCTGCAAAACACGGAGATCAGTACTTTCTTTTGCCAATAGGGAAGGTATATGACAGTTGCATGCCATTTATATGACATTTATTTTGACTAAATGATAAAAGGGTATGAAGAAACTTCCCTTTCGTTAGGTTTATCAGAGGCTGACCTACCCTAGGGTTACTCTCGCGGGCTTTTCGGCATGAAGGTTCCCATATCTTCGCAATCTACTCGTCTGAATCCTTTCGATTGGAGCGGATATGGGTGGTGCGTTTCCTGAGCCATCTCCGGGGAGCAGCCCCTTCGAGTCCAGTAATAAGCAACCGACAGGTTCGCCTCAGGAGGAGGTACACTCTCAACATACATTCACATTCATCGTCCTCACCGTATGCAAATGATTACTTTAAAGTAAAGCCATTCCATTCAATTATTCATTTATTGGACAAAACACACATTCACACAACAAAAGTACAAAAGATCAAAATATCGCATGCACACACATATTAATGAATTTTTTAAGGATAGGATAGCATCAAGATTTGAACGCGGCTTAAGCCCTCTAATGTCCCCAGCAGAGTCGCCAGCTGTCGACGCCGATTTTTTGCCTTTTCCGATTTTAGCTTTTTATTAGATGATTTTTTGGAAAAGGTCGGCATTAATGTCGACGGGGTTTTGAAATATCGTTTTCTATGATGAGCCAATTAACCAGAGTCGCCAGTTGGTATATTTGAAATGGATGTACCAACTCATCCGAGTTTTCGTTTTTTTATATATCGATGGCTCATATGTGACTCCGAATTAATTGGTCTGCAAACCGAGATTCATAGAGTTCGGGGGCTTCCTTAAGCGAGGGGAAGGTGTTAGGCACCCCTCAACTTCCGTGAAACACGGTTACCGCAATCTTGATACTTTCCTATCCTTTAATTCATGAAATGTGTATGTGTGTGTGTGTGTGTGTGCCTTTGTGAATGTGGTGGTGAGTTTGCATGAAGAAACCATTTGGGTTTTTTTTGAAAAGTCGTGCTTTTCTTTTGGGAATGCTTCAGAATGTCCTTCGGTTTATACGAGAAAGCTTTATGAGAAAATGTTTGATTTTAATTGTCAAAACTGTGATATTGCATTAGGTGTCGTTTTGGCAAAACAAGAATTTTCTAAACCTTTGTCAAAATAGGAATCGAGATCTATACGTTGCTTTCATAATTCAAATAATGGGAAACCTCTAGGATCTCTTTAACCCTATGCACGAAGATTTAATAAAACGTTACTTATTTTTATAAAGTCATTTTTGATGTTTGAGAACGATTTCTCTTTTGTCTTCTCGTTAAATAGGAATCGACATTTATTAGCATTTCCAAATTTTAGCCTCGTGATGCTAATAACCTACTTTGATTGATTTTATAGAAATCTTCATCGTTTAACTTTGAAATCAATTTTGGGTCATAAATCAAATCAAGCATTAAAATGCATTGGGGCTATTCATGGGCATGTAAGCCATCAAAATAACCCCGAACGCCAACAATCGCATACTTTCACTATGACGGGGCCTTAAACACGATTCTCGCCTTAGCGTCGTTTTAAGGCCCGACGATTACATATTTACAATGAAAACTACATCGTTCCTACTTCTTACATCAAAAGAGGTCCATCATCGGATTTGGACCACGGGGTCGCTTTCCTAGGCTCACACCCGAATTTTCACACACCCACAACCGGATATTACAAGAAGTAACCAACACGGATAATCTAACAATACCAAGACATCCTAAAATAACGATCTAAAGGAACCGCGCCCAATATAGCACCGTAAAACAAACAAAAATCAATAAATAAATATCATCGGGTTATTAGGAAGAAATTTGTTCCGATGGAACCCTCACTAATAATCCCTAATTCATTGTTCCATCATCAATTACATGAAAACTACGTTCAATTCAACCAAAGGATACGATAGAAATTGCAAAAATAAGGAGATTTTCACCTTGCAAATGAGATCAAAGTGGATGTAAACTTGTGTATTCTGAATAGAAGAAAAAGTATATGTGATACAATCAAATCAAAAGAATATTATTCCTCTCTTTTTTCTTCCCTTTCTCTCCTATTTTGTTGCAAATCTATGCTATTTCTCCTTGAATTTCCGTGTTGCTGCTTATTCTTCTGCTCCCTCTGCCTGATCCAACTCTCTGCTCTCTGAATGAAGGAATGTGTTGAAGTAGCCGCAGATCAATCTGCGGCTGGCCTTAGCCCGCCATCCACTCAGCCCGCCATGCACTTTAGTTATTTAATTCTCTTCGGTTTCCTCACAGCACCTCGATTCCCGCGTTGTGTTGTCGGTTTTCGCCGAAAGGCATGTATTTTGCAGTCCGGGAATTACTGTGAGACGTGACACATTATTCGGGAATGCTCATTTTGAATGGCGTTGTTGTCACGTCGGTTTTGACTGGAAATCGTCGCGGTGGCGTCGAGTGTTCGCATTTGTGCCCATTCTTCGCTCCCGCAGGCCGGTTCAATTGACAATTTTGCCCTCCTGTCACGGTTAGCATAGGGAACGCAAAATTTGGGTGTCTACACATATAATCACTTTATATTACTAATACTAATTAATTATTTAAAGATTATAAATCTTTTTATTTACCATTCAAGGTTAACATTCAAGCTATGCTAATTTTTAGCATAAGCTTATCTTACTTTCCTTCCATCAATTTAATTAGTTAATCATCTTTGACTCATTTATATTTCTTAGTCAACTTAAATAAATAAATTGACTAACTTTCTTAATTCATATCACATATGCTCAAAGTAATAATAATAATAAAAAAAATTATTCGTAAAAATATACATATATAATCATATAAAATTCTCGGTCCTTACATTCTCCCCTCCTTATAAGGATTCCGTCCCCGGAATCACTATTACCGTACATTCAAATTATGTATATCCTTAGACACTTATTTATTATTATAACTTACGTATTACTTCATTTGCTCTTTCCCATCCCAATCAGGGGCGAAATATCTTTGCTTAACTCAAGTCTCATTTGACTTGCCATGGCTCATAATTACCTATTATACTTAGGTATCAACATCCTCCTCATAATAATATTGCTCTAACATATTAAGCAACTCTCGCTTTCTCTTACTCTACTCTAGAACCTTTAAGGGTTATAATAAACCACTTGGTTATACTTGTTTTAATTGGAGTGAAATGAGAGAGTTTTTATAAGACTAAAAATATATACATATAGCTTGTGTATATACATATAAATCTCCAACATATCTTCATCTTCTCTCCCTAAACTCTTGCATATCTTAGCTAATGTCAAAGGCTAGGAAATAAGGGACACCTTGCTTGGAGTTGGTAATGTAGATATGCAAGGTGGCTTAGAAAAATAAAAGGCCCATGTGCTTAATACTCCTTCCTTTGCCCGGTACACCTCCCCCAATATTAGCCAATTTTTTATTTTTGTTTTATTGCTATACTTGATAAATTAAATGATCTAGAAAGCCCACACCAATTGGGCCAAGCTTGGGCTATCCAATAATTCATTTGGGCTCCCTAATTAATTTAAATTGCTTGGGCCATGCAAATTAAAATGGTCCAACACATAAATTTTACATTACCCTATATATTTAATTAGGGTTTCTATTCCACTAATTTTGGGAATTTAAATAATTATTAACATAGATCTAATTTTATAACCCAATTAGGCTTGCTATAAATAGGGTATAAAATAAATAATTAAATTTAGATAATAAAATTAATCTCTTAAGATAGTATATATTCTAAATACTAAAATCCTTCAATACTATAACCCTTAGGTTATTAAATTCTCATTCCTAATATATATATATTAGGTTATAAAGCTTTCTTTTTAATTCTCTTTATATAATAAATAAATATATATACATATTTATAATATATATATATATATATATATATATATATATATATTTACTCTCATACATATTCCACATAAGTTATAATATATTTATCATCATTAATAAATATTTAATACATTCATTTATCCACATATCCATTCAATGTAAGTCACAAAGTGTTCAATACACTAATAAATAATTTAGTATACTTATTTTCTTGGATTTTCTTTTTGTTCCATTAATTCATTAACTTAATTAGCCCTAATTGGCTTAATAAGTTATTACACATTCATATAATCACTTTATATTACTAATACTAATTAATCATTTAAAGATTATAAATCTTTTTATTTACCATTTAAGGTTAACATTCAAGCTATGCTAATTTTTAGCATAAGCTTATCTTAATTTTCTTCCATCAATTTAATTAGTTAATCATCTTTGCCTCATTTATATTTCTTAGTCAACTTAAATAAATAAATTGACTAACTTTCTTAATTCATATCACATATGCTCAAAGTAATAATAATAAAAATAAAAAAATTATTCATAAAAATATACATATATAATCATATAAAATTCTCGGTCCTTACATTCTCCCCTCATTATAAGGATTCCGTCCCCGGAATCACTATTACCGTACATTCAAATTATGTATATCCTTAGACACTTATTTATTATTATAACTTACGTTTTACTTCATTTTCTCTTTCCCATCCCAATCAGGGGCGAAATATCTTTGCTTAACTCAAGTCTCATTTGACTTGCCATAGCTCATAATTACCTGTTATACTTAGGTATCAACATCTTCCTTATAATAGTATTGCTCTAACATATTAAGCAACTCTCGCTTTCTCTTACTCTACTCTAGAACCTCTAAGGGTTATAATTAGACCTGGCAAATTAGGCCCAGGCCCGCCGGTCGGGACGGGCTGGCCCGTAAATGGCTACGGGCTTCAGATTTCTAGCCCACGAAAATCTGGGCCATTTTGGCCCGACCCAGTTTTAGCCCGGCCCGCCCGCATGTTATTTGTTTAAAAAATTTGATACCAATGCTTCCATGAAGGATTGAACCCAAGACCTCTTCAACATACTAAATAAGCATTTTGACCAATTGAGCTACAACAATTTTATACCTTAACTACAATCTTATTATTGTACATAAGTTATTGTTACATAATATATATATATATATAGTAATATATATATATATATATATATATATTATTAACGTTATATATATAATATTGATGTATGTATATATATATAATAATATTTGTTATTATTTATTTTCCTCTCTCTAAGTTACATTTTCCTTTCACAAGATTTTTAAAAGTTTTACAAAAATTGGTATAAATATATTAATATATATATATATATATTATTAACGTTATATATATATATAATTATTAATTATATATATTATTAACGTGTATATATATAACAATATTTGTTATTATTTATTTTTCTCTCTCTAAGTTATCTTTTCCTTTCCCAATATTTTCAAAAGTTTTACAAAATTTGTTACATATATATGTTATTGTTATATATATATATATATATATGTGTGTGTGTGTGTGTGTGTGTGTGTGTGTGTGTGTATGTGTATAGATATTGGTAACGTGTATATATAACAATATTTGTTATTATTTATTTTCCTCTCTCTAAGTTACCTTTTTCTTTTCCAAAATTTTCAAAAGTTTTACAAAAATTGTTATATATTTATACGTTATTGTTTTATATATATATATATATATATATATATATATATATATATATATATATATATATAATATATATATATATATATGTATATATATATATATTATTAATGTTATATTATATATATATATATTATTAATGTGTATATATAACAATATTTGTTATTATTTATATGTTATTGTTATATATATAATAATATATATATATATATTATTAATGTGTATATATAACAATATTTATATATTTATATATTAGTAACGTATATATATACAATTATATATATTATTAACGTTATATTAATATATTATTAATATATATATAACATTATATATATATATATATATATATATATTATTAACGTATATAACATAACAAAGATCATATAGCTCAGTTGGTAAAAACTCTTGTTTAGTTGTAAGAGGTCATGAGTTCAAATCTTGGCAAAGGCTTTAATTTTTTAAAAAAAAATAAAAAGCCCGCGGGCTGGCCCGGCCTGGCCCAACCCGGGCCACGGGCCTATAAATTTCAGTCCATAAAATGCTGGGCCTTTTTAGCCCGCCCGTAATTGGTCCGTTCCGTCTCTAGTCCGGCCCGTTTGAGCTGGCCCGACCCGTTTGTCAGGTCTAGTTATAATAAACCACTTGGTTATACTTGTTTTAATTGGAGTGAAATGAGAGAGTTTTTATAAGACTAAAAATATATACATATAGCTTGTGTATATATATATATAAATCTCCAACATATCTTCATCTTCTCTCTTTAATCTCTTGCATATCTTGGCTAATGTCAAATGCTAGGAAATAGGGGACACCTTACTTGGAGTTAGTAATGTAGATATGCAAGGTGGCTTAGAAAAGTAAAAGGCCCATGTGCTTAATACTCCCTCCTTTGCCCGGTACACCTCCCCCAATATTAGCCAAATTTTGATTTTTGTTTTATTGCTATACTTGCTAAATTAAATGATCTAGAAGACCCACACCAATTGAGCCAAGTTTGGGCTATCCAATAATTCATTTGGGCTCCCTAATTAATTTAAATTATTTGGGCCATGCAAATTAAAATGGTCCAACACATAAATTTTACATTACCATATATATTTAATTAGGGTTTCTATTCCACTAATTTTGGAAATTTAAATAATTACTAACATTGATCTAATTTTATAACCCAATTACGCTTGCTATAAATAGGGTATAAAATAAATAATTAAATTGAGATAATAAAATTAATCTCTTAAGTTAGTATATATTTTAAATACTAAAATTCTTCAATACTATAACCCTTAGGTTATTAAATTTTCATTCCTAATATATATATATATATATATATATATATATATATTAGGTTATAAAGCTTTCTTTTTAATTCTCTTTATATAATAAATAAATAAATATACATATTTATAATATATATATATATATATATATATATATATATATATATATATAGTCTCATACATATTCCACATAAGTCATAATATATTTATCATCATTTATAAATATTTAATACATTCATTTATCCACGTATCCATTCAATGTAAGTCACAAAGTGTTCAATACACTAATAAATAATTTAATATACTTATTTTCTTGGCTTTTCTTTTGGTTCCAATAATCCATTAACTTAACTAGCCCTAATTGGCTTAATAAGTTATTACACATTCATATAATCACTTTATATTACTAATACTAATTAATCATTTAAAGATTATAAATGTAACACCCCTGTCCCACATCGAAAGATAAGGGAAAAGTTTGTCTGTGTATAAGGAATTGAGTTACTATCAATAGTACCTTCAAGTCGTGACCTTTTGGGTGAACCTGTGGTGGGCTAAGATGACCCAAGAAGATACTATTGGGCCAGTAATTTAAGGCCTTGTTTGGATGGATTTGATTCGATTCGGACTTGGGATTTGACCCGAGATTTGGTCCGGACTCGGGATTTGACCCGGGTTGTTACATATGGTATCAGAGCCGACTCTCGAAAGCTCGGGTCGGGTCATCCGATCGAGTTACCGGAGGTGGGAACACGAAGGCTGGTGGTATTATCTCACAATGGAGAGAGGGAGGTCCAGAGGTGGGGACACGAAGTCAGCCGGTACTATCCCACAATAGAGAGGCAAAGATCTGTGGACCGTGCGTGTGATCGGTTCTGACGGGGACGTCAGAAATTTAAGTGGGGGAGTTTGTAACACCCCTGTCCCACATCAAAAGATAAGGAAAAAGTTTGTCTGTATATAAGGAATTGAGTTACTATCAATAGTACCTTCAAGTCATGACCTTTTGGGTGAGCCTGTGGTGGGCTAAAATGACCTAAGAAGATACTATTGGGCCAGTAATTTAAGGCCTTGTTTGGATGGATTTGATTCAATTTGGACTTGGGATTTGACCTGAGATTTGTTCCGGACTCGGGATTTGACCCGGGTTGTTACAATAAATCTTTTTATTTACCATTCAAGGTTAACATTCAAGCTATGCTAATTTTTAGCATAAGCTTATCTTACTTTCCTTCCATCAATTTAATTAGTTAATCATCTTTGCCTCATTTACATTTCTTAGTCAACTTAAATAAATAAATTGACTAACTTGCTTAATGCATATCACATATGCTCAGAGTAATAATAATAATAATATAAAATTCTCAGTCCTTACATTCTCCCTTCCTTATAAGGATTCCGTCCCCGGAATCACTATTACCGTATATTCAAATTATGTCTATCCTTAGACACTTATTTATTATTATAACTTACGTATTACTTCATTTGCTCTTTCTTATCCCAATCAGGGGCGAAAAATCTTTGCTTAACTCAAGTCTCATTTGACTTGCTATGGCTCATAATTACCTATTATACTTAGGTATCAACATCTTCCTCATAATAGTATTCCTCTAACATATTAAGCAACTCTCGCTTTCTCTTACTCTACTCTAGAACCTCTAAGGGTTATAATAAACTACTTGGTTATACTTGTTTTAATTGGAATGAAATGAGAGAGTTTTTATAAGACTAAAAATATATACATAAAGCTTGTGTATATACATATAAATCTCCAACATATCTTCATCTTTTCTCTCTAATCTCTTGCATATCTTGGCTAATGTCAAAGGCTAGGAAATAGGGGACACCTTGCTTGGAGTTGGTAATGTAGATATGTAAGGTGGCTTAGAAAAATAAAAGGCCCATGTGCTTAATACTCCCTCCTTTACCCGGTACACCTCCCCCAATATTAGCCAATTTTTGATTTTTGTTTTATTGCTATACTTGCTAAATTAAGTGATCTAGAAGACCCACACCAATTGGGCCAAGTTTGGGCTATCCAATAATTCATTTGGTCTCCTTAATTAATTTAAATTGCTTAGGTCATGCAAATTAAAATGGTCAACACATAAATTTTACATTACCCTATATATTTAATTAGGGTTTCTATTCCACTCATTTTGAGAATTTAAATAATTACTAACATAGATCTAATTTTATAACCCAATTAGGCTTGCTATAAATAAGGTATAAAATAAATAATAAAATTTAGATAATAAAATTAATCTCTTAAGTTAGTATATATTTTAAATACTAAAATCCTTCAATACTATAACCCTTAGGTTATTAAATTCTCATTCCTCATATATATATAGATATATATATATATATAGATATCTTAGGGTATTAAACTTTCAATTTAATTCTCTTTATATAATAAATAAATAAATATACATATTTATAATATATTTATTTATTTAGTCTCATACATATTCCACATGAGTCATAATATATTTATCATCATTGATAAATTGATAAATATTTAATACATTCATTTATCCACATATCCATTCAATGTAAGTCACAAAGTGTTCAGTACACTAATAAATAATTTAATATACTTATTTTCTTGGCTTTCCTTTTTGTTCCATTAATTCATTAACTTAATTAGTCCTAATTGGCTTAATAAGTTATTACACATTCATATAATCACTTTATATTACTAATACTAATTAATCATTTAAAGATTATAAATCTTTTTATTTACCATTCAAGGTTAACATTCAAGCTATGCTAATTTTTAGTATAAGCTTATCTTACTTTCCTTCCATCAATTTAATTAGTTAATCATCTTTGCCTCATTTATATTTCTTATTCAACTTAGATAAATAAATTGACTAACTTGCTTAATTCATATCACATATGCTCAAAGTAATAATAATAATAATAAATAAAAAAAATTATTCGCAAAAATATACATATATAATCATATAAATTATCGATACTTATAATGAACCTCCCTTATTTGGCAAAATGTTTAGTCGGATATTCAGACCCTGCCGAAAGGCGGTGACGATAAATGCGAATGTCGTTTTAGTATGTAGTGTTGATCAACGCATGGTACAAAAGGCTGATCACCCACCGTGCCCGTTAGTCCAAACAGTTTTATAGTTGAATTACTGTTAGACCTTTTCTAGTATGAAAACAAAAGTTCTTGGTCTTTCGACCCCTCAACATAAACAGTCAATATGTCGTTTTAAAAATGTAAACGAACAATTATGTTATTTAAAATTGATTTAATGTCTTCATAACTATTGTTCAGTTGTTAAATTATTCTTTAGAGAAAATATTTAATTCCTGATTATGTTGTCATTATTAACTATTATTACTTGCTAGGTAATTAAATGCTCACCCTTGCTTGGAAGTAAATGTTTTTAGTATAACCTGAGCGTATAGAAGGTTTTGGTAAGGACAAAGGAAAGGGGAAGATGGATGAATGGAAGACTGAGTACTTTATTTGTAATAATTTAGTACAAATATAATATTATGTTATTATGAGATGTTGGAGATAGATTAAAGGTCTTAGAACCTGGGATTGTAAGGATATGTATGTAATAATTAGTAATTACATTTATGTCAATAAGATTATAGAGATGTGTGTGTGTGGATGAATAGTACCGTGGAGCACTGGATTTGGGTTCAAAGGGACCCGGATTTGGGGGCGTCATAGGTTGGTATCAGAGTTGTAGATTACAAACCTTAGGTTGGGGTACCTAGGGCTATAACCTTAGAAAAGTTAGAGAAGTAAGTAAGAAGATAAACTCAAATAGAGTTTGTAAGAGATGGATTGAGAAAATTCTTCTAAAGAAGACTAAAGAAGTAAAAATAACATAAATTGAATCGTTATTTGTTATATTAATTATAATGTGCTGTTATGTACTAATCAATAGAATAATTTGATTGTAGGATGTCAGGAGATGATGAAATTAGATATCTCCAAGTGGATACTGAGATGTTATTAGCTGCACCAATGCCATTAGCCGAGGTTCCAGCTCAGAGTGTTTCGGTGATTGATGCGGAGAAGGATTTTGAAGAGGATCAAGAAGTGGAAGTGTTAGTTGAGGTAGCTGATGGTAAAATAGTTGAGGCTGTACCGTCTGAGAAGGTTTTGAAAGACGAACCTATGGTGCATCTAGAAAATGATCATGAAGAAAACCTATAAATGGAATTGAGTGAAAAGGGAGAATCAAATCCCAAAGAGGCTCAGATAGAGCCAGAAGTAAGGACGAAAGAGGAAGAATAAGGCATGGTAGCAGCCGGAGTTGATCAGGCATCAGTGGAGGTGCAGGATTTGAAGAATAAGGTGTTTTCCCTGGGGCAAAATGTGGAAGGTAGAAATATTATTAAATAGTCAGTTAGAAATTGTATTAAGGGAGATGGCGGAAGAGCGTAATAAGTTGAAGGATCAAGTTGAGAAGATGAGAGCCGAATGCAACGTACCACATGAAGCTCCAAATAAAAAGAGAAAAGGGAGATGGATCTATAAGAGTAGTAATAAGCAGAAAGACCCTAAGCAGTGGGTAGAAAAATGTAAGAATTGTGGAAAGACCCACATGGGTATATGTTTGAGAAGAAGGAGTAGATGTTATAATTGTGGGCAGAAGGGACACATGTCTCCTTATTGCCCCAACCCGAAGAAAGGAGCATGCTTCCATTGTGGATCATTTGAGCATCTGGTAAAGATTTGCCTGATGAAGTGATAAGTAGGTTTTATACCTACGAATCAGATTCCCATGAACGCGGATTATTGTTTATTTCCATGGTTTGTAGTTACTTTTCATGAATTTTATGTGTTTTTGTAGGTTGCACATATTGGGAATTGGTTTGGCGAGAGTTGGATTGATTTTGTTGTTGCAGATGCTGAGTTGCTGTAAAATTGGTGCAGCGCGGCCGCGCCCAAAATGAACTAGGAGACAGCGCGGCCGCGCCTGTCTCCAGAACTTGAAAAAATTTGCTACTAGGGTAGCACAGCCGCGCGCCACACAAGCCTTTTCCAAGCACGGCCGCGCCGGTTCGAGAAGGGGCAAAGTTGACTTTTTCAGCAGTTCAAGCAAATTTAATTTGTAATGGGATTTGATACTTTGTAATTAATTAGGGTCTTTATCAGATACTATAAATAGTTGTTTTAAGTTAATTTCAAGGTTGTTGAACTTATCATTAGAAAACCCTAGTTTAGAGTAATTGGAGAAGACTTAAAGCAAGCTAATAGCAGAAAGAAAGCAAGTGTGACAACCCGGATTTTCAGAAGTTATTAAATAAGAATTTAATAAATAAAATTCTTGTTACGAGATGTTTTGGGTTTGAATATATGTATATATGTGATATGTATTATGAAATATGTGATTTGATGTGAAGAGAATTATATGTTCGTGTATTTGAGAGAAGAGGCTTAATAGCTAATTAAACTATTGAATGAAGTGAAGGAAATTGCTACGAAAAGATATTTACTGAATATTAGAAAGTTGAAAATTATATTATGAAATAATATATTTTAATTATTATGCCTTGTTAGCAAAGAAATTGTTATGGATTATATTTCATAATAATGTGAGTAATTCACTTAATTAAAATAGTGAATTAATGTAAATATATATTTGTTTTGATAAAACGAGAAAATAATATGTTACATGTTAATGTGTTACGATTGTAAATTTCGTAAATGGATAAGATATTGATTGAGTAGAATAAATATTTTAATTGGGATGCTTATTTAATAAAATAAATATTTGTTGAGAATATTGTGTGATAATTTATTTGTATGAGAATATTAAGTAAAGTGATAATGAATATTTTTATACTTGATGCGTATTTTGTTATGCATGGATGTTAATAAGATGTTGATAATTTATTTAATGAGAGGATGAATAATTTTATTAAATAAAATTATTTATTAAGTGAAAGATGATTTTATTAAATAAAAATTATATTAACGTGTGACAAAATATCATAAGAAGTTTATTAAAATAAAGAGAAAAATTGACTTTAGAGTTTAGCCAAACAAGGCCTTGTGGCCTTTGGCTTTCTTAACTGCTGAAACTCCCAACTAGAGGTTACGAAGAGTTTGTCAGCTTATTTTGATAAGCCAAAATAGAGAACATGGGAGAGGAAGAGAGAAAATTGAGAGGAAAGTTCTGAAAATTAAAAGAGGAAGAAGATTTATCAAGCAATCTGTATCATCGTCTAGATAATCTAAGCAAGAATCAAAGGTAAAAACCTAACTTTGAGTTCTTAATTTTACATTCTTTGAGTTTTCTTTAAAATGGGTTTTGGTTGATGATTTGATGAGATGATGGATATATATAAGTTTATAGATATGTATAATCTGTTGTGTTGCATCAATAGAAGATTTTGTAGTATCAAATTCATGAAAACATGAATTAGAAGAAGAAAATTGAGTTTTGTATTAATATGTATATTTTAGTCTATTTTGAGATTAAAATTGATGGTTAATTCATGTATAAAATCTGTAATTGATGATGGATTATGTTAGTGTTCTGAAAATCGAAAACGTTGCAAGTTAAATCAACCAAATTGGTTGAGCAACGAATCTGTAGTGATGGATTCACTAAATTTGTAAAAGTTTGTAAAAACTAGAATGAATTGTGATTTTAAGCCTTTAAATTAGTTGTTTAAGATGTTTAAGATGTTAGAATTGTTATAAACATGTTGGGTATTGATTCTATAAAGATTATAATATTTGGGTATGTCTAAATTGTTGTTAAAATGAAGAAATTAGAAAATTTTGGTCTGAAAATTCTGCAGTATCTAGAATTCATGAAGCTCGCCCTGGCGAGCTCAACAAGCCAATTTTCTCGCCCCGGCGAGAATTTTGTGAAGGACTTTCTCGGCCCGGCGAGAGTTTTGTGTTATAATTTTCTCACCCCAGCGAGAATTGCAGAAATGAAAAATTTTCTTGTTTTTAATTCTTTTCTTTATGGCATGCTATGTTACCCTATACAAGGTTTATTTATAAACATTATACATTTAATGTAAAGCGAAGTTTAAGACCTAACTAAGGGTTAAGTGTCGATTAAAGTGGAGCGAAGTTAAATGAAGGATTATGAATTGTTAAGTAGAATTAATACTAAGTGCTGCTATGTGGCTAATGAATGATGTACATGATTATATATATATCGTGTAGGATACATGAAGTGCAGATAAATTTAACCTGGTTGTGGTAATTGATAATCTACAAACCAGGCAAGTCTTTCAGTTCCTATTTGTTATGTGAATTAATTGATTAATTGTTTTAATCATATGATGTACAAAGCATGATGTATTTTATTTATGCTGCAAGTATGAAACGACAAAGTCAAAATATGACTACGTTCGTTGAGTAAAGAATGTTGATTGAGTTATGGAACTTAATCCCTAATTGTTACGTGTTGATCGTTATGCATGACATGTTTAGTCAAATGATTATTATTTAAATAATGAGTATGTTATCTATGTGCTATGTGATGCATGCAAACTGTTAGATTTTGCTGAGCTGTCGAGCTCATTCTTGCAAATAACCACTTTTGCAGGTTAAAGATACAAGGTAAAGTTAAGTGCTGCTTGAATGGCATGATTCAGATGTAATGCATGCAGATTAATTGTTTTAGCTCAAATTATGTTTTTGAACCATGATTAAGGTTCTGAATGATGTATTTGAGAATGTATTGAATGTAACAGATGTAGAGTTGTTGAATTTGTATTGAGTTGTAAATTTAATATTATCCGTTGTATAAAGGGTATTGAATCTAGAAGTTTTATTTTATTATAACTCTGGTGAAGCGAATCCAATATGATTCTAGAATATGTAAATGATTAAAGGTTATGATTCAGGGAAAACAAAGAAAGAAAACTGAAAAGTTTTTATTTATTCCGCATTTTATTAAGTTTATTATCGATTAATGACGTAAATTTAGAATATAGATGTATTGTTAACGACCGAAGTCGAGAGTTGGAATTGTATGAATTTTAGGGTCGTTACAGTTGGTATCAGAGCTGATAGGTTAGAAACCTTATGTGCGAGTACCTTAGGCTATAACCTTAGAGAAGAGAGGCGAAGATGTTAGAGTTTAAAGAATAGTAAGTTAAGTATGATTATGGTACAATCGTACTCTTTAATGGTTGATGTATGGTATTTGGGCTAAACAATTCCTTCAGAGAGCGAAAATTAATACGAACTAGCAACCGATCTAAGTCACTGTGAGAGACAGTGTAGACGAGACGGGAACTAGTTTGTTGGTTGTTTGTGGGAAACCACTCAGGTGCTGTACTGAACACTGTTCGAGACTCGATGTATATCACGTATAGAATTATGGATGCATATGATTAAGAAGTGATTGATTTCATATAGGTAGATACATGAGGTTAGTTAAGTATTAGAAACGTTACAAGAAGAAGACGCGAATGACGCGTAGTAAACTCGAATAATATATTGAATAATATGAATGAAGTTAGAGATTCTTAAAGGAAGAATTGATATATTAATATATAAACAAGAAGATTCAAAGAAGAATCTTGAAGAGTTATGAAAGATGAGAATCAGGAGTTACCTGACTCCAGTAATAAAGATGGTGTTAATAAATAGACGATGTCTATAAGATGAAAATGATATTAATGATAAAGATGAACTCAAATGGAGTTTAGAAAATTCATGAGAGATAATATTATAATAAAATGGTTAGGTTCAAAGAAGAACCTGAAGAGCTATAAGAGCAGGGAACACCTAAGTTGATTAATCATAAGATAACGTGATTAAAAAGAAGAATAAAGAAGATCGTAAGATGAGACGACCATGAGATAAGAAAGAATCGTAAGAAGAGATGATGATAGAACGAGATCACGACGTGATCTGTTAAAGTTGTAAAATGTCAGATGATCTTAAATGATTGAATAGTAATAGCATGACGTAGTAATAGCATGACGCTATAAAGAGATGGTACTATGAAATAGTCCGAGATAAACTCACGAGGAGTTATGGATGATGAAATACGAGAAATTCGTATCAAGCAAAGAGTTAAGTTAAGAGCAAGATGAAATTAGGTGGGATTTCAATTGAGGACTCATGTTAGTGGCTGAGTTGTACAATTCCTGGTATGGGACGAGAATTTGTGCTTGGTTTGAAAACTACTTAGCTTCCTATATTAATATAGTGGTTGAGTTGAACAAATCCTGGTATGGGACGGGATTTGTCCATGGTTTAACAACCGCTCAGCTTCCTATATTGATTAGTGGTCGAGTTAGTTCGACAACCACTTAGCTTCCTATATTGATAATCATTGAAATATTGGTGTCGCACTATCGATATACATATGATGAGAAGGTGATTCTTTTCTCATATTTATATTTGATAGTTAGAGAATATTAAGATTAGGTACGGTTCTTAAAACTCATACTTATGGTAAGTTCGTGACTCATAATTGTATGGTGGAACCCCTCAGCGAATGGATGATTTTGGTCTGACTAGGATAAGTTCCTAAACTCATATGATTGTGGTAAGTTCCTGAATTTCCAAAGTGTGGTAAGTTTGATGAACTGTATTGGGTATAGAAAAGTTATGCTATAGATAGAATTGATGATATTGAAGAATGATAGAATGATTGAGTAATGAAGCAATGGAGTAAAGATTGAAGTTTATGGAGAGAAAATGGATATTCCGAATCTTCTAGCTATGCTAGATTTTCAAAATTTATTGACATCGTGCTGAAATTCGCAATTTTGAATTCTCAAAAATATATTGGGTCAATGTTGGAGCCAATGAGTTTTAAAAAGGTGCTATTATTTGTATGTCTATGCTAATTGTTTCAGCTAGACAAAAATGATTTGAAATTATCAAAATGTATTTTGAACGACTGAGTCATCAATGCAATTGAACCTAGTGTTGGATGTGATCGAAAGATCGTCAGCCCACTATGGTATGATGCAGTATGACAAAGTCCTAAAATGACGGCATCCTCAACGTACTATTAAGACGGTACGGTATCATAACGTCATAAAAGAATTTTTATTTTTCTGTTAAGTTATGAAAAGATTTGCCAATTGAGTTGGCTAAAAGTATTTTGACTAATATCCGAATTGTTTTTCAAGGTCTATGCTAATTGATTCAGCTAGACAACTATTGAAAGGTGTTTATAAAGTTCAAGCATTCTTTGAGATTTTATGCTAAACCAGTTTATTCTGGTGCGAAATTTGTATTAAGTCTGAGGTGAACCAACCTTATAATGGGGGTACGCAATAGCGTTAATATGTATGTGCACAATACATAGTACGAAGGGTTGATCACCTGGAGTACGAGAAGAGATGGTCCACAGTCTTTTGACTGTTAAAGGTTACAGTAGAAATATCTGTTAACCTAGGACACGGTTCAAGTCTTTACGACTACTCAGCATGATATTGAAAGTTTTTTTTTTAATGAATCTTTTAAATTCCTGAATTATTCATACTGCTTCCCAGTTATTGAACAATTGTGGAAGATTCTTATTCTTTTGAAAGGTAGAAGTGGAAAGAAAATATTCCTTAAGAAGGGGTAAGTTGTAGAATGCAACATGTGGTGATAAGTAAGGAATGAAATTCCAGAAAAGAAAAGAGATAAATTTAGTTGATGATGAGTAATGATGAGAAATTTTTAGAAGAGGAAGATGAGAAGGATGCAACGATCTTAGAAAGATCCTTACAGAAAGAAATTGGTATAGAACCCAATGAGTAAGTAGAGATTAACGTAAAGTCCATTTTGATAAATGGAAGGAACGAATATTAGTAAATCAAAATTTCGAGGACGAAATTCTTTGAAGAAGGGGTGAATGTGATATCCCGAGTATTTAGGCAATGCTAAATCAAGATATTTTATGATTACAACGAGTATGCTGTACAATGATCCTTAGAGAAAGAAAAGGAAGTGAATGTGTTAAAGGATTAAAGAATATATAATACTCGAAGTGTTTCAAGTTTAAGTGAAGGTGATGAAATAAAACCTACGCTAAGGTAATGCGTTGAAGTTATTCAACGATAATTGTGAAAGAGATTTAGTGAAAACTGAGTAAGGGAGGTTTCGTTGATTCCGAGGACGGAATCCTTATAAGGAAGGAAGGATGTGACAACCCGGATTTTCAGAAGTTATTAAATAAGAATTTAATAAATAAAATTCTTGTTACGAGGTGTTTTGGGTTTGAATATATGTATATATGTGATATGTATTGTGAAATATGTGATTTGATGTGAAGAGAATTATATGTTCGTGTATTTGAGAGAAGAGGCTTAATAGTTAATTAAACTATTGAATGAAGTGAAGAAATTGCTACGAAAAGATATTTACTGAATATTAGAAAGTTGAAAATTATATTATGAAATAATATATTTTAATTATTATGCCTTGTTAGCAAAGAAATTGTTATGGATTATATTTCATAATTGTAATGTCCAAGAAATTTTAAGCCTTGTACAATTTATTTTAATATATGAAATTCGTTTTATTTAATTTTAATTTTTTGAATTTAATTGGATTCATGTAGGTATTATTATTTAGTACATGGTCCAATAATTTTCTTTGCCTTAAAGGGGTTCACTAATAGTTCAAATAAATTAGTGAGTTAACCCTAAGAATTGATTGGCAAGAAAATTGGGGAGAAACGTAATAAATAATTTCATTTTATCATTAGCGGATTAAATAATTCGAATAAAGAATTATGGTTAAAATAAATATTTTAAATAATTAATTAATTGGTTTAGTTATTTAAGTTAAAATATTAGAAATACAAGGTGGTTATTTTAATTGGGTCATGTTTCTTTTAATTAGACTGGCCCATTTTCCATTTGGCTAGCTGGACCCATTTTCTTCTTTTATTTTATTTTCGGATTGGGCCAAATTCCTTTTATATTCCTGATTGGGTCAACCGAGTGGGCTGGTCAAATCAATTTGGCCGACCCAATTCCTTTACTTTCAGTTGGACCCAACCCAAGTGGACTGAGCAAATACTAGTTATTAAACCAATTGGGCTGAGCCCAATCCTTTCCCCAGTTGGGTTGAACCCATGGTGTTGGGGTAATATTATGACCGGTGAAATCGAATTGGGGATTATCAGAAATCGAGCAATCCTAAACCCTTAGACCAGTTAAGACCAAGCCAAACAAAATCAAACACTCAAATCAACAGCCGAGCAACGAAAGAAAACCTAAGCCCTAGCCCCTCAATCAATCAAACCAAAACCCTCACTCGATCGGATGAAACGGGACGGGCGGAGAAGGACCGGCGGCATGACGAGGAGCGAGCTACCGACTGAGCAATCATCGTTTGGACCAAGAGTTCCAGATTTTCGACGAGTTGACCGGTGAGGACGCATGGCTCAAGGTCCTGCCGGCAAGTCACAGTTGGCGTGATGGGGCTTGAGGTGGACCGACGTCAGCCACTCCCTCCTACTGTTGGTTCTTGACTGACCTATTAAGGTAATACCCAACTGCTTGGGTAAATGTGTTGCTATAAATTGAGGCATAAATCTTAGCTAGCTGCCGATTTGGTAAGCCGAATTTGAGAGAGAGAGAAATCGCAGAGGAGAGTAAGCTCTGAATGTCCGGCTGGGTATCGTATTGTGGGAGAAGGAGAAAGACAGTCGTTCGATCAAGCTCGAGGTATAATAGGGGCACTGGATTTCGTTTTAATTCTTCCTCCCTTCTGCGATTAAATTGTGTTATACATTGTATTTGGTTTGTGTAAATTCCCTTGTTGAGTTGTTGCTTGCATTGTGTTGTATTGTATTTGAACTGGAAAACTGTTGTTGGTGAAAGCAGTCGATGGTGTTGGTTTATACTATACATTGTTTTGGGTTTATATTGTGTGAATTGGATTTGGGTATACTAAAGAATCATAGGTTCTGGCAGCCTTGATTTTGTGCAATAATCAGGCCAGTGTTAGGAAATGCTCAGTATGTAGTTGTTATAATGCTTAAGCGAAAACTGATTTCATTTTTTGGAAATTTGTCTGTCGACAGTATTTGATATGTGAAACATAGTTTGACTATGAATCTGATGGGAGTTTTCCCTGTAGTTGGGTAATGAACTGGACAATGGGGGTTAACTGTTAATCAAATATACTACTATTGGGCTTAAATATTAATCTTTATTTGAGTTAATGATACAAGGATTATTTATTGTAATAATTATTTATTATTTATCAATAATAATAAATAAAGATAATAAATATTTAATTATTATCTGATTAATATTAAATAAAATAATAATTAAGTATGAATAAAGTCAATCAATTAATTATTTATTATTTATCACTAAATAATAAATAAAGATAATTAATATGTAATTATTATTTAATACTCCCTCTGTCCCAAATTAATTGCTTTTCTAGGATTTTTTTTAAGTCAAATTGACTATTTTTAAAATTAATAATTAAGCATATATAAATATATTTCTAAAATTATAAAAATTGAAATTAGTAATAAATTGTATATACTTTCTTTTGGTTATAATATCTTCACCTATATGTTAGCAAAAATAGTAAAAATATTAGTTTTAAAAATAGTCAATTTGACTTTAAAAAGTCCTAGAAATGCAATTAATTTGGGACGGAGTGATAATAATTAAGAATGAAAAAGGTTAATAAATTAATTATTTATTATTTTTCAATAAATAATAAATAAAGATAATAAAAATTTAATTATTATTTAATTAATATTAAATAATAATTAAATATGAATAAAGTTAATAAAATAATTAATTATTATTAAATAAATAAAGAGAATAAATATTTAATAACGATTAATTATGAATAAAGTTAATAAAATAAATATTTATTATCATTAAGTAATAAATAAGGATAATAAATATTTAATTATTATTTAATTAATGTTAAATAATAATTAATTATGAATGAAGTTAATAAAGTAATTATTTATTATTTAACAAATAATAATAAATAAAGATACTAAATATTTAATTAGCATGAATGAAGTTATTTATCGATAAACAATAAATATTTAATTATTATTTAGGTAGTATTAAATAATAATTAAGTATAAATCGCATTATAAAATAATTATCTATTATTTATTATTTAATAATAATAAATAAAGGTAATAAATATCTAATTATTATCTAATTAATATAAATAATTGGGTATGAATGAAGCTAATGAGGATAATAATTACTTAATCATTAATGAAATAATCATTAAGTGTGGGTAAGATTAATAAATTAATTATTTACGAGTGGACCTTAATAAATAAAGATAATGGTTACTTAATTATTATTAAATAATAATTAAGTATGGGTAGAGTTAATACGTTAATTATTTAATTAATGTTGAATAAGAAACAAGAATAATAATTACTCAATTACCCTTAAGGTGAATAGTAATTAAGTGTAAATAAAATTAAATAAGTGATCAACTATTATTTAGTTGCTATTAAACCATGATAAGTTTATTATTTATTAAATAATAAATAAGGATTATTAACTCATAATTAAAGACAAATAAGGGTAATACTCTGAGTATTCGAAGAATAGTAATCATGATTAGCTATCATTTATTTTAATAGCTAAAGGTAATTAATTAATTTCTGTTTAACTAAAGTTAAATAGTAATTAAATGTAAATGGTGAATTGTTACCTGTTAAATAAATGGTATAGTAAGGTGTGCCAATATACAACTATGCCATATTAATTGATAAGTCGACTTTATCAATGATAGGTCCTTCAAGACCAAATAATTAAAGCTAAAATTTATCTGTAGCTGAGCAAACAGGCAAGTTCATCTTACTCAACTTTGACATTGAGCAAGTTCTTTATATCGAAACTTTAATTGTTGCAAGTTTCTTTTCATTCGAGCAGGCTACTATCGTACTGTGGCTTGAAATTTTATTCTAAGAATGCTTAAGTGGTTTAATTAATTTACAATTATTCCACATCTATGATATTATTGACAATCGCATTCGATGCATTTGAATTCACACATTTATTAAAGTTCCGAAATTCACGAACTATTCATGATTAAGTCTGAACCCTTGTTTCGGTCAGGCAAGTATGTGAGAATTTATAAAGCTATCCGAACCAATCAATGGTAAGGATTCTTAAACTGAATGAACACCCCTGTTTTTTATAGGGGAGTACCCCATGTATCGAATATAAGGTACAAACAGCAGAGTTAAATGTTATGCATATACATAGCGTACGCGAGGCTGATCCCCTCAAGTACTTATTCTGTAGCCAGTAACAAGAGGGTCAACTAGCTATTGACTCTTTTAGAAGTTATTGTTCAAAGTCTACTTGACTATCAATTATTCTAAAAGTAATTATTATTCTTGCTTCTGGTAATTATATTGTTGAATTCCCTTTCTATATTCCCTTCATCATGATATATCCTTTATTGTTGTACTTTAAACTTGCTAAGTAAACTCGTTGCTCATCCTTGCTATATCATGACTTTCACTGCAGCTAAACCCGAGACATCCGGAAAGGCCAAGGGTAAAGAAAAGATGAAGTGTTAGGCTTCACGTAGCTGATTTTACTTTATGTTTAGTTAATTATTATTAATGTAATTTAAACCCTGATATTTATTTGGGGTACGGATTTGTGTTAAGTATTTAAGGTTATTGTATCTTGGGACTAGTAACACCTTTGTAATGAACAACATATGTTTATTATATTCCGCATTTTAGATACCATATGTTGTTAGAGGGGAATGTTTGTATTGGATCGTGATGACCAGATCCATGTAGTTGGAGACCCGAATTTGGGGGCGTCACAGGTTGGTATCAAAGCTGTAGGTTATAAACTTTAGGAACGCTAAACCTAGGTTATGACCTTAGTTTTAAACTCGTATTGAGTACGCTAGGATATGAATTAAGGAGATTCAGATAATGGCCTTGTCTGGGGGTGGATTATGGAAATCTGTCAAGCCGAGTTGTACATGATAAAATATCTTTTCATTTTATCAATGAATGTATTTTATTATGATACTGATATTGTTATCTCTATCTGTGTTTGTAGGATGGCTGACATAGGAGGGACCAGTGGAGTCCAGGAGGAGGTATTCACAGATATACCTGTGGTTACCGAGCAGTTAGTGGGCTATACACCTGTTGCCCCAGGAGTACCACTAGATGGGCCCGAACCAGAGGAGGACTATCGGGGGGATCTACCAGAGCCTGTTATAGGTAGGGTAATGAGGTCTGACAGTCAGGACCCGGATGATAGTGAGGAGGACCCAGAGACTGACGGTGATGAGCCACCTGCTAATGTTGATGGCATGGGCTCTACTGCAGATGATATCATAGAGGGACTGACCAGTAGGAACGAGGAACTGGAGGACCGGGTAGCTCATCTGGAGGAGCAGAACCAGACCCACCAGATCACGGAGGATCAGTATAGGGAGCTAGCTTATCAGCTGGAACATGAGTTGGGGGTGGTGAAGGCACAGCTGCAGGGTTATGAGACCTCAGCACAGCAGATTAGACCACTGCTACATCAGATGGTGGCCCGGAATGCTGAGCTGAGAGAGAGATTGGAACAGAAGGATATGGAGATCGCCCATCTGAAGGCCAAACAGGAGGCCATGAAGTTCGAGTTTGGGCTGGAGACTGCTGAGAGGATGCGATTTAGAGATGCTTGGGTCAGAGAAGCTAGAAGGGTTGATCAGTTGGAAGACCAGTTGGAGACCGGAGCAGTGAGGATCGAGACCTTGGGATTTGCCTTGGATGCAGCCTATAGGAGGCCTCGGACTGAGATGGGAGAGTCTAGCCGCTCGGTTCGTCGCCGAGTCGTGGGTGGAGCCTTTTCTTCGGGTCAGCAGGCACGGATCCGTCACGACATGTAGTGACGTGTTAGGATGATTGTCTTGTTTTGTTTTGGGTGTAGTAGGCCCCACTTTTTGTTAGGTTGGTACATGATTATGTTGTGAACCTTTATATCTTGTTACATGATTGGGGTAGCAGTTAAACCCCAACTTTTGTCTGTTATGAGGGATGGTCAGTTATTATTCCCCACTTTTTGTATCAGGGGAAATGGTTAATGATTGATAGGGCATGCAGTAGCGCATTTATAGAAGTATGCCACAGGTTTAGTCTGATTGTAACAAAACAGTGGTATATAAATATAAATGCAGTTGTTTCATTTAAATCAAATGTGTTTGATAAATGTTTCTACTCTTGATCGCTGATCTCAATGACATATTGTGTAAAATATAAAACTATAGGTAAAAGTCAGCAGTTTTCCTTATTCAAATCATGCCGCCAAGAGGACGACCACGTAACCAGCAGGTTGAAGAGTCAGAAAGCGAGGTTGGGGTTCAACCCAATCCAATGAGAATGTTCGCTGAGATGCTGGCAGAAGCCATGCAATCAAGGCCACCACCTGTAGGGACCCAACCAGCCCCCGAGCCAGCGCATCATTTGGCCACTTTCAAGGACTTCAAACTAGTTGGACCACCCGAGTTCAAGGGAACTCTTAACCTGATAGAAGCCCATACCTGGATCGAAGAAATAGAGAAGGTCTTCGAGGTCGCTCGGGTGGCAGAGGAACAGAAAACAAGTTTTTCCACCTTCATGCTAAAAGGCGAGGCTAACTATTGGTGGAAGGCCAACAGGGGCCGAGCTGAAGAGGGCATTGTCGCATGGGAATGCTTTAAAGAGATGTTCCTAGAAAACTACTTTCCAGAGAGCATGAAACAAGAGATGGAGGTTAAGTTTCTGGAGCTGAAGCAGGGAAGTATGTATGTGGTTGAGTACGCAGCTAGGTTTAATGAGTTGGCACGGTTTACAACTCACCAAGTCAGCACCGAGAAAAGGAAAGCTCGTAGGTTTGAGCTAGGTTTGAAACCATGGGTATACCGTTCTGTTGCGGTGTTAAAAATCAAAACATTTGTAGAACTGTTGGAACGGGCGATCATTGCAGAGGGTGGCAGTGAGGCCCTGGCTAAATACAATCAAGAAAATAAGAAGGGTCATGAGGGCCCGAAGGCAGGGAGCAGCGGGGGCAGTAACCCCAATAAACGCAAGTGGACTGAGAGTCAGCTATCCGGAGGGAACAAATCTGGAGGGGAGGTGAAGAAAGCAGGCAGGTACAACAATTGTGGTAAAAACCACACGGGGGAATGCATGAAAGGGAAAAGCGTGTGTTACCGTTGTGGACAACCGGGGCACATGGCTCCTCAGTGCCCTAACAGACAGAAAGGAGGATGCTTCTCTTATGGATCACCCGACCACCAGATTAAGGACTGTCCGAAGAGGAAGGGCGATGTCGGGAGTGGCAACCGGAGCAGCAACAACAGCGGGAATAACAACCGGCTGAGCTATGGGGCACCAGACAATCAAGCTAACAGGCCAACGGCACGCACGTTCAACATGACCGTTCAGGATGCAATGGAATCCAAGGACGTGGTGTCAGGTATCATCCCAATCAATGATATAAATGCATATGTGTTATTCGATTCGGGTGCTACCTGCTCTTTTGTTTCCAAAGAATTTGCTAGTCAGTTAAATTTACCTCGTGAAAAGTTAGAACACCCTATGAACGTAGAAGTAGCAAACAAGGAAATTATTCCCGTAGAATGCATTCGTAAGAATTATTGTGCTGAATTGTGAGGATTTAAGCTCAATGTGGATTTGATACCAATTCGGTTGGGAGAGTTTGACGTAATCCTGGGAATGGATTGGCTATCAATTCACGGAGTAGTTATTGACTGTAAGAAGAAATGTGTACACCTGAAGACTCCTAACAAGTCGAAGGTGGTATTCTATGGTAATAAATCACCAAGACAATCTTGTTGTCTTACTATGATGCAAACCAAGAAATTACTTAAGAAGGGTTGCGTATGTTATTTGGCCCATGTGGTTGATACTCGTCAAGTTGGGGATGAGATGAGTCAAATACCAATCGTGAGGGAATTCGTCGATGTCTTCCCAAAGGAGCTTCCGGGACTACCGCCGGACAGGGAAATTGAGTTCGTAATCGATTTGGTACCGGGGACTACACCAATATCGAAGCCACTATATCGAATGGCACCTATAGAAATGAAAGAGTTGATGGTTCAACTGCAGGAACTGCTAGACAAGGGTTATATCAAACCGAGTGTGTCCCCATGGGGAGCGCCAGTTCTGTTTGTAAAAAAAAGATGGTTCTATGAGGCTTTGTATCGACTACCGGGAGTTAAACAAAGTTACGATTAAGAATAGGTATCCGCTTCCTAGAATTGATGATCTGTTTGATCAACTTAAGGGAGCGAAGTACTTTTCAAAAATCGACCTAAGAACAGGCTATCATCAGCTGAAGGTGAGGCAGGAAGATATCCCGAAGACTGCATTCAGGACTCGTTATGGGCACTTCGAGTTTCTGGTGATGTCATTTGGATTAACGAATGCGCCAGCAGCATTTATGGATATGATGAACAGAGTGTTCAAGCAGTACTTGGACAAGTTCGTAGTTGTATTCATTGATGACATCTTGGTGTATTCAGAAACAGAGGAGGAGCATGCAAAACATTTAAAAATTGTATTGGAAGCTCTCAGGAGGGAGAAGTTGTACGCAAAGTTTTCTAAGTGTGAGTTTTGGTTGCAGATGGTGCAATTTCTGGGTCACGTCATCGACAAAAACGGCGTTTCGGTGGACCCAGCCAAAGTAGAAGCAGTTATTAATTGGGAACAACCGAAGACGCCAACGGAGATCCGGAGTTTCTTGGGATTAGCAAGATACTATCGGAGGTTCATACAGGATTTTTCAAGGATAGCATCGCCATTGACCAATCTCACTAGGAAAACAGTTAAGTTAGTCTAGACGGAGAAATGCGAAGAAAGTTTCATGGAGCTGAAGAAGAGACTTAGCCAAGCACCGGTGTTAACCTTACCAGACAACACTGGGGGTTTCGTAGTGTATAGCGATGCGTCACACAAAGGTCTTGGTTGTGTGCTGATGCAGCACGGCAAGATTATTGCGTACGCATCACGTCAGCTGAAGGACTATGAGAAGGGTTACCCGACTCATGACCTGGAGTTAGCCGCGGTAGTTTTTGCCTTGAAGATTTGGAGGCACTACCTATACGGGGAGAAGTGCGAGATATATACAGATCACAAAAGTCTGAAATATATCTTCACTCAGAAAGAGCTGAACATAAGGCAGCGCCGATGGTTAGAATTGATCAAGGATTACGACTGTGAGATTCTGTACCATCCGGGCAAAGCAAATGTAGTGGCTGATGCCTTAAGCAGAAAAGGCAAGGTAAAATTGATGCAGCTGACAGTTCAAGAGGAGTTGATAAGGGACTTTGAACGTCTGGAACTGGAGGTTAAGTATCCGATGGAGACAGACGAAAAATTATTTACCGTAACAGCAGGTCCGACTCTACTGGATAAGATAAAGGAGACTCAAGAATTTGACGAGGAGTGCATTGACATTAAGAAGCAACTGTCGAAGGGAAAAACGTTGAAGTACAAGATTGACAGCACAGGATTGCTGAGGTTCGAGGGAAGGATCTGGATACCATACGTACCAGACTTGAGGGAAGAAATATTGTAGGAGGCCCATAATACGAGATTTTCGGTACATCCGGGTAGCACTAAGATGTATCAAGATCTTCGTTAACATTATTGGTGGCCGCATTTGAAAGGAGAAGTTGCAGAATTCGTCAGCCGGTGTTTAACTTGTCAGAGGGTCAAGGCAGAGCACCAGCGGCCGAGCGGATTGTTGCAACCTTTGGAGATTCCGGAGTGGAAGTGGGAGCACATCACAATGGATTTTGTGGTAGGACTTCCGACAACACAAAAGGGTCTAGACACCATCTGGGTGATCGTAGATCGTTTGACCAAGTCTGCCCATTTTCTACCGATCAAGATAAGGTACAAATTGGAGCAGTTGGCGAAACTTTACGTGAAGGAAATAGTATCGCGACATGGAGTGCCGGTGTCTATTGTATCTGACAGAGATCCGCGCTTCATGTCAAATTTTTGGAGAAGTCTACAGGAGAGACTGGGAACAGAGTTAAGAATAAGTACGACGCATCATCCTCAGACTGATGGACAGAGCGAGCGGACAATTCAGACCTTGGAGGATATGCTTCGAGCAGTCGTTATGGAGTTAGGGGGCAGCTGGGACGACCACTTGCCCTTGGTAGAGTTTTCTTACAACAACAGTTATCACGCTAGCATTGGTATGCCACTGTACGAAGCATTGTATGGAAGAAAGTGTCGAACACCGTTATGTTGGGATGAAGTTGGTGAACGGAGATTGTTGGGACCAGAATTGGTGCAACAAACCGTGGAAATCATTAAAGTAATAAGACAACTGTTAGTAGCAGCCCAGGATCATCAGAAGAAGTATGCCGACTTACATCGTCAGAAGCGAGACTTTGAAGTTGGTAGCTTTGTGTTTCTAAAGGTATCTCCCTGGAAAGGGAAGATCCGTTTTGGGAAGAAGGACAAATTGAGCCCTAGGTTTATAGGACCTTTTGAAATATTGAGGAGAATAGGCGAAGTGGCGTATGAGGTGGCGTTACCTCCTGAACTTGAGCACATCCACAACGTGTTCCATGTATCAGTGTTACGTCCATATAAGCCAGACTACAAGCACGTCATTTCCTATGAGCCAATTCAAGTCGAGAAGGACTTATCGTACGAGGAGATTCCTGTCCAAATACTTTATAGGAAGGAGCAAACACTGAGAAATAAAACCATTCATTCTGTTAAAGTTCTCTGGAGGAATCACGCGGTGGAAAAAGCCACGTGGGAACTCGAAGAGAAGATGAGAGCAAATTACCCCCAGTTATTTGAGTAACCTTAGATTGAAATTCCGAGGACGGAATTTTTATAAGGGGGAGAGGATGTAATGTCCAAGAAATTTTAAGCCTTGTACAATTTATTTTAATATATGAAATTCGTTTTATTTAATTTTAATTTTTCAAATTTAATTGGATTCATGTAGGTATTATTATTTAGTACATGGTCCAATAATTTTCTTTGCCTTAAAGGGGTTCACTAATAGTTCAAATAAATTAGTGAGTTAACCCTAAGAATTGATTGGCAAAAAAATTGGGGAGAAAAGTAATAAATAATTTCATTTTATCATTAGCGGATTAAATAATTTGAATAAAGAATTATGGTTAAAATAAATATTTTAAATAATTAATTAATTGGTTTAGTTATTTAAGTTAAAATATTAGAAATACAAGGTGGTTATTTTAATTGGGTCATGTTTCTTTTAATTGGACTGGCCCATTTTCCATTTGGCTAGCTGGACCCAATTTCTTCTTTTATTTTATTTTCGGATTGGGCCAAATTCCTTTTATATTCCTGATTGGGTCAACCGAGTGGGCTGGTCAAATCAATTGGGCCGACCCAATTCCTTTACTTTCAGTTGGACCCAACCCAAGTGGACTGAGCAAATACTAGTTATTAAACCAATTGGGCTGAGCCCAATCCTTTCCCCAGTCGGGTTGAACCCATGGTGTTGGGGTAATATTATGACCGGTGAAATTGAATTGGGGATTATCAGAAACCGAGCAATCCTAAACCCTTAGACCAGTTAAGACCAAGCCAAACGAAATCAAACACTCAAATCAACAGCCGAGCAACGAAAGAAAACCTAAGCCCTAGCCCCTCAATCAATTAAACCAAAACCCTCAATCGATCGGATGAAACAGGACGGGTGGAGAAGGACCGGCGGCATGACGAGGAGCGAGCTACCGACCGAGCAATCATCGTTTGGACCAAGAGTTCCAGATTTTCGGCGAGTTGACCGGTGAGGACGCATGGCTCAAGGTCCTGCCGGCAAGTCACAGTTGGCGTGATGGGGCTTGAGGTGGACCGACGTCAGCCACTCCCTCCTACTGTTGGTTCTTGACTGACCTATTAAGGTAATACCCAGCTGCTTGGGTAAATGTGTTGCTATAAATTGAGGCATAAATCTTAGCTAGCTGCCGATTTGGTAAGCCGAATTTGAGAGAGAGAGAAATCGCAGAGGAGAGTAAGCTCTGAATGTCCGGCTGGGTATCGTATTGTGGGAGAAGGAGAAAGACAGCCGTTCGATCAAGCTCGAGGTATAATAGGGGCACTGGGTTTCGTTTTAATTCTTCCTCCCTTCTGCGATTAAATTGTGTTATACATTGTATTTGGTTTGTGTAAATTCCCTTGTTGAGTTGTTGCTTGTATTGTGTTGTATTGTATTTGAACTGGAAAACTGTTGTTGGTGAAAGCAGTCGATGGTGTTGGTTTATACTATACATTGTTTTGGGTTTATATTGTGTGAATTGGATTTGGGTATACTAAAGAATCATAGGTTCTGGCAGCCTTGATTATGTGCAATAATCAGGTCAGTGTTAGGAAATGCTCAGTATGTAGTTGTTATAATGCTTAAGCGAAAACCGATTTCATTTTTTGGAAATTTGTCTGTCGACAGTATTGATATGTGAAACATAGTTTTGACTATGAATCTGATGGGAGTTTTCCTTGTAGTTGGGTAATGAACTGGACAATGGGGGTTAACTGTTAATCAAATGTACAACTATTGGGCTTAAATATTGATCTTTATTTGAGTTAATGATACAAGGATTATTTATTGTAATAATTATTTATTATTTATCAATAATAATAAATAAAGATAATAAATATTTAATTATTATCTGATTGATATTAAATAAAATAATAATTAAGTATGAATAAAGTCAATCAATTAATTATTTATTATTTATCACTAAATAATAAATAAAGATAATAAATATGTAATTATTATTTAATAATAATTAAGAATGAAAAAGGTTAATAAATTAATTATTTATTATTTTTCAATAAATAATAAATAAAGATAATAAAAATTTAATTATTATTTAATTAATATTAAATAATAATTAAATATGAATAAAGTTAATAAAATAATTAATTATTATTAAATAAATAAAGAGAATAAATATTTAATAACGATTAATTATGAATAAAGTTAATAAAATAAATATTTATTATCATTAAGTAATAAATAAGGATAATAAATATTTAATTATTATTTAATTAATGTTAAATAATAATTAAGTATGAATGAAGTTAATAAAGTAATTATTTATTATTTAACAAATAATAATAAATAAAGATACTAAATATTTAATTAGTATGAGTGAAGTTATTTATCGATAAACAATAAATATTTAATTATTATTTAGTTAGTATTAAATAATAATTAAGTATAAATCGCATTATAAAATAATTATCTATTATTTATTATTTAATAATAATAAATAAAGGTAATAAATATCTAATTATTATCTAATTAATATAAATAATTGGGTATGAATAAAGCTAATGAGGATAATAATTACTTAATCATTAATGAAATAATGATTAAGTGTGGGTAAGATTAATAAATTAATTATTTACGAGTGGACCTTAATAAATAAAGATAATGGTTACTTAATTATTATTAAATAATAATTAAGTATGGGTAGAGTTAATACGTTAATTATTTAATTAATGTTGAATAAGAAACAAGAATAATAATTACTCAATTACCCTTAAGGTGAATAGTAATTAAGTGTAAATAAAATTAAATAAGTGATCAACTATTATTTAGTTGCTATTAAACCATGATAAGTTTATTATTTATTAAATAATAAATAAGGATTATTAACCCATAATTAGAGACAAATAAGGGTAATACTCTGAGTATTCGAAGAATAGTAATCATGATTAGCTATCATTTATTTTAATAGCTAAAGGTCATTAATTAATTTCTGTTTAGCTAAAGTTAAATAGTAATTAAATGTAAATGGTGAATTGTTACCTGTTAAATAAATGGTATAGTAAGGTGTGCCAATATACAACTATGCCATATTAATTGATAAGTCGACTTATCAATGATAGGTCCTTCAAGACCAAATAATTAAAGCTAAAATTTATCTGTAGCTGAGCAAACGGGCAAGTTCATCTTACTCAACTTTTACATTGAGCAAGTTCTTTATATCGAAACTTTAATTGTTGCAAGTTTCTTTTTATTCGAGCAGGCTACTATCGTACTGTGGCTTGAAATTTTATTCTAAGAATGCTTAAGTTGTTTAATTAATTTACAGTTATTCCACATCTATGATATTATTGACAATCGCATTTGATGCATTTGAATTCGCACATTTATTAAAGTTCCGAAATTCACGAACTATTCATGATTAAGTTTGAACCCTTGTTTCGGTCAGGCAAGTACGTGAGAATTTATAAAGCTATTCGAACCAATCAATGGTAAGGATTCTTAGACTGAATGAACACCCCTTTCTTTTATAGGGGAGTACCCCATGTATCGAATATAAGGTACAAACAGTAGAGTTAAATGTTATGCATATACATAGCGTACGCTAGGCTGATCCCCTCAAGTACTTATTCTGTAGCCAGTAACCAGAGGGTGAACTAGCTATTGACTCCTTTGGAAGTTATTGTTCAAAGTCTACTTGACTATCAATTGTTCTTGCTTCTGGTAATTATATTGTTGAATTCCCTTTCTATATTCCCTTTATCATGATATATCCTTTATTGTTGTACTTTAAACTTGCTGAGCAAACTCGTTGCTCATCCTTGCTATATTATGACTTTCACTGCAGCTAAACCCGAGATATCCGGAAAGGCCAAGGGTAAAGAAAAGATGAAGTGTTAGGCTTCACGTAGCTGATTTTACTTTATATTTAGCTAATTATTATTAATGTAATTTAAACCCTGATATTTATTTGGGGTACGGATTTGTGTTAAGTATTTAAGGTTATTGTATTTTGGGACTAGTAACACCTTTGTAATGAACAACATATGTTTATTATATTTCGCATTTTAGATACCATATGTTGTTAGAGGGGAATGTTTGTATTGGATCGTGATGACCAGATCCGGGTAGTTAGAGACCCGAATTTGGTGGCGTCACAATAATAATGTGAGTAATTCACTTAATTAAAATAGTGAATTAAGGTAAATATATATTTGTTTTGATAAAACGAGAAAACAATATGTTACATGTTAATGTATTACGAATGTAAATTTCGTAAATGGATAAGATATTGATTGAGTAGAATAAATATTTTAATTGGGATGCTTATTTAATAAAATAAATATTTGTTGAGAATATTGTGTGATAATTTATTTGTATGAGAATATTAAGTAAAGTGATAATGAATATTTTTATACTTGATGCGTATTTTGTTATGCATGGATGTTAATAAGATGTTGATAATTTATTTAATGAGAGGATGAATAATTTTATTAAATAAAATTATTTATTAAGTGAAAGATGATTTTATTAAACAAAATTATTTATTAAATAAAAATTATATTAAAGTGTGACAAAATATCATAAGAAGTTTATTAAAATAAAGAGAAAAATGGACTTTAGAGTTTAGCCAAACAAGGCCTTGTGGCCTTTGGCTTTCTTAACTGCTGAAACTCCCAACTAGAGGTTACGAAGAGTTTGTCAGCTTATTTTGATAAGCCAAAACAGAGAACAGGGGAGAGGAAGAGAGAAAATTGAGAGGAAAGTTCTGAAAATTAAAAGCGGAAGAATATTTATCAAGCAATCTGTATCATCGTCTAGATAATCTAAGCAAGAATCAAAGGTAAAAACCTAACTTTGAGTTCTTAATTTTATATTCTTTGAGTTTTCTTTAAAATGGGTTTTGGTTGATGATTTGATGAGATGATGGGTATATATAAGTTTATAGATATGTATAATCTATTGTGTTGCATCAATAGAAGATTTTTTGGAATCAAATTCATGAAAACATGAATTAGAAGAAGAAAATTGAGTTTTGTAGTAATATGTATATTTTAGTCTATTTTGAGATTAAAATTGATGGTTAATTAATGTATAAAATCTGTAATTGATGATGGATTATGTTAGTGTTCTGAAAATCAAAAACGTTGCAAGTTAAATCAACCAAATTGGTTGAGCAACGAATCTGTAGTGATGGATTCACTGAATTTGTAAAAGTTTGTAAAAACTAGAATGAATTGTAATTTTAAGCCTTTAAATTAGTTGTTTAAGATCTTTAAGATGTTAGAATTGTTATAAACATGTTGGGTATTGATTCTATAAAAATTATAATATTTGGATATGTCTAAATTGTTGTTAAAATGAAGAAATTGGGAAATTTTGGTCTGAAAATTTTGCAGTTCGCGAACTGCAGAATCTGGAATTCATGAAGCTCGCCCCGGCGAGCTCAACAAGCCAATTTTCTCGCCCCGGCGAGAATTTTGTGAAGGACTTTCTCGCCCTAGCGAGACCTCGTCCCGGCGAGAGTTTTGTGTTATAATTTTCTCACCCCGGCGAGAATTGCAGAAATGAAAAATTTTCTTGTTTTTAATTCTTTTCTTTTTGGCATTCTATGTTACCCTATACAAGGTTTATTTATAAACATTATACATTTAATATAAAGCGAAGTTTAAGACCTAACTAAGGGTTAAGTGTCGATTAAAGTGGAGCGAAGTTAAATGAAGGATTATGAATTGTTAAGTAGAATTAATACTAAGTGCTGCTATGTGGCTAATGAATGATGTACATGATTATATATATATATATATATCGTGTAGGATACATGAAGTGCAGATAAATTTAAGCTGGTTATGGTAATTGATAATCTACAAACCAAGCAAGTCTTTCAGTTCCTATTTGTTATATGAATTAATTGATTAATTGTTTTAATCATATGATGTATAAAGCATGATGTATTTTATTTATGGTGCAAGTATGAAATGACAAAGTCAAAATATGACTATGTTCATTGAGTAAAGAATGTTGATTGAGTTATGGAACTTAATCCCTAATTGTTACGTGTTGATCGTTATGCATGACATGTTTAGTCAAATGATTATAATTTAAATAATGAGTATGTTATCTATGTGCTATGTGATGCATGCAAACTGTTAGATTTTGCTGAGATGTCAAGCTCATTCTTGCAAATAACTACTTTTGCAGGTTAAAGATACAAGGTAAAGTTAAGTGCTGCTTGAATGGCATGATTCAGATGTAATGCATGCAGATTAATTGTTTTAGCTCAAATTATGTTTTTGAACCATGATTAAGGTTCTGAATGATGTATTTGAGAATGTATTGAATGTAACAGATGTAGAGTTGTTGAATTTGTATTGAGTTGTAAATTTAATATTATCCGTTGTATAAAGGGTATTGAATCTAGAAGTTTTATTTTATTATAACTCTGGTGAAGCGAATCCAATATGATTCTAGAATATGTAAATGATTAAAGGTTATGATTCAGGGAAAGCAAAGAAAGAAAACTGAAAAGTTTTTATTTATTCCGCATTTTATTAAGTTTATTATCGATTAATGACGTAAATTTAGAATATAGATGTATTGTTAACGACCGAAGTCGAGAGTTGGAATTGTATGATTTTTGGGGTCGTTACAGCAAGGAGGAGGAGCAAGATAGAGATTCAAGGATTACTTTACAGTGTTTCTTCTTTTCTCTTCTTTTTATTCTAAACTTTTGAATGTTATTAAACTTGTGGATGATGAATTCTAGTTTAATTATGAACTAAATTTCTTTTTAAGGCTATAATGGATCTTATTGTGTAGTTTTGAATAACATGCTTCTTAGAAAATTATGATTAGTTACTTTTGGATTGTCTATTATGGTTTATGCTAAATTGCTTAATTATCTGGCCAATAATTACTGGGATAATCTATATGAACTCGAGAGATGAAGTATAGAATTATATCTGACCATAATAGCATGTGTTTGTGTATTCTGTTGTCGATGGAATTCATAATTTGTGTTTAGGATAGAGATATACCTATTCACCGCATGTAATCTAATAGGGAACCTGGACTTTAAATCCTCTTTAATTATAATTCACATAGAAATATAGTGAATTAGTTATCTAGGGTGATTAACTTGAGTCTATCAATTGTAGATTTGAGTTGAGTTGTTTATGAAACATCGAGAGATGGTCATAAATAGTGATGAGTTCTCGGTTAACAATCCAAAACAATTAGCATGATCAAAAGGGAAGTTTGTTGAGCAAAATAAAGCATTAAGTGAAGTTATAGTCTTAAGTCTTTAAAAATCTGTTTTCAAATTAGTGGTAGTAATTTAATTTAGAATTAATTAGTTAAATTCAAAACTTCAGAAATCATTGATTATTTGTTTACTAAAATTGATTTGATTTAGAATTGGAAATTGTCTTTATAAATTCAATTCTTCTCTGTGGGACGATACTCTACTTTCACTTTATTACTTGTGGACTGCGTATACTTGCGTATTTTGCTAGTATAGATTTAGGCAAACAAGTTTTTGGCGCCATTGTCGGGGATCAATTGTGTCTATAATTTCAAGTTTTAATTTAATTAATTCAGTTTTAGTTAAACATTGTTTTTCTTGTTACTTCCTATTCAGGTTATCTCGGTTCATTTATGCAAACACGATCAAAGCAGCCGGAACTTGTGCAGAGTGAGGACGATCTTGAAAACAAGTTACGCAAGTTAAGAAAGTTTTGCCATGAGACAATCGAGAAAGAAAAAATGGCTAACGAAGAACAGAAATCATTGAGGGAATATGCCATGCCTAAGATTGATGAAATCAAGTCAAGCATCATGAGGCCAGCCATCACTGCTAATTCCTTCGAGATCAAGCCAGGTACAATTCAGATGATTCAAAATGCAGTACAGTTTGGGGGATTAGCCAATGATGATCTTAATGAACACTTGGTTAGCTTTCTTGAGATTTGTGATACATTCAAATATCCCAATGTAACTGATGATGCGGTGAGACTACGTCTGTTTCCGTTTACACTAAGGGATAAAGCAAAGAGTTAGTTGCACTCACTTCCACCGGGGTCCATCACAACTTGGGATGACTTGGCTCAGAAATTTCTAGCAAAATTCTTTCCGCCAGCTAAGTCTGCTAAGTTGAGAAACGAGATTTCTACTTTTGAGCAAAGTCATGGAGAGTCACTGTACGAGGCTTGGGAAAGGTTCAAAGAGTTATTGAGAAGATGTCCACATCATGGGTTACCCAAGTAACTGCAGGTTCAGACATTCTACAATGGGTTGAGTAGTAACACTCGAACAAGTATAGATGCAGCTGCGGGGGGAGCACTTATGGATAAGAATTTTGATGAAGCTTTCACCTTGTTAGAGACTATGGCTGCAAATAACTATCAATAGCCGACGTCGAGGATGAATCACCAAAAGGTAGCTGGAGTATTGGAAGTCGACGCAGTCACAGCATTAGCGGCTCAGATGGCAGCAATGTCTAAAAAGATCGATGCTATAGCAGATTCAAAAACTCAGCAAGTGCTTTATGTTTGTGAGCTATGCGCAGGTGCACATCCTACAGAGTATTGTGCCATTAATCTTGAAGCAGTTCAGTTTGTGGGTAGCTACCAACGTCCTCCAAACCCATACCAAAACACTTATAATCCAGGGGCAAGAAACCATCCAAATTTCTCATGGAGCAATAATCAAAATCAACAACAAGCTCCTAGAGCGTCATATCCCCCTGGATTTCATAATCAACATCATCCAGTAGCTACACAACCGCAAACAGAAAAGAAACCAGATTTGGAAGAGCTCTTGATGAAGTATATGGCAAGTAATGATGTGTTGGTAAAGAGTCAAGCAGCTGCCATCAGAAATCTGGAAAGTTAAGTGGGACAAATGGCCAATATATTGAACAACAGACCTCAAGGATCTTTGCCAAGTAATACGGAAGTTAACCCCAAGAGAGATGGTAAGGAACAATGTCAAGCTGTCACACGTCGAAGCGAGAAACAACTACAGCAGAGCAGCGTAGCCGCGCCTGAAATACAAGGAGAGGCAGCGCGGCCGCGCCCTTCCCCAGTCTCAGCTCCTGCAGAGAAATTGGTAAAAAAAGAAAAGGAAACAGAAACTGAGATGAAAGGAAAGGAGAAAGCAAATCAATCAGTAGTATACCCTCCCATTCCATATCCGCAGAGATTTCAGAAGCAGAAATTAGACAAACAGTTCTCCAAATTCCTTGAAGTCTTTAAGAAGCTACAAATCAACATACCGTTTGCAGAGGCTTTAGAGCAGATGCTAAGTTATGCCAAGTTTATGAAAAGAATTTTGTCGAGGAAGAAAAAACTGGAGGATTATGAAACAGTAGCGTTAACTGAAGAGTGTAGTGCTATATTACAAAAAACGTTACCGCCGAAATTAAAGGATCCTGGTAGTTTCACTATCCCTTGCACCATTGGCAGCTTATCAATCAACAGATGTTTGTGTGATTTGGGTGCTAGCATCAACCTGATGCCTTTATCGATATATGTCCAGCTGGGTCTACCTGCACCGAAACTAACTAACATCTCTCTTCAGCTTGCAGATAGGTCGGTTATATATCCTAGAGGTATTGTGGAAGACATCTTGGTAAAAGTGGATAAATTCATATTCCCAGCTGATTTCATCATTTTAGACTATGAAGAGGACAAAGACATTCCTATCATACTTGGGAGACCTTTCTTGGCAACTGGTAGAACACTTATAGATGTACAAAAAGGAGAATTGACTATGAGGGTGCAAGACCAAGAAGTGACATTCAATGTGTTCAAAGCCATGAAATTTCCTACGGATGAGGAAGAGTGTTTCCGGTTGGATGTGGTAGAAAAAGTGGTGGATGATGAGTTTTTGAGGAAATTGACTGAGGATCCGTTGGAAACTATTTTACTGGGGGAGGCTGACATGGATGACCCAGAGATAAAGGAGTTTCTTCAAATTTTAGATGCAGTACCGAGAGTATGCAAATTTTAAATCCCTTTTGAACCTTTGGAACTTACTGACAAATCCTTAGAGCGCTTGAAGCCATCTCTTGAAATACCTCCTACACTTGAACTTAAACCTTTATCTAGCCATCTCAGGTATGCTTATTTAGGTGAATCATCTACTTTGCCTATTATTATTGCATCTGTACTTAACGAATTACAGGAAAGTAAGTTGATACGTGTTCTCCGGGAGTACAAATCAGCAATTGGTTGGACCATCGGAGACATTAAAGGGATTAGCCCATCATTTTATATGCACAAGATCCTTTTGGAAGACGATGCCAAACCAACAATTGAGCAACAAAGGAGGCTGAACCCAATCATGAAAGAGGTGGTGAAAAAGGAAATTTTGAAGTGGCTTGATGCAGGTATCATTTACCCCATCTCCGATAGCAGTTGGGTGAGTCCAGTACAGTGCGTGCCTAAAAAGGGTGGCATGACGGTTGTAGAAAACGAAAATAATGAATTGATACTGAGAAGGACAGTGACCGGATGGAGGGTTTGTATGGACTACAGAAAACTAAACAAGGCGACCTGCAAGGATCACTTTCCTCTACCCTTCATTGATCAGATGTTAGATAGACTGGCTGGACACGATTTTTATTGCTTATTGGATGGCTATTCAGGTTATAATCAGATAGTGATTGCCCCCGAAGATCAAGAAAAGACTACCTTCACGTGTCCTTATGGTACTTTCGCTTTTAGAAGGATGTCTTTTGGCTTATGTAATGCACCAACGACGTTCCAAAGATGCATGATGGCTATTTTCTCAGATATGGTCGAACGCAACGTGGAGGTATTCATGGACGATTTTTCAGTGTTTGGTGACTCCTTTGATAGTTGTTTGGAAAATCTGGTCCTGGTTTTGAAAAGATGCGTGGAAACTAATTTAGTGCTCAATTGGGAAAAATGCTACTTTATGGTGCAAGAAGGGATCATTCTTGGGCACAAGGTGTCGTCAAACGGGTTAGAGGTAGATCGAGCCAAGCTGGAGACAATAGAAAATCTACCGCCACCAACTACAGTTAAGGGAATACGAAGCTTTTTGGGACACGCTGGATTTTATAGGAGATTCATAAAGGACTTTTCTAAAATCTCTAAGCCTTTATGCAATCTATTGGAGAAAGATGTTCCCTTCAAGTTTGATGATGAGTGTTTTGCGGCTTTTGAATTGTTGAAAAAGAAATTGACCACAGCGCCTGTAATAGTAGCACCGGATTGGTCAAGGCCGTTTGAGTTAATGTGTGATGCTAGCGACTATGCTATTGGGGCTGTTTTGGGCCAACGAAAGGAAAAGGTTTTTCACGCCATTTATTATGCTAGCAAAACATTGTCCGATGCCCAACTCAACTATACGACTACCGAGAAGGAGTTGCTCGCGGTAGTTTATGCATTTGACAAATTTCGGTCATACTTAATTGGAACTAAAGTGGTGGTGTTCACTGACCATTCTGCCATAAGATATTTGATTTCGAAGAAAGATGCGAAGCCAAGGCTAATTCGATGGATACTTCTACTCCAGGAGTTCGACTTAGAAATCCGGGATAGGAAGGGGACGGAAAATCAAGTGGCAGATCATTTCTCGAGATTAGAAAATAATGACCACGTCAAGGGAGACAAAACGGTGATCAATGAGTTCTTCCCGGATGAGCAGTTGTTTGTGATACATTCAGAAGTCCCATGGTATACCGATTTTGTCAATTATTTAGTTAGCAACGTACTTCCCCCAGATTTGACCAGCCAACAAAAGAAAACGTTTTTGCATGATGTAAAAAGGTACATGTGGGATGAGCCGTTCCTGTTCAAACATTGTGCCGATCAGATAATTCGACGGTGTGTGCCACAAAGTGAAATAAAGAGTATCTTACATCATTGTCATGATTCGCTATATAGAGGTCATTACGGAGGCGAAAAGACAGCTCCCAAGGTGTTACAGGCAGGATTTTTCTGGCCCACGTTGTTTAAGGACGCCCACCACTTCGTTCAGAGATGCGATAGATGTCAAAGGGTGGGAAATATTTCCAAACATCATGAGATGCCTTTGAATGCCATTTTAGAAGTTGAAGTCTTCGACGTTTGGGGAATAGATTTTATGGGACCATTTCCATCTTCCTTTAACAACCTCTACATCCTTTTGGCGGTCGATTATGTCTCTAAATGGGTGAAAGCAAGTGCTTTGCCGACTAATGATGCCAAGGTGGTTCTAAAATTTCTGCAGAAAAACATCTTCACACGATTTGGCACCCCAATGGCAATTATCAGTGATGAAGGGAGCCACTTTTGCAATAGGTATTTCACGGCTCTCTTAGCTAAATATGGGGTAAACCACAGAATTGCTACAACTTACCATCCCCAAATCAGTGGTTAAGCCGAAGTTTAAAATAGAGAAGTGAAGAGAATTCTGGAGAAGATTGTTAATCCGAACAGAAAAGATTGGTCAACAAAGTTGGATGATGCGCTTTGGGCTTATCGGACAGCTTATAAAACACCCATTGGCATGTCACCGTACCAATTAGTCTATGGCAAGGCATGCCACCTTCCGGTTGAACTTGAACACAAAGCATATTGGGTCATCCGAAAGTTGAACTTTGATCTCTCGGCTGCGGGGGAAAAGAGACTTCTTCAGCTTAATGAACTCGATGAATTTCGTCTACAAGCATATGAGAACTCAAAGCTTTACAAGGAAAAAGTCAAGAAGTGGCACGATCGGAAAATCATTGATAGGAAGTTTGAGCCGGGACAAGCAGTGCTTCTATACAACTCTAGACTGAAATTATTTCCAGGGAAGCTCAAGTCTCGGTGGTCGGGCCCCTTCATTGTCAAACAAGCATTCCCTTATGGCGCCGTTGAAGTTTTTGCAAACAATCCGGAAGAGTCATTCAAAGTCAATGGTCAAAGATTAAAGCATTATTGGGGTGGTGATTTCGATTGCCAAAAAACCTCAATCACTCTTGCCAATTAAAGTTTGAAACAGGGAGTAGTCAAGCTGAAAGACTTTAAATCAAGCGCTAGTTGGGAGGCAACCCAATTCTTAATTGCTTTTAGTTAAAATTTTGTGATTTTTAGGAATAATTATTAGACTTAGTTTTGTTTTTATCTAGTAGTAATTAGTTACTTTATTTCTTTGTCTTTTCTTATAGGTCATACATCAAGGATTGCATATGATGAAATCAAAAAGAAGGGCTTTAGAATTCAATTTCAGGTTTTTAGGCAAGCACGGTCGCGCCCCAAGTGTCCAGAAATCAAGCGCCGTCGCGCCCTTCTTCAGAAATCAAAAAGCTTCAGCTGGCTTACCAGCGCGACCGTGCCCAAATTGTGAAAGAGAACAGCGCGACCGCGCCGCGATCGGATCCCAGATTTTAAAACCCAGTTTAAACCTAACCTAGTGACTACTTCTTTCCTTCTTTTCCCACTTGGAGTCTCATTATCAGTAACCTCTCCATATTAGAATCGGTAACTTCTCTTCTTCTCTCCCTGTTCCAAATCCAAATCAATTTCCTATCAACATTCACTCCTTCTCCAAATCAAACACCTCCAATTGCAAACCCTAATTCTTATTTTCTCTTCATCTTCTTTCTTCTCCAATTCTTCACCTTCTACAGCCTACTCCCCTCTACAAACCCTAGAATCCAAATCATCTAACCATTTAAGTGTGCTCTAAGAGGGTTGTTCATTGCATCGTGGTGGGATACCGAGGAATTGCATTGGTTCAGAATGAAGTAAGTGTATTGTGGTTTTGGGTTTTGCTTTGTATCAAGGTATTACTTCCAATTGATAGATTTTAGGCTTGGGATTGCATTGTATTGGGAATTTTGATTATACACTTCAAGATATTGTGTTATTATTGTTGGATTGAATTGTGCATATAAGTGTATTGGATTGAGATAGTTTGTTAAATCCAAGGGTGATTTCTGTCAAGTTTGGGGGTTTTCACGTTGTTGTACATTTGGATTGAATTATCATGGCTTCTAAGAGACAACGTGGGGAATCTTCTAGTTCTCAAGCCCATTCTGAGCCGGTTGAATTCGATAGTAGTAGGTTTGTTTCTGCAGAGGCTGAGAAATTTTATCAGAAGGTTTTGCTTGGGAAGACATTTATTTTGGAACGGGAGCTAAAGCCCGATCCTGATTTGGATGGTCAAATGATGAGCATGATCTGAGCTAAAGGTTGGTTGATGTTCGTGGAACCACCTTTGGCAGCCCCAATATCAGTAGTTCAAGAATTCTATGCAAACGCGAAAATCACTAAGGATGGCACTGCTTTTGTGCGGGGTTGCCAAGTGTCATATGCTAGCAAGAGTATCAATGCCCTATACCACTTGCCTACTATTCACCCCACCGATCCGGAATGTTTATACTCTACAAATTGGGACACTAAATTGGATCACATCAAGAATATTTTGTGTAAACCGGGTACAGTCTGGACAACTAAGCAAGGAACGGATCAGAAACTACACTTTCCTCACACAGTCTTGAGTCGTTATGGAAAGGCCTGGTACAGTTTTATTTGTGCCAATCTCATGCCAACCAGGCATCAAAATGACGTGACCAAGGATCGTGCTATTTTGTTATATGGGATTGTGCAAGGAAAGAAAATCGATGTGGGGTATGTCATCCATCAGTCCATACGTCGATACTTGCAAGGTGGTACGTCAGGAGGTCTCCCTCATGCATTGGTGATAACTCGTTTATGCATTGCTGTTGGGGTGGAATGGGGTGATGGTGAGCCCGTGCAGCTCCCGATGAACACTATTGATCATGCTACGATTGCCAAGTACAAGGTTTGGACCAGTGCTCCTTCTTATTCCCGTGGGACAGGATTTCTCTTGGGGGATCATAGTGAAAGTGAGGATGCATCCGATCAACCGATGTCCGAACCTGAACAGCCATTTCATGTGTCTCAGGCTAGGTTGGATCGAATGGAGAGGCGTATGACTCGGCGGATGGATGCTATTCACACGAGTATGACCGAGCTTCGCTCTTTTTCCACACAGCTTTCGGACAGTTTTTCGCAAGCCTTTTCTCAATTGGGCGTTCAAGTCCAATTCCCAACCTTTGGTGCTCCTTCAGCTTATCATCCTCCGGATACACCTTCAGATGATAATGGGGAGGCTTCGGACGATCCTGCTTCGGATTAGGGGAGTTTCTCTTCCTTTTTCTTTTTACTGTTTATCCAATGAGGGCATTGTCTGTTTTAAGTTTGGGGGAGTTCCTATAGTTTTTTTTTTGTTTAGCATGTTTGTTAGTTTTGTGCATTATATCTATTAATATGTTAGCATATCATTGAGTTTGCATAGTTGTTTCATGGTTGGTTGTGTTAGGTGCATTTAGTTTGTTTGCATGAATCCAAGTGATTAGTTGATATGATTTTGGCTCGGCCAATGATGAGATGGGTTTTACTGTGTTAGCTTGGACAGTGTGATGGTCATTAAGGATGATATAATTTAGATCATGAGAGTAATTATGCCTGTCATAACTTGAGTTATTGGATAGCACAAACAATTTGATTAATTTGACTGTTGGGGTTCAAAGTGTTGCATAATTGACTTTTATATGAGAATTGGGTAAAAAAAATTTAGGTGAATTAACAAGGAAGGCTGAAATAAGGTAAAAGCTGAGTTTGGGGGTTTCTTTTTAAGGCTAATAAAAAATATATCCAAAAATACAATAAATGCGTTGACTAGTTGGGTTATGTGGCCTTTGTCACTCGGGTAATTAGATCCTTAGGGGTGTCTTAACACCTAGTGCCCTAAAGCCGCCTGGTTTGGGAGTCACTGGTTGAACGCTCGCTACATGGGTGACTTTGAAAAGCCTAAGAGAACTTGGCATTGCACAGTTAAGCATAAATACGAGATGGAGCGTAAAACGCACTTGTAGAAAAATAAAGATAGAAATAAGCCTTAGTAGAACGCTCTTGCTCAGTATTTGCTTAATTTTGGTTGGATTTGTTGTATTTGCTTGAATTGAATTGAAAATAGATTATTCTTGTTATAGAGTTGGTTATGTGGCTATATTTTGAACTTTGGTTAGTTAAATTGATTAATGAACACACACGCACAACTTGGGTGATGATAGGTGTATATTGTTTGATTGATTGGGATTATTAGTTCCTATTGACTGGATTTATTGTTTCAAGTTAGTTGTTGATATCTCTGAGGCTAACGGTTAAGATTCATACTGGCTATTGGTTGGATTCTTAGGCATGGTAGTTATTAGTACATTCATGGTATTGTGTTACATTGTGCTAGTTGTATTGCATTGTGTTGCTTGGGGATAAGCAATAGTTTATGTTTGGGGGAATTTGATAAGTAGGTTTTATACCTACGAATCGGATTCCCATGAACGCGGATTATCATTTATTTCCATGGTTTGTAGTTACTTTTTATGCATTTTATGTGTTTTTGTAGGTTGCACATGTTGGGAATTGGTTTGGCGAGAGTTGGATTGATTTTCTGTTGCAGATGCTGAGTTGCTGTAAAATTGGTGCAGCGCGGCCGCGCCTGTCTCCAGAACTTGAAAAAATTTGCTGCCAGGGTAGCGCGGCCGCGCGCCACACAAGCCTTTTCCAAGCGCGGCCGCGCCGATTCGAGAAGGGGCAAAGTTGACTTTTTCAGCAGTTCAAGCAAATTTGATTTGTAATGGGATTTGATACTTTGTAATTAATTAAGGTTTTTATCAAATACTATAAATAGTTGTTTTAAGTTAATTTCAAGGTTGTTGAACTTATCATTAGAAAACCCGAGTTTAGAGCAATTGGAGAAGACTTGAAGCAAGCTAATAGCAGAAAGAAAGCAAGGAGGAGCAAGATAGAGATTCAAGGATTATTTTATAGTGTTTCTTCTTTTCTCTTCTTTTTACTCTGAACTTTTGAATGTTATTAAACTTGTGGATGATGAATTCTAGTTTAATTATGAACTAAATTTCTTTTTAAGGCTATAATGGATCTTATTATGTAGTTTTGAATAACATGCTTCCTGGAAAATTATGATTAGTTACTTTTGGATTGTCTATTATGGTTTATGCTAAATTGCTTAATTATTTGGCCAATAATTACTGGGATAATCTATATGAACTCGAGAGATGAAGTATAGAATTAGATCTGACCATAATAGCATGTGTTTGTGTATTCTGCTATCAATGGAATTCATAATTTGTGTTTAGGATAGAGATATACCTATTCACCGCATGTAATCTAATAGGGAACTTGGACTTTAAATCCTCTTTAATTATAATTCACATAGAAATATAGTGAATTAGTTATCTAGGGTGATTAACGTGAGTCTATCAATTGTGGATTTGAGTTGAGTTGTTTATGAAACATCGAGAGATGGTCATAAATAGTGATGAGTTCTCGGTTAACAATCCAAAACAATTAGCATGATCAAAAGGGAAGTTTGTTGAGCAAAATAAAGCATTAAGTGAAGTTATAGTCTTAAGTCTTTAAAAATCTGTTTTCAAATTAGTGGTAGTAATTTAATTTACAATTAATTAGTTAAATTCAAAACTTCAGAAATCATTGATTATTTGTTTATTAAAATTGATTTGATTTAGAATTGGAAATTGTCTTTATAAATTCAGTTCTTCTCTGTGGGACGATACTCTACTTTCACTTTATTACTTATGGACTACGTATACTTGCGTATTTTGCTAGTATAGATTTAGGCAAACATGAAGTGACAAGTAAAATAACAGGAAGAAAAGGAAGAACGATCGGACGTTGTAGCTAGAGGACTACCATAGTATGGTAGGCGATGTATAGGTATATGTATATATGTATGTATATCTGTGTGTAATGTGAATCCCAGCTTTTAATAAATAGCGGGATATCTTTTGTAAGTCCCAACTGTAATAAGAGTTGTGGAATAGTTGTGTAAGTTCCATCTTTTATAAGCAATATAAGGATGTAAATGTAAATAGCAGCAAGTGCTATAAGATTGAAAATAGCAGTACACTATATAGAATGTAAATAGTAGAAGCTACAAAGATGTAAGAGATATGGATTGTAAGAAGCCTATTAATATAAATATTTATTAAAAGTTCTTTGTGATGTGTATGTATTAGCATTAACTAAAACTGCTCTAAGACAAGCAATGAAATAACAATAATAAATTTTGTGAACGGAAAATGTCGCCAAGAAGAAGACAAAGAAATCAAGAGGGAGACGCCCAGAATGAGAACGAGAATAGGGAGCAAGTTAACCCTATGCAATAATGTAAAAAACCTATTAATAGGGACAATTAAAAAAACCCCACCAGAGTGAACGTAAATCCTCCAGTTGTGCAAGTAGCCAGTTTATAGGATTTTAAGAGTGTGGGACTGTAACAAACGAGAATTTTATAATTTATTTTAACTATTTATTGAATTAAATAAATATTCTTTTCGATGATTTAATTATTGATTAAATAATTAATTGATGAATTTGTAGTAGATTAATTTAATTATATGTGTTACATTAATTAAATTGATATGGAGAATTTTTATATTCAAAGTATGTGTTTAATTGAGTTTATTTGATTAAATTCATTATATAAATAAGTATAATGTTATTTCTAATTAATTTAATATTAAGTAGAGATTTAATAATTTGTCATTATTAATAAAGGAGAATTTTATTTATATGACTATGTGATTTAATATAGAATTATTCTATTTTATTTAATTGATCTAAATGAGATTATTTAATTGATTAAATATGTGACATGAACTATATAATAAGTAAGTTATTAAAATAAATTAGAAATGAGGAATAAATGGGTAATCAAACATGGCCTTAGTAGGAGTTAGTACCAGTTATTAACTGACATCATGTTCTGCCATTTAATTTTCACGTACCGATCATTGTTCATCAGTTTCTAAGAATTGGCACAGAGAGAAAAAGAGAGAATTTTGAGAGGAATTAGACAATTTAGGAGAATCCCATTCATTTGTTGCATAATCTAAACCATTATTCAAGGTAATTCTTATAATTTAAGTTTTTAATTTATATTCTTGAAGTTCTTCCATGAATGTATGTTTATGAGTTCTCTTTATTCTCTGTAAACTAAATTCTATGGCTAAATTTTTATAAATTGATGATTAGATGTTTGAAAGCATGTATAAACGTATTTTATATGATGTATATGTGAATTAGAGTAATTAAATCCATGAAATCATGTTTTAATTCAAGTTTTGAAAGTTACAGAGTAGTTACATATGAATATGAACTGTATATATGAAATTGATGTCTGTGTTGCAAGTTAATCGGTTAAATTGATAATTTATTTTGTTTATGCATGTAAAAATGAAGGAAACAAGATTTAAACGGATTAATTTGGTGTTATAACGAACCTGTTATGTGTGATTTCATGGAAATTGAAGAAACTCTGATAAAATGATAAAAACCTCAAATTTTGATTCTTAAATTCATGGTTTATGCGATTTAAGTTGTTAGAAGCATGCTAGAAGATTTGGGTAACGATTATACATGAATTATAGTAATTGGGTATGTTTAATTTGACGTAAGAATAACAAGATTAGAATTTTTTGGCCTATTTCTCTGTTCTTCGCGAACTACAGAATCTGTAATTCGAGTTTCTCGCCCCGGCGAGCTCAATGAACTGAATTTCTCGCCCCGGCGAGCTCAGTGAACTGAGTTTCTCGCCCCGGCGAGAAATTTTGTGAAGGAATTCTCGCCCCGGCGAGCTCAGTGCAGGAAGTGTTAAAGTTTTTCTTTCTTTGTAGTCATGCTATGTCACCCTATGCATGTTTAAAACTTAGATTAAAGTGTTGAATGAATACCAAGATGTTGAGTTAGATGCTAAGCATATACTTGATGATTATAAAATATAAAGATCGATGAACCCTAACTTAGCGTTGAGCTATAGGGATTCTTAAGTATGATATTGCTATAATTAAGCTTACAACTTCTGAAGTGAGCCTGATCACCAGAAAACAATTGAGATATTAAAATAAAAATTTGATGTGAATAAATCCTGAAGTGTTTATAATACTGTAACTAATTTTGTTACTACTTTATAAACCGGATGTATAGGTTGATTAAGGAACGTGTATTTTATTTTGTAATCTACGCACAAGGCAAGTTTACTATCCCTAATCTTTTTATTTCATTGAAAGCAAGTATCTTATCCTTATTACTTCTATGCAAGTTCCTGAACTTCATTCTTTTATCATGCAAACTTCATAATGCTATTACTTAGCAGAGCAAACTCTTAGTTCCATTTCATTCAATTTCATGGATTTAAATGAGATGTTTTAATTTCCTCTTTATCACGCTTCAGTTATACAGTTTATTCAATTGTTTTGTTTTGAGATTCAGTCTTTTGTTCTCAAATACCTTTCGCATTAGATTATTGAACCTTGATTGACTAGCGAACCCTTATTGATTCGACTAGTCCATAGTTGATGAGCGTTCTAAATTCTAGAAACGTTATTGAAGTAAATCCAAACCAAACTTCCTTTGGTGCGGACTCCGATGTCAAACTGAGATGAACAACCCTTATATAGGGGATTTTATTTACGCATTAGCGTTAAGATGTTGTGCACATACATGGTACAAAGGGCTGATCCCCCTAAGTACGAGAAGTAAGGTCCATATAGTCTTACGACTATTAAAGGTTTAAAGTAGAAATACTTGACAACCTGAAACATAGTTCGTGGTCTTGTGACCCTCAGATGTTCTTTTGATTCTTGTATTCTAATCTTGATTCAAAAGCCGAGTATTTGAATATCCGATGTCCATTGTTATTCGCATGTTGTTATTATTATTTTATTGTGTTACTTGTTGGGCAATTGTTGCTCGCCTTTGCATAATAACATTGCAGCTAAAGTTGAAAGAACTGACGAGCCATCCACTAGTAAGGGCAAAGGAAAAGCAAACAAGTGATGAAGACTTATTATATTTTATGTGAATGATGTTTATGTAATAGACTTGTTTATGTTTCCGCAATTTGATGTTTAATTAAGGTTAGATGATCTGGGATTTATTTATTAATGATGTTGTAACCCTTTAATGGGAGATTTCTATTTTAATTAAGAGTTTTCATTCATATTTGAATAGGTAGTTAAATGTGATGTGATGTATTTGGATAGTGAACACCAAATCCTGAGAAAACGAAGTACCCGAATTTGGGGGTGTCACAGGTTGGTATCAGAGCTGTAGGTTATGAACCTTAGGTGGGGAAACCTTAGGGTAGTAGCCTTTTAAGAGTTAAAAAATATAGTGGTGATAAACTCTCATCGAGTTCTAAGGAATGAATTAAGGAAATTCATTAAAGATAATAAAAGACTTTATGTGCTATGTGCTTATGTGTTAATAACCTATGTGCCGTGATTAGTACCGAGTATTAATTAAAACTTAAACTTTGTTGTCAGGATGTCGGATGTTGGAGGATTCAGTCAGCCTAGGGAGATTGAGCCCCGAGTAGCTGGAGAGGAGTTGCCCCGTGATATCCATGTTATCCGGGAGCAGTTAATACAGAGAGAGTCATCTCCATTGATCACTGTTGTAGGTCAGGAGCATGAGCCTGAGTTTGATTCAGAGGAGGACTCTGAGGATGTTGAGACAGAGGCTGAGGAGGATGATGAGGATCCTGAGGAGATACCCTTTACCTCTGTCGATGTTGAGATGTACGATGCATTGTATGATCGTACCATAAAGTTGCAGGATAAAGTCAGAGACTTGGAGGGAGTGGCAAATAGACGGCAGACTCTTATAGACCAGAAGAATGAGAAAATTGAGGATCTTGATATACGTCTTGGAGACGTGGAGTGGAAGCTAGTTCAGGCAGAAAGCCAAAAGGAAGACCTTTTAGTTGAGAATGAGAAGATGAAACTTGAGATTTAGAAGTTGAAGGATGATCTGAGTGAGGAGTCAGCGGAACGTGCTAGAGCAGAGGATGCTTGGATGAATAACGCTCGACGTGCAGAAATTTCCGAAGAAGGTGAACGGGCAAAAAAGGCTAAGATTGAGGAGACAGACTACACCTTTCAGACGGCGATTGATAGGGCCCAGGATCGAGTTCTCCACTACCCAGTTCAGTTCGAGGACTTGCCATGGTATATGTTGGATCGTAGGACGATGTGCCGTATCATGGAGGAAGAACGTAGAAAGGCGGTTCAACACCTTAGTAGGCCGTGATATGAGAAGTTTTGAATTATGTGTAAATATTTGTGGTAGTTAGTGATGTAAATTCCAGCGTGATTATACACAATGGAATATGACTATTTAATCCTAAAGATTGTTTGATTTTGGGATAATTGATGTAAATAACAGTAATGCTATCTTTCTATGTTTAAGACTTTTGAATGAATGAAATATCAATTTTATTTGACGATGTTATGTGTTAAATGTTTAACCTGAATTGTTTGAGTTAAATGTTGAACACTTACGAAATTGAGCGATGATCTAATAAGCGCATATTCTTGAACAGAAAATGCCGCCGAGATGCCAACCACGTCAACAAGCTCAGGAGAGCTCTACTAACAACGACGACGCTAATGCTAATCCTGTTCAGTAGTTGGTGAACCTTTTGGCTGGAGCACTTGCGAATCTGCCGCAAGCTCCACCAGTGACGTCATTTAAGGATTTCAAAGTGGTAGGACCGCCAGAGTTTAGGGGTTCCCTGAACCCAATCGAAGCCCAAACCTGGGTGATGGAAATGGAGAAAGTATTTGACGTTGCTAGGGTTAGTGATGATCAAAAGACTGCCTTTGTAACGTTCATGCTTAAGTTAGAGGCCAGCTATTGGTGGCAAGCGAATAAGGTGCTAGGAGGTCAGGGTGTAATCGCGTGGGAGAGGTTTAAAGAGATGTTCTTTGAGATGTATTTTCCGACTAGCTCGCGAAATCAGATGGAGATTCAATTCTTGGAGCTGAAGCAGGGTACCATGACTGTACCAGAATACGCTGCAAAATTTAATGAGTTGGTTCGCAACCTACCAGGTGAATACGGATGAGAGGAAGGCGAGGAGATTTGAACAAGGATTGAAGTCGTGGTTGTACAGCAAGGTGTCAATGTTCCAATTGAACACTTTTGCCGGAGTTTTAGAAAAAGCAATTATCATAGAAGGTGGGAGTGATGCTCTGACTAAGTATAACCAGGAGCAGAAGAAGAAGAAGGGCGAAAATGAAAATAACAAAGCGGGTGGTAGTAACAGTAGAGGTCACAATCAGAAGAGGAAGTGGAATGACAGTGGATCTGCTGGAAATCAACAAGGAGGTCAGAAGAAGAAGGTAGAGATGTGTGTTACCTGCGGGAAGAATCATATAGGGATATGCTTGAAGGGAAAGAGGGTTTGCTACAATTGTGGTCAGGAAGGCCACATAGCACCAAATTGTCCGAATCCAAAGAAGGGTGCTTGTTTCACTTGCAGATCAAAAGATCATCTGACTAGGTATTGCCCCAAGAAGGCAGCAGGAGGAGCAAGAACAGGAGGAAATAAGGGAAACAGTAGTGTTAGCACGTTAACTATAACCGGATCAGCACCAACAAACCGACCTACTGCCAGGACTTTCAACATGACCGTGCAAGATGCTGTGCAGTCTCGCGATGTGGTGTCAGGTATCATTCCGATCAATAATATAGATGCTTATGTATTTTTTTGATTCGAGTGCTACTTGTTCATTTATATCTGATAACTTAGTTAAAAACTTAGATTTGCCTAAGGAGGAATTAGATTACCCTTTAAACATAGAAATTGCGAATAGGGAGGTAATTCCTGTTAGATATGTATATAAGAACTATAGAGTGAACATTAAAGGAAACATGATGACAGTAGATCTGATCCCAATCAAACTTGGGGAATTTCACGTTATTTTGGGTATGGATTGGCTATTCAAATATGGAGCGATAATTGATTGCCAAAAGAAACGTATTAACCTTATAACTCCGTCAAAGGTAGTAGTTTACGGCAGTAAATTGCCTAGACAAGTTAGTTGTTTGACGATGATGCAGGCCAGGAAGTTATTAAGACAAGGCTGTGTGGGATATTCAGCCTACATAGTTAATACTCGAAAAGAGAGTCCGAAATTAGAAGAGATACATGTCGTAAGGGACTTTATAGACGTCTTTCTAGACGATTTGCCAGGACTTCCGCCAGATAGGGAAGTTGAGTTTGTAATCAATTTAGCGCCAGGAACTGCCCCGATATCGAAAGCTCCGTACCGTATGGCCCCAGTAGAGATGAAAGAATTGATGGTATAACTGCAAGAACTTTTAGATAAGAAGTATATTCAGTCGAGCGTATCGCCGTGGGGAGCACCGGTATTGTTTGTCAAAAAGAAAGACGGATCGATGCGACTTTGCATTGATTACAGAGAATTGAACAAGGTCACGATTAAGAATAAATACCCGTTACCAAGAATCGACGACTTGTTTGATCAATTGAAAGGAGCTAGATATTTCTCGAATATAGATTTGAGGAGTGGTTATCATCAATTGAAGGTCAGGAAAGAAGATGTACCGAAGACAGCGTTCAAGACTCGTTATGGTCACTACGAGTTTCTGGTGATGTCATTTGGTCTAACGAATGCTCCTGCAGCATTCATGGACTTAATGAACAGGGTGTTTAAGCCGTTTTTGGACAAGTTTGTAGTAGTATTCATTGACGATATTCTAATTTATTCCAAAACAAAAAAGAGCATGCAGAGCATTTAAAAGCGACATTAGAAGCGTTAAGAAGAGAGAAGTTGTACGCTAAATTTTCAAAATGCGAATTCTGGATAGAGCGAGTGCAATTTCTTGGACATGTGATTGACAAGGATGGAATTTCAGTGGACCCGTCGAAGGTTGAAGTAGTGCTTAACTGGGATCAGCCAAAAACACCATCGGAAGTTAGGAGTTTCCTCGAATTGGCAGGTTACTACAAGAGATTCATTCAGGATTTTTCTAAAATCGTTACTCCGTTAACGAATTTGACTAGGAAGACGGTAAAGTTTGTTTGGACGGAAAAGTGTAAGGAAAGTTTTCTAGAATTAAAGAAGAGGTTGAGTACGGCGCATGTGTTGTCTCTACCGGATAGCACAGGAAATTTTGTGGTGTTCAGTGATACATCGCATAAAGGACTAGGCTGTGTGCTTATGCAAAACGGTAAGGTCATTGCGCATGCGTCACGACAATTAAAAGACTATGAGAAGGGGTATCCTATCCATGATTTAGAATTGGCCGCGGTAGTGTTTGCTTTGAAGATATGGAGGCACTATCTTTACGAGGAGAAGTGTGAAATATATACAGACCACAAGAGTCTGAAATATATTTTTACACAGAAGGATCTAAACATGCGTCAGAGGAGATGGTTGGAATTGATAAAAGATTACGACTGTGAAATTTTATACCATCCGGGTAAAGCGAACGTTGTGGCCGACGCCTTAAGCAGGAAGGGTCGAGAGAAACTGTTTATGTTAACCGCTCAGGAGGAGTTAATTACAGTAATGGCGAAACTAGAATTGGAGGTGAAATATCCGGAGGAGTGTGACAAAAAATTATTTCAATTGAGAATCGGTTCAATTTTGGTGGATAAGGTTAAGGAAGCACAAATTCAGGATGAAGAGTGTGATAGAATCAGGAAAAGAATATCTGGAGGTGATGAAGTGAAATTCAAAGTGGATAACGAGGGAGTATTAAGATTCGAGGGAAAAATTTGGGTTCCGCCAATACCAGAGGTGAAGGAGGAAATTTTGAGCGAGGCTCATAATTCGAGAAATTCGATTCATCCGGGAAGTACCAAGATGTACCAAGATCTCCGACACCATTTCTGGTGGCCGAATATAAAGAGGGATGTTGCCGAATGTGTAGCCAAGTGTTTGACATGTCAGAAAGTGAAAGCTAACATCAGAGGCCAAAAGGGCTATTACAACTGTTAGAAATCCTAGAATGGAAATGGGAGCACATCACCATAGATTTCGTAGTAGGTCTTTCGACGACTCAGAAAGGTTTCGACGCAATATGGGTTATCGTGGACCGACTGACAAAATCAGCACATTTCTTACCAATGAAGATTAGATTCAACTTGGATCAGTTACCGAAGTTATATGTAAAGGAGATTGTTTCGAGGCACGGTGTTCCAATATCTATCGTCTCAGATAGGGATCCGCGCTTCACATCGAACTTTTGGAAACGACTACAGGAATGCATGGGAACGCAGTTACGTATGAGTACAGCATATCATCCATAGACCGACGGACAGAGCGAAAGAACAATTCAAACATTAGAAGATATGTTACGAGCTTGTATTATGGACTTCAAAGGAAATTGGGACGATCATCTACCATTGGTGGAATTTGCTTACAACAACAGTTACCACGCAAGTATTGGCATGCCGCCTTACGAAGCGTTGTACAGCAGAAAGTGTAGAACTCCATTATGTTGGGATGAAGTTGGCGAACGTTAATTGCTAGGACCAGAACTGGTGCAACAGACTGCAGAAATTGTCAAAGTGATCAAGGCAAGATTGATAGCAGCTCAAGATAGACAAAAGAAATATGCCGATCAACATCGTAAGAATCGAGAGTTTGAGTCTGGTAGCTATGTTTTCTTGAAAGTATCTCCCTGGAAAGGGAAGATTCGTTTTGGTAAGAAGGAAAAACTGAGCCCGAGGTTCATTGGACTCTTTGAAGTGTTAAGAAGAGTTGGTGAGGCCGCATATGAGGTAGCTTTACCTCCAGCGCTGGAACACATCCACAATGTTTTTCATGTTTCGGTGTTACGACCATACAAACCCGACTACAAGAATGTTATAGAATATGAACCCCTATAAGTTGAGAAAGATTTGTCTTATGAAGAAGAGCCTGTTCAGATAGTTGACAGGAAAGAGCAAGTGCTACGAAATAAAATTATACCTTCAGTTAAGGTGATCTGGAGGAACCACGACGCTAAAGAAGCTACGTGGAAACTCGAAGATCAGATGAGGAGAAATTATCCACAGCTATTTGCTTAGTCTATGTGTAGCGATTTTGGGGACAGAATCTTTGTAAGGGGGGAGAATGTAATGTAACGGGACGAATTAATTGAGTCGTGATTCTGGAGACAAAATCCTTTTAAGGGTGGAAAGATGTGACGAATGGGAATTTTGTAATTTATTTTAAATATTTATTGAATTAAATAAATATTCTTTTCGATGATTTAATTATTGATTAAATAATTAATTGATGAATTTGTAGTAGATTAATTTAATTATATGTGTTACATTAATTAAATTGATGTGGAGAATTTTTATATTCAAAGTATGTATTTAATTGAGTTTATTTGATTAAATGCATTATTTAAATAAGTATAATGTTATTTCTAATTAATTTAATATTAATTAGAGATTTAATAATTTGTCATTATTAATAAAAGAGAATTTTATTTATGTGACTATGTGATTTAATGTAGAATTATTCTATTTTATTTAATTGATCTAAATTAGATTATTTAATTGATTAAATATGTGACATGAACTATATAATAAGTAAGTTATTAAAAGAAATTAGAAATGAGGAATAAATGGGTAACCAAACATGGCCTTAGTGGGAGTTGGTGCCAGTTATTAACTGACACCATGTTCTGCCATTTAATTTTCACGTACCGATCATTGTTCATCAGTTTCTAAGAATTGGCACAGAGAGAAAAAGAGAGAATTTTGAGAGAAATTAGAGAATTTAGGAGAATCTCATTCATTTGTTGCATAATCTAAACCATTATTCAAGGTAATTCTTCTAATTTAAGTTTTTAATTTATATTCTTGAAGTTCTTCCATGAATGTATGTTTATGAGTTCTCTGTATTCTCTGTAAACTAAATTCTATGGCTAAATTTTTATAAATTGATATTTAGATGTTTGAAAGCATATATAAACGTATTTTATATGATGTATATGTGAATTAGAGTAATTAAATACATGAAATCATGTTTTAATTGAAGTTTTGAAAGTTACAGAGTAGTTACATATGAATATGAACTGTATGTATGAAATTGATGTCTGTGTTGCAAGTTAATCGGTTAAATTGATAATTTATTTTGTTTATGCAAGTAAAAATGAAGGAAACAAGATTTAAACGGACTAATTTGGTGTTATAATGAACCTGTTATGTGTGATTTCATGGAAATTGAAGAAACTCTGATAAAATGATAAAAAAACCTCAAATTTTGATTCTTAGATTCATGGTTTATGCGATTTAAGTTGTTAGAAGCATGCTAGAAGATTTGGGTAACGATTATACATGAATTATAGTAATTGGGTATGTTTAATTTGACGTAAGAATAACAAGATTAGAAATTTTTGGCCTGTTTCTCTGTTCTTCGCGAACTGCAGAATCTGGAATTCGAGTTTCTCACCCCGGCGAGCTCAATGAACTGAGTTTCTCGCCCCGGCGAGCTCAGTGAACTGAGTTTCTCGCCCCGGCGAGAAATTTTGTGAAGGAATTCTCGCCCCGGCGAGATCAGTGCAGGAAGTGTTAAAGTTTTTCTTTCTTTGTAGTTATGCTATGTCATCCTATGCATATTTAAAACTTAGATTAAAGTGTTGAATGAATACCAATATGTTGAGTTGGATGCTAAGCATATACTTGATGATTATAAAATATAAAGATCGATGAACCCTAACTTAGCGTTGAGTTATAGTGATTCCTACGTATGATATTGCTATAATTAAGGTTACAACTTCTGAAGAGAGCCTGATAACCAGAAAACAATTGAGATATTAAAATGAAAATTTGATGTGAATGAATCCTAAAGGTTTATAATACTGTAACTAATTTTGTTACTACTTTATAAACCGGATGTATAGGTTGATTAAGGAAGGTGTATTTTATTTTATAATCTACGCACAAGGCAAGTTTACTATCCCTAATCTTTTTATTTCATTGAAAGCAAGTATCTTATCCTTATTACTTCTACGCAAGTTCCTGAACTTCATTCTTTTATCATGCAAGCTTCATAATGCTATTACTTAACAAAGCAAACTCTTAGTTCCGTTTCATTCAATTTCATGGATTTAAATGAGATGTTTTAATTTCCTCTTTATCACGCTTCAGTTATACAGAATTTATTCAATTGTTTTGTTTTGAGATTCAGTCTTTTGTTCTCAAATACCTTTCGCATTAGATTATTGAACCTTGATTGAAAAGCGAACCCTTATTGATTCGACTAGTCCATAGTTGATGAGCGTTCTAAATTCTAGAAACGTTATTGAAGTAAATCCAAACCAAACTTCCTTTGGTGCGGACTCCGATGTCAAACTGAGATGAACAACCCTTATATAGGGTATTTTATTTACGCATTAGCGTTAAGATGTTGTGCATATACATGGTACAAAGGGCTGATCCCCCTAAGTACGAGAAGTAAGGTCCATATAGTCTTACGACTATTAAAGGTTTAAAGTAGAAATACTTGACAACCTGAGACATAGTTCGTGGTCTTGTGACCCTCAGATGTTCTTTTGATTCTTGTATTCTAATCTTTATTCAAAAGCCGAGTATTCGAATATCCGATGTCCATTGTTATTCGCATGTTGTTATTATTATTTTATTGTGTTACTTGCTGGGCAATTGTTGCTCGCCTTTGCATAATAACATTGCAGCTAAAGTTGAAAGAACTGACGAGCCATCCACTAGTAAGGGCAAAGGAAAAGCAAACAAGTGATGAAGACTTATTATATTTTATGTGAATGATGTTTATGTAATAGACTTGTTTATGTTTCCGCAATTTGATGTTTAATTAAGGTTAGATGATCTGGGATTTATTTATTAATGATGTTGTAACCCTTTAATGGGAGATTTCTATTTTAATTAAGAGTTTTCATTCATATTTGAATAGGTAGTTAAATGTGATGTGATGTATTTGGATAGTGAACACCAAATCCTGAGAAAACGAAGTACCCGAATTTGGGGGTGTCACAGGTTGGTATCAGAGCTGTAGGTTATGAACCTTAGGTGGGGAAACCTTAGGGTAGTAGCCTTTTAAGAGTTAAAAAATATAGTGGTGATAAACTCTCATCGAGTTCTAAGGAATGAATTAAGGAAATTCATTAAAGATAATAAAAGACTTTATGTGCTATGTGCTTATGTGTTAATAACCTATGTGTCGCGATTAGTACCGAGTATTAATTAAAACTTAAACTTTGTTGTCAGGATGTCGGATGTTGGAGGATTCAGTCAGCCTAGGGAGATTGATCCCCGAGTGGCTAGAGAGGAGTTGCCCCGTGATATCCATGTTATCTGGGAGCAGTTAATACAGAGAGAGTCATCTCCATTGATCACTGTTGTAGGTCAGGAGCATGAGCCTGAGTTTGATTCAGAGGAGGACTCTGAGGATGTTGAGACAGAGGCTGAGGAGGATGATGAGGATCCCGAGGAGATACCCCTTACCTCTGTCGATGTTGAGATGTACGATGCATTGTATGATCGTACCATAAAGTCGCAGGATAAAGTCAGAGACTTGGAGGGAGTGGCAAATAGACGGCAGACTCTTATAGACCAGAAGAACGAGAAAATTGAGGATCTTGATATACGTCTTGGAGATGTGGAGTGGAAGCTAGTTCAGGCAGAAAGCCAAAAGGAAGACCTTTTAGTTGAGAATGAGAAGATGAAACTTGAGATTTAGAAGTTGAAGGATGATCTGAGTGAGGAGTCAGCGGAACGTGCTAGAGCAGAGGATGCTTGGATGAATAACGCTCGACGTGCAGAAATTTCCGAAGAAGGTGAACGGGCAAAAAAGGCTAAGATTGAGGAGACAGACTACACCTTTCAGACGGCGATTGATAGGGCCCAGGATCGAGTTCTCCACTACCCAGTTCAGTTCGAGGACTTGCCATGGTATATGTTGGATCGTAGGACGATGTGCCGTATCATGGAGGAAGAACGTAGAAAGGCGGTTCGACACCTTAGTAGGCCGTGATAGGAGAAGTTTTGAATTATGTGTAAATATTTGTGGTAGTTAGTGATGTAAATTCCAGCGTGATTATACACAATGGAATATGACTATTTAATCTTAAAGATTGTTTGATTTTGGGATAATTGATGTAAATAACAGTAATGCTATCTTTCTATGTTTAAGACTTTTGAATGAATGAAATATTAATTTTATTTGACGATGTTATGTGTTAAATTTTTAACCTGAATTGTTTGAGTTAAATGTTGAACACTTACGAAATTGAGCGATGATCTAATAAGCGCATATTCTTGAACTGAAAATGCCGCCGAGATGCCAACCACATCAACAAGCTTAGGAGAGCTCTACTAACAACAACGACGCTAATGCTAATCCTGTTCAGTAGTTGGTGAACCTTTTGGCTGGAGCACTTGCGAATCAGCCGCAAGCTCCACCAGTGACGTCATTTAAGGATTTCAAAGTGGTAGGACCGCCAGAGTTTAGGGGTTCCCTGAACCCAATCGAAGCCCAAACCTGGGTGATGGAAATGGAGAAAGTATTTGACGTTGCTAGGGTTAGTGATGATCAAAAGACTGCCTTTGTAACGTTCATGCTTAAGTCAGAGGCCAACTATTGGTGGCAAGCGAATAAGGTGCGAGGAGGTCAGGGTGTAATCGCGTGGGAGAGGTTTAAAGAGATGTTCTTTGAGATGTATTTTCCGACTAGCTCGCGAAATCAGATGGAGATTCAATTCTTGGAGCTGAAGTAGGGTACCATGACTGTACCAGAATATGCTGCAAAATTTAATGAGTTGGCTAGGTTCGCAACCTACCAGGTGAATACGGATGAGAGGAAGGCGAGGAGATTTGAACAAGGATTGAAGCTGTGGTTGTACAGCAAGGTGTCAATGTTCCAATTGAACACTTTTGCCGGAGTTTTAGAAAAAGCAATTATCACAGAAGGTGGGAGTGATGCTCTGACTAAGTATAACCAGGAGCAAAAGAAGAAGAAGGGCGAAAATGAAAATAACAAAGCGGGTGGTAGTAACAGTAGAGGTCACAATCAGAAGAGAAAGTGGAATGACAGTGGATCTGCTGGAAATCAACAGGGAGGTCAGAAGAAGAAGGTAGAGATGTGTGTTACCTGCGGGAAGAATCATATAGGGATATGCTTGAAGGGAAAGAGGGTTTGCTACAATTGTGGTCAGGAAGGCCACATAGCACCAAATTGTCCGAATCCAAAGAAGGGTGCTTGTTTCACTTGCGGATCAAAGGATCATCTGACTAAGGATTACCCCAAGAAGGCAGCAGGAGGAGCAAGAACAGGAGGAAATAAGGGAAACAGTAGTGTTAGCACGTTAACTATAACCGGATCAGCACCAACAAACCGACCTACTACTAGGACTTTCAACATGACCGTGCAAGATGTTGTGCAGTCTCGCGATGTGGTGTCAGGTATCATTCCGATCAATAATATAGATGCTTATGTATTTTTTGATTCGAGTGCTACTTGTTCATTTATATCCGATGACTTAGTTAAAAACTTAGATTTGCCTAAGGAGGAATTAGATTACCCTTTGAACATAGAAATTGCGAATAGGGAGGTAATTCCTGTTAGATATGTATATAAGAACTATAGAGTGAACATTAAAGGAAACGTGATGACAGTAGATCTGATCCCAATCAAACTTGGAGAATTTCACGTTATTTTGGGTATGGATTGGCTATTCAAATATGGAGCGATAATTGATTGCCAAAAGAAACGTATTAACCTTATAACTCTATCAAAGGTAGTATTTTACGGCAGTAAATTGCCTAGACAAGTTAGTTGTCTGACGATGATGCAGGCCAGGAAGTTGTTAAGACAAGGCTGTGTGGGATATTCAGCCTACATAGTTAATACTCGAAAAGAGAGTCCGAAATTAGAAGAGATACATGTCGTAAGGGACTTTATAGACGTCTTTCTAGACGATTTGCCAGGACTTCCGCCAGATAGGGAAGTTGAGTTTGTAATCAATTTAGTGCCAAGAACTGCCCCGATATCGAAAGCTCCGTACCGTATGGCCCCAGTAGAGATCAAAGAATTAATGGTGTAACTGCAAAACTTTTAGATAAGAAGTATATTCAGTCGAGCGTATCACCGTGGGGAGCGCCGGTATTGTTTGTCAAAAAGAAAGACGGATCGATGCGACTTTGCATTGATTACAGAGAATTGAACAAGGTCACGATTAAGAATAAATACCCGTTGCCAAGAATCGACGACTTGTTTGATCAATTGAAAGGAGCTAGATATTTCTCGAAGATAGATTTGAGGAGTGGTTATCATCAATTGAAGGTCAGGAAAGAAGATGTACCGAAGACAGCGTTCAAGACTCGTTATGGTCACTACGAGTTTCTGGTGATGTCATTTGGTCTAACGAATGCTCCTGCAGCATTCATGGACTTAATGAACAGGGTGTTTAAGCCGTTTTTGGACAAGTTTATAGTAGTATTCATTGACTATATTCTAATTTATTCCAAAACAAAAAAGAGCATGCAGAGCATTTAAAAGCGACATTAGAAGCGTTAAGAAGAGAGAAGTTGTACGCTAAATTTTCAAAATGCGAATTCTGGATAGAGGGAGTGCAATTTCTTGGACATGTGATTGACAAGGATGGGATTTCAGTGGACCCGTCGAAGGTTGAAGTAGTGCTTAACTGGGATCAGCCAAAAACACCATCGGAAGTTAGGAGTTTCCTCGAATTGGCAGGTTACTACAGGAGATTCATTCAGGATTTTTCTAAAATCGTTACTCCGTTAACGAATTTGACTAGGAAGACGGTAAAGTTTGTTTGGACGGAAAAGTGTAAGGAAAGTTTTCTAGAATTAAAGAAGAGGTTGAGTACGGCGCCTGTGTTATCTCTACCGGATAGCATAGGAAATTTTGTGGTGTTCAGTGATACATCGCATAAAGGACTAGGCTGTGTGCTTATGCAAAACGGTAAGGTCATTGCGCATGCGTCACGACAATTAAAAGACTATGAGAAGGGGTATCCTATCCATGATTTAGAATTGGCCGCGGTAGTGTTTGCTTTGAAGATATGGAGGCACTATCTTTACGGGGAGAAATGTGAAATATATACAGACCACAAGAGTCTGAAATATATTTTTACATAGAAGGATCTAAACATGCGTCAGAGGAGATGGTTGGAATTGATAAAAGATTACGACTGTGAAATTTTATACCATCCGGGTAAAGCGAACGTTGTGGCTGACGCCTTAAGCAGGAAGGGTCGAGAGAAACTGTTTATGTTAACCGCTCAGGAGGAGTTAATTACAGTAATGGCGAAACTAGAATTGGAGGTGAAATATCCGGAGGAGTGTGACAAAAAATTATTTCAATTGAGAATCGGTTCAATTTTGGTGGATAAGGTTAAGGAAGCACAAATTCAGGATGAAGAGTGTGATAGAATCAGGAAAAGAATATCTGGAGGTGATGAAGTGAAATTCAAAGTGGATAACGAGGGAGTATTAAGATTCGAGGGAAAATTTTCGGTTCCGCCAGTACCAGAGGTGAAGGAGGAAATTTTGAGCGAGGCTCATAATTCGAGAAATTCGATTCATCCGGGAAGTACCAAGATGTACCAAGATCTCCGACACCATTTCTGGTGGCCGAATATAAAGAGGGATGTTGCCGAATGTGTAGCCAAGTGTTTGACATGTCAGAAAGTGAAAGCTAACATCAGAGGCCAAAAGGGCTATTACAACTGTTAGAAATCCTAGAATGGAAATGGGAGCACATCACCATAGATTTCGTAGTAGGTCTTTCGACGACTCAGAAAGGTTTCGACGCAATATGGGTTATCGTGGACCGACTGACAAAATCAACACATTTCTTACCAATCAAGATTAGATTCAACTTGGATCAGTTACCGAAGTTATATGTAAAGGAGATTGTTTCGAGGCACGGTGTTCCAATATCTATCGTCTCAGATAGGGATCCGCGCTTCACATCGAACTTTTGGAAACGACTACAGGAATGTATGGGAACGCAATTACGTATGAGTACAGCATATCATCCATAGACCGACGGACAGAGCGAAAGAACAATTCAAACATTAGAAGATATGTTACGAGCTTGCATTATGGACTTCAAAGGAAATTGGGACGATCATCTACCATTGGTGGAATTTGCTTACAACAACAGTTACCACGCAAGTATTGGCATGCCGCCTTACGAAGCGTTGTACGGCAGAAAGTGTAGAACTCCATTATGTTGGGATGAAGTTGGCGAACGTTAATTGCTAGGACCAGAACTGGTGCAACAGACTGCAGAAATTGTCAAAGTGATCAAGGCAAGATTGATAGCAGCTCAAGATAGACAAAAGAAATATGCCGATCAACATCGTAAGAATCGAGAGTTTGAGTCTGGTAGCTACGTTTTCTTGAAAGTATCTCCTTGGAAAGGGAAGATTCGTTTTGGTAAGAAGGAAAAACTGAGCCCGAGGTTCATTGGACCCTTTGAAGTGTTAAGAAGAGTTGGTGAGGCCGCATATGAGGTAGCTTTACCTCCAGCGCTGGAACACATCCACAATATTTTTCATGTTTCGGTGTTACGACCATACAAACCCGACTACAAGCATGTTATAGAATATGAACCCCTATAAGTTGAGAAAGATTTGTCTTATGAAGAAGAGCCTGTTCAGATAGTTGACAGGAAAGAGCAAGTGCTACGAAATAAAATTATACCTTCAGTTAAGGTGATCTGGAGGAACCACAACGCTAAAGAAGCTACGTGGAAACTCGAAGATCATATGAGGAGAAATTATCCACAGCTATTTGCTTAGTCTATGTGTAGTGATTTTGGGGACAAAATCTTTGTAAGGGGGGAGAATGTAATGTAACGGGACGATTTAATTGAGTCATGATTCTGGGGACAAAATCCTTTTAAGGGTGAAAAGATGTGACGAACGGGAATTTTGTAATTTATTTTAAATATTTATTGAATTAAATAAATATTCTTTTTGATGATTTAATTATTGATTAAATAATTAATTGATGAATTTGTAGTAAATTAATTTAATTATATGTGTTACATTAATTAAATTGATGTGGAGAATTTTTATATTCAAAGTATGTATTTAATTGAGTTTATTTGATTAAATGCATTATTTAAATAAGTATAATGTTATTTCTAATTAATTTAATATTAATTAGAGATTTAATAATTTGTCATTATTAATAAAAGAGAATTTTATTTATGTGACTATGTGATTTAATGTAGAATTATTCTATTTTATTTAATTGATCTAAATGAGATTATTTAATTGACTAAATATGTGACATGAACTATATAATAAGTAAGTTATTAAAAGAAATTAGAAATGAGGAATAAATGGGTAACCAAACATGGCCTTAGTGGGAGTTGGTGCCAGTTATTAACTGACACCATGTTCTGCCATTTAATTTTCACGTACCGATCATTGTTCATCAGTTTCTAAGAATTGGCACAAAGAGAAAAAGAGAGAATTTTGAGAGAAATTAGAGAATTTAGGAGAATCTCATTCATTTGTTGCATAATCTAAACCATTATTCAAGGTAATTCTTCTAATTTAAGTTTTTAATTTATATTCTTGAAGTTCTTCCATGAATGTATGTTTATGAGTTCTCTGTATTCTCTGTAAACTAAATTCTATGGCTAAATTTTTATAAATTGATATTTAGATGTTTGAAAGCATATATAAACGTATTTTATATGATGTATATGTGAATTAGAGTAATTAAATACATGAAATCATGTTTTAATTGAAGTTTTGAAAGTTACAGAGTAGTTACATATGAATATGAACTGTATGTATGAAATTGATGTCTGTGTTGCAAGTTAATCGGTTAAATTGATAATTTATTTTGTTTATGCATGTAAAAATGAAGGAAACAAGATTTAAACGGATTAATTTGGTGTTATAACGAACCTGTTATGTGTGATTTCATGGAAATTGAAGAAACTCTGATAAAATGATAAAAACCTCAAATTTTGATTCTTAGATTCATGGTTTATGCGATTTAAGTTGTTAGAAGCATGGTAAAAGGCTTGGGTAACGATTATACATGAATTATAGTAATTGGGTATGTTTAATTTGACGTAAGAATAACAAGATTAGAAATTTTTGGCCTGTTTCTCTGTTCTTCGCGAACTGCAGAATCTGGAATTCGAGTTTCTCGCCCCGGCGAGCTCAATGAACTGAGTTTCTCGCCCCGACGAGCTCAGTGAACTGAGTTTCTCGCCCCGGCGAGAAATTTTGTGAAGGAATTCTCGCCCCGGCGAGCTCAGTGCAGGAAGTGTTAAAGTTTTTCTTTCTTTGTAGTTATGCTATGTCACCCTATGCATATTTGAAACTTAGATTAAAGTGTTGAATGAATACCAATATGTTGAGTTGGATGCTAAGCATATACTTGATGATTATAAAATATAAAGATCGATGAACCCTAACTTAGCGTTGAGTTATAGTGATTCCTACGTATGATATTGCTATAATTAAGGTTACAACTTCTGAAGTGAGCCTGATCACCAGAAAACAATTGAGATATTAAAATGAAAATTTGATGTGAATGAATCCTAAAGGTTTATAATACTGTAACTAATTTTGTTACTACTTTATAAACCGGATGTATAGGTTGATTAAGGAACGTGTATTTTATTTTGTAATCTACGCACAAGGCAAGTTTACTATCCCTAATCTTTTTATTTCATTGAAAGCAAGTATCTTATCCTTATTACTTCTACACAAGTTCCTGAACTTTATTCTTTTATCATGCAAGCTTCATAATGCTATTACTTAACAAAGCAAACTCTTAGTTCCGTTTCATTCAATTTCATGGATTTAAATGAGATGTTTTAATTTCCTCTTTATCACGCTTCAGTTATACAGAATTTATTCAATTGTTTTGTTTTGAGATTCAGTCTTTTGTTCTCAAATACCTTTCGTATTAGATTATTGAACCTTGATTGACTAGCGAACCCTTATTGATTCGACTAGTCCATAGTTGATGAGCGTTCTAAATTCTAGAAACGTTATTGAAGTAAACCCAAACCAAACTTCCTTTGGTGCGGACTCCGATGTCAAACTGAGATGAACAACCCTTATGTAGGGGATTTTATTTACACATTAGCATTAAGATGTTGTGCACATACATGGTACAAAGGGCTGATCCCCCTAAGTACGAGAAGTAAGGTCCATATAGTTTTGCGACTACTAAAGGTTTAAAGTAGAAATACTTGACAACCTGAGACATAGTTCGTGGTCTTGTGACCCTCAGATGTTCTTTTGATTCTTGTATTCTAATCTTGATTCAAAAGCCGAGTATTCGAATATCTGATGTCCATTGTTATTCGCATGTTATTATTATTATTTTATTGTGTTATTTGTTGTGCAATTGTTGCTCACCCTTGCATAATAACATTGCAACTAAAGTTGAAAAAATTGATGAGCCATCCACTAGTAAGGGCAAAGGAAAAGCAAACAAGTGATGAAGACTTGTTATATTTTATGTGAATGATGTTTATGTAATAGACTTGTTTATGTTTCCGCAATTTGATGTTTAATTAAGGTTAGATGACCTGGGATTTATTTATTAATGATGTTGTAACCCTTTAATGGGAGATTTCTATTTTAATTAAGAGTTTTCATTCATATTTGAATGGGTAGTTAGATGTGATGTGATGTATTTGGATAATGAACACCAAATCCTGAGGAAACGAAGTACCCGGATTTGGGGGTGTCACAGGGACCGCCCGAATTTAAGGGGGACCACTAAGCTAATAGAGACCCAGTCGTGGGTTAAAAAATAGAGAAGGCAGTTATTATCGCCGAGACAGAGAGGAGCAAAAGACAGCTTTTGCTGCCTACAGATAGAAGGGTGAGGCTAATTTCTGGTAGGAAGCAAACCAGAATAAAGCCAATGAGGGAGTGATTGTGTGGAAATGGTTCAAAGAATTGTATTTCGAGAACCATTTTCCTAGGAGAGTGCCGAGCTGAATGGAGATACGGTTTCTAGAATAGAAACAGGGGGACGTGTCATTAGTGCCCTAGTACGCCGCCGAGTTCAAGGAACTGAAAAGGTTTGCTCCACATTAAGTGGACGCAGAAGAGAGGAAGGCGGGAAGGTTTGAGCAAGGGTGGAAATCTCGGCTCTACAATAAAATTTTAGTGTTGTAAATTGATTCATACGAATTAATTTTGGAGAAGGCTATCTTAGTCGAAGGGAGGGAAGTGAGTCGTTGATTAAGTTCAACCAAAAGAAAGAGAATAAGAAGAAAATAGATGGAGGAAGTAATTATCATTGAAGATATTCATAGGAATTGTTGCGTCATGAGTTGAAAACATAAGTTGTCGGTACATTTAATTCTGATTAAACCAGGAGGATTTAACGTAATTTTGGGTTTGGACTGGTTGTTCAACCACAAGACAAGGATATATTGTCAAAAGAAGCTAGTAAACCTTAAGACTGTGGAACAGTCTAAGGTAGTATTTTATGGTAGTAAATCGCCAAGACAGTCTCGTTATCTGACGATGATGCAAGTAAAGAAATTGCTAAGGAAAGGATATGTGAGATATTTAGCCTACGTTGTAGGTACCCAACGAGTGGGAGCAATGACAGGTCAGATACCTAGAATAAGAGAATTCGCGGATGTATTTTCTAAACGAATTGTCAGGTCTTCTGCCAGATAGGGAGAGTAAGTTGTGATAGAGGTTATGTCGGGAAGGAACCAGTTTTGAGGGCCCCATATAGGATGGCCCCAGTAGAGATCAAGGAATTGATGATACAATTATAAGAAGTTATTAGATAAAAAGTATATTCAACCGAGTGTATCTCCATAGGGAGCACCAGAATTGTTGATGAAGAAGAAGAAGAATGGAGTGTTAAGATTTTGTGTCAACCAAAGTAACGATTAAGAATGAATAGCCGTTGCCAGGATCGATAATCTTTTTGATCAATTGAAGGGCGCAAAATATTTTTTTAAAGATAAAATTTGAGGACTGGGAGAGTTGTCGTCAAGCAATCCAAAATTAACCTCACTTGCACTCTATGAATTCAAATAACTAGCACAGTAGTAAGTAAGGATCGATCCCACAGAGAATTGATATTGTTCTAAATTTATTCTAATGTTTCTAACTAAAAACAGTAATTAAAAGTTGGGGGGGTTTGAATCAATTATAATTAACTAAGAAAAACATAATTAAATTAATAAAGATTATCAAATATGTAAGTTCTTCAGTTCAGCTTCACCAATTTACAGTAGTAGAATAATCAAGTTAATATTACTTCTTCCTTCAATGAAATTAACAACCCTAAATAACCAGCAATCGCTCAACTATCCGAAATTCTCCTTAGGTTTTAAATCTAATGTGATAACCGCTCCCACTAGACTCTAACTGTTATATAACCCAGAACTATCAATCTAGATTTAATATGACAGAAGCATTAAGAATTAGAGAATTAAGTTGTTCTAAGCAACAATCACACTATCAGGGATTATTTACCTTGCTTTCTGATAATCTTAATAATACCCAAAAGCTTGTCCACAATCAAATATTATTAAGTACTACCTGTGATCAGATATAATATCGTTTGCTTAATATTATACCTTAATCTGGCAAATGATAACAATTCACCAATTTAATCCTGTAGAAACCATATTAGTAAACTGAATAACATATAAGAAATTCAACCGGATTATCAGAATAAATTTCATGCACGAAGGAATCAATAATATAACTCAATTATTATATTAACTGTAAATATGGTTCCATATCCCTTCAGAAGTGAATAAAAGAGCTAAGCTGCTAATAAGTAAAGTATAATCTAAGATCAGGAATAATGAATGTTGAAAATTGTGTTTAAGTGATAGGTAAATATACATCATCAAATCCCTAGAAGAATTCTAATCTTACTGTATTTTAGAAGTCTTCAATCTGTAGATATGGTAGGATTCTAAATCCTTGTCAAACTCTACAATCCAGTTTTAAGTAGCTTCTTTATCAAATTAGATTTAAGTTTCCAAAACCAAATCTTCCGCAGTTTCCTTTTCCAAATTTCAGTTCAGATTCAGTTTCTTTATTTGATTTCAAATTCCATATCAAACTCTACTTCCCATACTCAGAGATACTTTCCATGTAAGAATATAATTCCATCTCTGAATCCTCATACGAATCGGACTCAATCATTCCATTACTTCAAATCCTACTCAGAATAGGAATCCCACATGATGACCAAAATCGTAGAGTAAACATGACATCGTAGAGTAAACTGGGACGATCGTCGAATTGACAGCACCATCGTAAAGTCAAACGTCGCAGAGCATGCTAATCGTCGAACAGAAATCTGGCTGTAGAGTGAATCTCAGCAATCGTAGAGTTCAACCAGACTTTACTCCAACACAACGAACATAGGACTTCCACTTAACGATCGTAGAGCATCAAAACTGATCGTAGAGTACTCTGTAAAACAACACGAAATCCAGCATTAAACTACATTTTTGCAGAATCACATCAAATTCTTCTATAAATCAATAAATACCTTAAATCAACTCTTATGACAGATAGCATGCAACTAAACTAAGCATAAAGGAATGAAAATAATCAGATATTATGCACCTATCAAGGACTAAGTAGAATCAGTTGAAAGTAAGATTAGAAGATGTTTTGAAAAGGCATTCAGGACTCGTTATGGTCATTATAAGTTTCTGGTAATATCGTATGGGCTGATGAATACGCCACCGCATTTATGGATATGATGACTAGGGTGTTCAAGCAATGCTTGGACAAATTTTTTTTAGTAGTGTTCATAGATGATATCCTGGTCTATTCCAAGGTGCGGGAGGATTATGTTGAACATTTAAGAATAATGTTGGAGACACTAAGGAGGGAGAAATTATACGCAAAATTTTTGAAGTGTGAATTTTGGTTAGAGAGAGTTCAATTGTTGGGACATGTGATCGATAAGGATGCGATAATCGTAGATCCAGAGAAGGTGATGGCGATAATCAGTTGGGAACAGCCGAAGACGCCGACTGAAGGGTGTAGTTTCTTAGGGTTAGCAGACTACTATCAAAGATTTATCCAAGATTTTTCGAAGATAGCTACCCCGTTAACTAAGGTGACGAGGAAGAAGGTAAAGTTTATATGATCGGAGAAATGCGAAGAGAGCTTTTAGGAGCTCAAAAAGAGGTTGAGTAAGGTGCCTGTATTATCCTTACCGGATGATATAGGTAATTTTGTGGGGTATAGTGATGCATCGCATAGAGGATTGGGATGCATGCTTATGCAGCATGGGAAGGTCAGTGCGTACGCGCCACAACAGTTGAAAGATTATGAGAAGGGATACCCTACTCATGATCTTGAGTTAGCAGCGATGGTTTTTGCCTTGAAGATTTGGAGGCATTATCTTTGTGGAGAGAAATGTGAGATATACACGGACCATAAAAGTCTAAAATATATCTTCACACAGAAGGAGCTAAATATGAGGCAAAAGAGGTGGTTAGAATTGATCAAAGACTATGATTGTGAAATTCTATATCACTCGAAAAAGGCGAATATAGTGGTTGATGCCTTAAGTAGAAAGGGTCGGGAAAAACTGTCAATATTTATAGTTCAAGAAGAGCTAATAAGAGAAATGTCTAGGACGGAGGTAGAGGTGAGGTCCGAAAAAGTCGGATAAGATGTTATTTATGATAGAGACTCGTCCAACCTAATTGGGCAGAGTAAATGAGGCACAACTCAAAGTTGGGAAGTGCGAGAAGATAAAGGAGAAAATTTCTGAAGGTTAGGAAATTAAGTTTAAACTCGATAATAAAATAGTGTTAAGATTTGAAGGAGGAATTTGAGTTCTGTTATTACCAAGGTTAAAAGAAAAGATTGTGTAAGAGGTTAGTAGTTCGAGGTCTCGATTCATCTTGATAGCACGAAGATGTATCAAGACCTTTGATAATATTTTTGGTGGCCAAACACAAAAAGTGATGGTGTAGAATGCGTTAGTAGGACCCTGACTTGTTAGAAAGTCAGGGCCGAATATCAGAGACTAAGTGGGTTGTTATAACCATTAGAAGTTCTTGAAGGGAACTGGGAGCATATCACAATGGATTTCGTGGTAAGATTTTTAGTTACACAGAGAGGATGCGATACTATATGGCTGATAGTCGATTGTATAACAAAATCGACACATTTCTTACCAATTAAGATAAGGGTTAATTTAGACCGGTTAGCTAAACTTTATGTCAAGGAAATTATTTCCAAACATGGAGTACCAATTTCGATAGTGTCGGATCGGGATCCGCGTTACACGTCGAACTTTTGGGGGAGTTTGCAAGAGCGCATGGGAACGCAGCTAAGGTTGAATACGAAGTATCATCCTCAAACAGACGAGCAGTGTAAAGGAACGAAATAGACCCTAGAAGTTATGTTAAGGGCATGCATTATGGATTTAAAAGGAAGTTGGGATTACCACTTACCTCTAATAGAAATTGCGTATAATAATAGTTATCGCACGAGTATAAGCATGTTGCCTTACGAAGCTTGTATGGAAGAAAGTATAGAATGCCACTGCACTAGGACGAGATAGAGGAACGTTGATTGTTTGGACTGAAATTGGTTCAACAAACTACAGAGATTATCAAAGTGATAAGGTCAGGGCTAGTAGCAGCTCAAGACCGACAGAAGAAGTGCACTGATCAGCATCGGTAGAAGAAAAATTTTAATGTAGGAAGCTACGTGTTAGAGAGTATCTCCCTAGAAAGGGAAGATAAGATTTGAAGTGTTAAGAAGGGTAGGAGAGGTGGATTACGAAATAGCTTTACCTCCTAAGTTAGAGCACATATTTAATGTGTTCCACGTGTCGATATTACGACCCTGTAAACGAGACTATAAACATGTAATTGAATATGAACCTATTCAAATTGAGAAAGATTTAAAGTATGAAGACTTCCGATTTGATTAATCGATAGGAAAGGTCAAGTTTTAAGAAGTAGAGTAATACCTTCAGTAAAGGTAGTATGGAGGAACCACAATGCCGAGGAAGCAACGTGGAAACTTGAAGAAAAGATGCAGAAGAATTATCCCCATTTATTTGCTTAATTTTATATTACGATTCTAGGGACGAAATCTTTATAAGGGGGAAGAATGTGACAACTATAATATTTTGGATCCTTGTAATTATGGTTTCCGAGTATTATGGAATAAAATGAGATTTTATGAATGATATTGTGTTTTATGTGATTAAAGGTTGATTATTGACCTAATGTACATGATATGTGATTATGTATATGTGTTGCAATTTCATATACAAAATAAAAAATTTCTGAGAAAAACGTTAAAACACTGAAAACGCTCTTTTTGTTTTTCAATATTTCGAATTACGTCATAGTGTTTATTTAGAAAAGGGAGACGTAATCTCCAATAAAAAAAAATTATCAAGAAAATACGTAAAAATACTATTCACGCTGAAAAATGCCTTTTTCATATTTTTGAATTTTTGAATTACGGCATAGCGTTTATTCGGGAATGGGAGACGAAATCTCTAATAAAAATTTAATGAAAGAAAAATTTACGGTTTGACTAACTGAACTAGTTAGGAAAACCTAACTAGAAAGAAACTAGAAACAAAACTAGTTTTGGATGTAACCGAGCCAATTAAGCCTAAGGTTTGAAATGGCTTGGCTAGGGTTCAGGATGGCTTGACTAGGGTTGAGCCAAGGGTTGGAGCCTAGGGTTGAACCTAGGGTTAGGATGGCTTGGCTTAGGGTTGAGCCAAGGCTTGGAGTCTAGGGTTATACCATAATTTCTTAGAGCCAAGGAAAGGTAAGGACAAGTGTCACTTGTCTAACATTTCCCATGTGGTTAAATAAATGAAAAAAAGGAGAGAGCAAGGGGAGATGGTCGGACATCTAGGGGAGGGGGACAAGGGTGGTGGGTCACCTACCCAAATAAGGAAAGTTTTATCCAAATAAATTAAACCTTAGATTCTTCTCCCCTCCATTCATTTTATTTTAACCAAACAAGGCCTTAGCAATCATTTAATCCCCTTAACCTTGCATGAGTTAATCTAACCTTAGGGTTTGGTTAGGTTAGATGGTGGGAGAATTAGCTAAGTTAAACCAACACTTAGCCATTTCATCCATTTCCATTTTCAAGAGCAAGAGAGAGAAATGAGAGAATGAAAGAGAGAGAGAGAGAGAGAGAGAGAGCAAGAGAGTTCTTTGAGATAGAGGAAGAAGATCCAAAAAGGAGAAAGGATCAAGGCTTTGATCACCTAGTTGGAAGAAGAAGAAGAACAAAAAGGTAAGAAATATCAAACCTAACTTCTTCATCTTTTTCTTTTAGAAGTTTTGTAGATTTAAGGCTTTTTAGCTTGTTAATGAAGTGCTTTGTTGGTGGTTGTTGTTTGTGATGATAGATCATTGAAGGATCTTGGAGTGATAAGGCTATGTGTGGTTTAATATGTTAAATCACTTGTTAATATGTATAAAAAGTGAAAACGAAAGTAAATAATGTAAGCCCAAACGTAAAGGATGGAGAATAACATAGAGGACTGTAAAAAGGACTTTGTTAATGTTTTTTCATTATTTGTTTGTGGAATCCAGAAAGAAAGAAATATAAATGAGGGTGTTATGTAAAAGTTCCAAGTGGAACGGAGGAAAAACACGCCGTAACGAAGTTATGGCGAAATTTTCCGTAAAAGACGTTAAAAATGCGAAAACCCTTGCTTGGTACGACTTTCATGCTAAGTTTGCAGTTAAGAAATGCTTCCAAAAAATTTTGATTTTCTGGGGTTTTTTAGTTCATAGAAAACGCGAGTCGTAGGCTCAAGAACGGACTCATTCCGATAAGGGATGAGCGAGTTATGAAGTCACAAAGTAGGTACAAGAAGAACGAAAATTGCCCAGGTGATGACATCACTTGTAGTGAGTTTAAGGCATAAGCAGACTCCCCAGCAGACAGGTGATGCACTGTCTGGATTATAACGAAAAGAAAATTTAGCCTAAAGCAGACACCTAAATAGAACTAGTTAAGCTGTCTGGATTGGATGATGTCACTTATAGTAGGTTTTGTTAGTAAATAGACACCCAAGCAGACAGGTCTTACCTGTCTGGATGTTAACTAAAGAAGATCTAGTCTAAAGCAGACGACTAAGCAGATAAATCTTACCTGTCTAGATGTTAACTAAACAAGATCTAGTCTAAAGTAGACACCAAAGCAGACGGGTTTTACCTATCTGATTTGGACCTGTAGCCAAGAATTTAAAAGTTTGGTCGCGTTGTCTAAATTTATAAAATGCGAACAACCTAGAATGAGAAATAGTGTAACGTAAACCAATATATGGCGTCAATTATGTGGACGATTGGTGTGTTTATGTGCACTAAATGTGTAGGACATTTTGAAGGACGATTAACATTAAGATTTTAAAGAATGCGAAAGGCAAGTGTTGTAACCTTGTACAACATTTTTATGTGCAAGCTTTATGTTCATTTGATAATACCCTTGTGAATATTCCGTATGTATGTTATGTTTACGCAATATACGTGAAAATTCAAACTTGAACAAATTTTTGATAATTGTATAAGTTGTTCAAGCTTTGCTATAATGCATACTTTAAAGTTCTAATATGCATGAACGGTTTAAGAATGATAGTCTAAGCCATTTGATTTCGACTAGACGCATGTTAAAACGTTTTATCGATTTAAAAATAAATCTTTGAAATATTATTGAGATTAAATAGAGCTATCCAACCAAATTGTTTTGGTTTGGACTCAAGTCTGAGAATGAACCTCTCTTATTTGGAAAATTTTTTAGTCGGATATTCCGACCGCTCCGAAAGGCAGTGACGATAAATGCGAATGTCATTTTAGTATGTAGTGTTGATCAACGCAAATTACAAAGGGTTGATCACCCACCGTGCCCATAAGTCCAGACGGTTTTACAGTTGAATTACTGTTAGACCTTTTCCAATATGAAAACAAAAGTTCTTGGTCTTTCGACCCTTCAGCATGAACAGTCAATATGTCGTTTCAAAAATGTAAACGAACAGTGATGTTATCCAAAATTGATTCAATGTCTTCACAACTATTGTTCAGTTGTTGAAGTATTCTTCAGAAAAAATATTAAATTCTTGGTTATGTTGTTATTATTAACTGTTATTACTTGTTGGATAATTAAATGTTCACCCTTGCTTGGAATTAAATGTTTTCAATGTAACCTGAGCATATAGAAGGTTCTGGTAAGGACAAAAGAAAGGGGAAGATGAACGAATGGAAGACTGAGTACTTTATTTGTAATAATTTAGTACAAATATAATATTATGTTATTATGAGATTTTGGAGATAGATTAAAGGTCTTAGAACTTGGGATTGTAAGGATATGTCTATAATAATTAGTAATTACATTCACGTTAATAAAATTATAGAGATGTATGTGTGTGGATGAATAGTATCGTGGAGCACTAAATCTGGGTCCAAAAGGACCTGATGAGATCCTGACCAGGCTCGCATCAAGCGACAACAACTCAACTCAAGTCTAAGGGGTTCAATGAATGATTTCAAGTAATTAGGCTAAAGTCTATTCAAGGATGTTTACATTGGAGCTTAATTCAAGTGAACCGCGAGGAGAGGATCGATTATTTGATTTGGGATTGTTAGATTCATTTATTTAATAAGACCAAATCAATGCAAATTAAGTCATCAAGATCGTGTTCATTTGTATCGTCTAATTCGCGACAAAGTTATGTGTCGATTCAAGGAGGAATTAATGTTCAAGCGACATTGTGGATATCCAAGCATGTTCAAGAGATTACAATTCATCATGCAACAATACAAGGTGGCAATACACAGATCAATGGAGAAGGAGTCAAGCTATATGGCAAGGTGTGCGCTATGGGAGATGTTCATAAGTTCGATATTTTGGTCCAATCATAGGTTCGAATTTGGTGGGAAGATCAAAAGAAAGACGAAACGGTTTAAATCTCAAACCTGCACCGGGGCGCTCAGATTTGGCTTAAGAGCAGCATCGGGGCATTGGGATCCAGGAAATTTAATTCATTTCAGCGTCGAGGCACTAGAATCAGCACAAAACGCAGCGCCACGACGCTGAGCATGCGGCACAGAAATCGAGGCGACGCATTTTTATCAAATTCTTTCCATAATTTTAGGAATTTATTATATCTTTTCCAATTCTAATGTAACTAGGATGTTTGTTAGATAGGATTTGATTTCTGTATGATTTGTAGCTAGGATTTCTATTTTCATTCAAGTTATTATTCCTTTTAGAGTTAGGATTTTATTCTATTAGTATAAATAGAATACATGGCTTATGTAATAGGTAGCATACTTTTGGTTAATAAAAATTCTTATGAGATTCTTCTCATCTTTTGGTTGTTTAAGAATTCATAGACGAATTTTTAGTTTTCTTGAGATTCATTATTAACTTATCATACAACAGATCATAGTTATGTGTGGCGTCTTCTACCGTATCAATCGTCGACTGTACCAAGATTATCGCTTACATATAAGCGAGGGGTCAAGGTGTCGTTAGTATCCATTCAATGCAAACTTCCTAGCATAGAGCAGTTGTACCAAGATTATCGTCTACATATAGGCGAGGGGTTGAGGTGATGTGAGCGTTTCACCTTATAACTTACTGGAAACGATTCGGGCGAAGACCTCCTCACGCAAGTATGCCATAGAGTCTATCATTTGGTATCAAAGTTAAGTCTTCTAGCGAGTTACTTATCCTTTATTTTCTTGTTGAAAAAAAAAGTATAAAAAATCAGTTATTTCGTTTGATTGCTATTGTTGAAAAAAAAATTATTATTTGTCGCAAATTGCTTGGTATCCGTAAGTTTCGAGGTTGTTGAGGCTTCATCAAGAAGGGTTTAATTAGCGGCTGTGGATTTAGTGGTTATCATACGCCTTATACTGCTATTGTTTGTTTTGTGAGAAGTTCTTATTGGATTGAATAGTAAACTGTGAAATTGATTGGTGAATTCAAAAAGAACCTATAAGAGAGAATAATGAGCGGAAAAAGGCAAGAGTGTGAGCTTATTTGAGGGTAAAAGCCTAATTGAGCGATACACGAGCGATTCATAATTGTGTGATATATTGTTTAAGCGAAACACGTAAGGAGGAGTGTGAGGAAATTTTTTATCTACTAACCTTTGTTTTGCAACAAATATGTATTGATATAATTGTGAAAGTGCTTATGGGTCTCGAAGGAATCCTTTCCAAGGCAGGAATGATCCAGATGCTTATTTGAGATGGGAGGAAAAGACGGAGCGAGAGTTTGACTATCATGGCTATTTCGAGTGGAGGAAGTTCAAACTTGCGGTTCAAGATTTTTTTGGTCATGCAGCTATATGGTGGGATCAATTTGTGCTTATCAGGCGACGATGTGGAGAGAGTCCGATCGAGACATGGGAAGAGTTAAAAACCGTGATGAGGAAGCGGTTTGTTCCAGTACAGTCTAACAGGAGGAATGAGTATGCAACTCCAAGATATGTTGATCAACCTTCAAGGCGATCAACTTGGGATGATGAAAGGAAGGGTTACAGGCATGGAGAGTCGCATTGAAGGAAGCCAAAAAACACTCCAATGGTGTATAGAGAACAAGTTCAACTGAGGAAAATAAAAGATGAAAAAGATCATGTGATTCTTGAAGAGTCATTGGAGACTAGGAAAGTTATAAGTGTGCAAGCTAGCGGAAAAGAAATAATGCAGCAAAAGGATATGTTTTATACTAGGTTTCTAGTACAAGAAAAGGTATGCATTGTGAAAATTGATTGTGATATTGATACTAACATTGCTAGTATTACAATGGTGAAGAAATTAGGTTTGTCTATAGTTGCACATCCTCGACCTTACAAGTTGTTAGGGATCATTGGTTTTGAAGAGGTAATGGTGACTACACAGGTGTCAGTTTCTTTTTGCATTGGCAGATATAAAGATGAGATATTATATGATATAGTTCCAACACATACTTTCCATTTGTTACTTGGGAAGCCATGGCGGCACAACAGGTGTGCGAAGTATAACAGTTGTACGAATGAGTATTCATTGGTACACAATCAAAGAAGAGTCACGCTTCATCCTATGTCATCCGAGCAAGTCCATGACGATCTAATGCACTTACAAAAAGATCATGATCAAAAATAAGAGGGTGAACAAAATAAAGAGAGTGAAAAGATTGAGTGGAAAAAAGAAAAAATTGAAAAGAGTGAGAAAACAAACGAGAGACTGAAAATAGAGAGAATGAAAAGAATAGAGAGATTAAAAACAAACGAGAGAATAAGCAAAAAGAAAAAGAGAGGAAAATGAGTGACTATAAAAAAGAGAGTTGTATTTTGAAAAGCCAAGGACAGTACTTTCGTACAAGCCGGCGTTGTTGAATACTAACCAGATTAACTCTGTTTTGTCTAGTTCTATTGTTTCTCTTATACAGGTGAGGGATTATATACTGAGTGTTATCATTCCATACCCGTCAGCTTATGGTGTTCTTGAGGAGACGAAGTAGTCATCGAGGCAGGATGGAGAGTTGATAGATAGAGGTATCGTGGATGAAGTCATGAGTGCATGTGTCGTTCGTGAGATCATAGTACCTGAGAAGGAAAGAACATCGAGCATGTTTGTTGATTTTGAATTGGTAAACAAGTATCGTTGTTATTTTCTTTGCTCAGATAATATGTTTGATAAATTGCATAGTTCTTATGTTTTATCTACATTTGATAATGATCATGTGATGAAAAAGCCTAATCAATTTAACGTGCGAGAGTATGATGGATGGGAAATTGTGTTAACATGTTATTTATATAGGTGGATAGTTATCTCGGTTCGATTAACTAATGCATCTAGTGTTTTTATGAGTTTGTTAAAACATGTTTGCATGCTTCCATTGATAAATTCATTGTTAGCTATTTTGAGGGTAGAATCGTCTTTGTTATAAACTATGGAGGGTATTGATATTTGTTGAGTTAGTTTATGATCATGATATTTATTCTCGTTTTTAGTGTTCATACTATTATTTGGTATATTCTCGTTTTCAATGTGCTAATTTGCATGAAAATTATTCTAGGTTTTCTTATCCATATGTTGAGTTGGATTTTCATGCTAGTCAGTCTTTACATAATTTGTCGTTAGTTGACAATGGTAGTGATCATGTCATTTCGTTAGAGCAATCTTCATTGCATGATTTGCTATCATTTGAACTTGATTTGAAAAGTGTTTATCATTGGATTGAATTGAGATATGATTTACATGCGTGTTTAGTTAGATCATTTGGACTAGCTAATGCAATAAACGTTTTCAAATTAAATCATATTTTGCATTCTTTCAAGGGAAAAATAGTAATTATTTATTTTGATGATATTCCTATTTTTGTCAACGCTTGGAAATTTTTTTTAGCATGTATTGAGTTTGATTGTGATCGTCGTAGTGTTGGATATGCTAATGAGTTTTTGTCTCGTGATGTTGATAGTGACCTTTTGATTCCATTGATGCGATTATTTGATTTTGAATGTGTTAATCAATAGAAAGGGAAAGGTTGATTTTGTTTTACAGATTTGAGATGGATTCTTACTCATCAAGGGGAAAAGCATGGATTGTTAGGTAAATCCATTCAGACAATACATTGAGAGTCTACAGGAAAGTGTTTTGATTTTTGTTCTAGTAGACTATGTATATGAATTTGGATTTCTTGAGTTTTTAGTGATTAGACAAAAGATACATGTTGATTTGTTTTATTTTGTGTTTAATCTAGGAATTCAAGTATGTTTGCAATTGCACCGTGAGAAGTTTTAAAGATTGTTGTTTGATCCAGGTGCAATAGAATGGGTGTTAGTACGAATGATCAAGATCATAAGATTCACTTTTGATCCGAAAATTCGTCAATGGGTATATTTGCGAATGATCGAGATCATCAGATTGATTTTTGATCCGAGAATTCATTAATGGGTGAAAGTGCAACCTGAAGAGTTCTACATGCTGATATTTGATCCAGGAGGAGATAGAGCTTTTCATAGTTTTATTTGTGTTTATTTTATTACCTATATATTTAAGTTATTAGGTAAAGATTTTGATTGCATTTTTGTTTTAGTTGCTAATTTAGTTTATTTTGGTATAGTTAATATTTTGGAAGAATTTAGTTTTCGTGTGGAAGAGCATCGTGTTGATATGAACAGGTTCTTGATTAAGGGAGATCGAAAGTTTAAGTTTCTAGGTGGTGTTACGAAGAGTTTGTAGTGTGTTATGCTATGTCGAGCATCATTTGGAAGGAATTATCTACAAGTTATTCATGTCATTGCGGGGGAAGTGTCGGACATTGCTATGTTCCTTGCAGGAGCTGACGTTTTTGATGATTCTTTTCATATTCTTACTTGCATTGTTGATATTGTGTTTATATTTCATTTGCAAGTTGAATTTTGGGATTATGTTTTGTTTGATGCTACTAACTTAATTTGTTTTAATGTACGATCAGATTCGTGGACAAATCATTTTCAAGAGGAGGGAATGTCAGATTTGAGGACAAATCCTTTTCAAGAGGAGGGGAATGATGATATCCTGACCAGGCTCGCATCAAGCGACAACAACTCAACTCAAGTCCAAGGGGTTCAACGAATGATTTCAAGTAATTGGGCTAAAGTCTATTCAAGGATGCTTACATTGGAGCTTAATTCAAGTGAACCGCGAGGAGAGGATCGATTATTTGATTTGGGATTGTTAGATATCATTTATTTAATAAGACTAAATCAATGCAAATCAAGTCATCAAGATCGTGTTCGTTTGTATCGTCTAATCCGCGACAAAGCTATGTGTCGATTCAATGAAGGATTAATGTTCATGCGACATTGTGGATGTCCAAGCATGTCTAAGAGATTATAATTCATCACGCGACAATATAAGTTGGCAATACACGGATCAATGGAGAAGGAGTCAAGCTATATGACAAGGCGTGAGCTATGGTAGATGTTCCTAAGTTCGATATTTTGGTCCAAGCATAGGTTCGAGTTTGGTGGGAAGATCAAAAGAAGGACGAAACGGTTTAAATCACAGACCAGCGCCGGGGCGCTCAGATTAGGCTTAAGAGCAGCGCCGAGGCGCTGGGATCCAGGAAATTTAATTCATTTCAGCGTCGGGGCACTGGAATCAGCACAAAACGCAGCGCCGGGGCGCTGAGCACGCGGCACAGAAATCAATGTGACACGTTTTTATCAGATTCTTTCCATAATTTTAAGGATTTATTATATCTTTTCCAATTCTAATGTAACTAGAATGTTTGTTAGATATGATTTGATTTCCTTATAATTTGTAGCTAGGATTTTTATTTTCATTCAAATTATTATTCCTTTTAGAGTTAGGGTTTTATTTTATTAGTATAAATAGAATACATGACTTATGTAATAGGTAGCATACTTTTGATTAATAAAAATTCTTGTGAGATTCTTCTCATCTTTTGGTTCTTTAAGAATTCCTAGATTAGTTCTTAGTTTTCTTGAGATTCATTATTGACTTATCATACAACAGATCATAGTTGTGCGTGGCGTCTTCTACCGTATCAATCGTCGATTGTACCAAGATTACCGCTTACATATAAGCGAGGGGTGAAGGTGTCGTTGGTGTCCATTCAACGCAAGCTTCCTAGCGCAGAGCAATTGTACCAAGATTACAGTTTACATATAGGCGAAGGGTTGAGGTGTTGTGAGAGTTTCACCTTATAACTTGTTGGAAACGATCCGGACGACGACCACCTCACGCAAGCGTGCCGTGGAGTCTATCAGGACCCGAATTTGGGGGCATCACATTAGGTCTCTTCGGATAGATCTTATTGATACGTAATAGTCCCTCGGAATGTCACCTTTATGATGCAATCTATGGATTAGGGTCCCCAAGAGCCCTTTTTTTAGATTTTAGTTTTCGTTTTGATGTATTGCTCGTTGTGATTTCGACTTATGTGAGCCTAGGAATGGAGTCAGGGTTCTTGAATTGGGCCTTAACGTAATTCTCATGATGGACATGTTTTCGATTGTAGAAATGGCTACCCAATCATTGTATATGTAAATTTGGGCCTTAAAACATTATCGAGGGTTTTATCCTGAGCGTCGGATTTAAGGCCCCTTAATAGTAGAGATTATTGTTGTGGGTATTCGGGGCTATTGAGATAGCTTACATGCCCACGAGTGGCTCTGACCCTATTTCGATGTTTGATTTTCCCGTTTATCACTGAAAATAATTTTTGAATAAAAAGATAAAGATCTTTTAAAATCGAATCGATCTGGGTTATTAGAACGACCTTAGGTTAAAATTGAAAGTAATAGAGAACCTCAATTCTTATTTGGCGAAGGGTTTGAAAATCTTGTTTTTCAAAATGTCACCCCAAAAGGTATTTATCAAAAAATCAAAGCTAAAATAAATCTTTCCTTCAAATCAAATCCTTTGCGCATAGGCTCAAAGAGGATCGAAGATGCTTTCAAAATAATGCACTTTCCACTATTTCGATTCAAAATTAGGCAGCAATATCCTAGGCTTTCTTCCAAAATCACACACACATACTTCTCATCTTGGGAAAATAATTAAGAAGCGGTAACCGTGTTTTCACAGAAGTTAGGGGGTACCTAACACATTCCCCTCGCTTAAGCAAGCCTCCGAACTCTATGAATCTCGGTTCAGACCAATTTTACGGAGTCACATATTATGCCATATTGCGAAAAAATCTAAAATCCGAGTGAGTTGGTACATTCATTTAAACTTATACCAACTGGCGACTGTCTAATTAGCCCTACATTTAAACTCAACCTTTCAAAACCCGTCGACATTTATGTCGACTTTTTCCTAAAAAATCACCCTTTCAATAAAATCAAAATAAGGGTAGAAACACACCTAGGAAAAATTCCCCGGCGTCGACAGTTCACAGTACTGAAGAAAGCGACGTGCGGTGGTCCAAGAAAGCAGCAATTCAAAGTCAATGAATTTGTTAAACAACAAGTGTCCAAGTAAGAATGGAGCACCGATAACTTTTCAACGGAAAGATCCCCAAGAGAACTCTACAAAAGGATAACATTTTCAAGCACCAAAACATACATCGAATTGATTAAGTTCAAGTGTTGAAACTCTGAGTTCATATAAGCTTCACTTTACGATTCCAAGAAACACACTTTGCTGCTATGTCATTCGAAGAGTGAAAGTAGTATGCCCTTAAGCCAATCACATTCGATATGATAGAGCATTTACTTTGTAATCTTATTCATTTATTAATAAAAGAATTTATTTATTTAAATGTATTTATTTATCCATGTTTAATTGTTATAATTAATTATTGTGATAAACTCATAGTTTGGAGCAATGTTTTTAGAATCATGATGAGATCATGCTAATGAGATCTAAAATCTAGATAGCTCAAAACTAGAACGTTCATAATCATAGGATCACTAATATGGAGTTAGTGAATCCGGACAAATTAGTACATATTATCTTTTGAAGAGAATGATTGATCTCATAATTATTTGTGTGGAGACATTAAAATAAGTATGTAGATGCTTATTAGAGAATAAGTTCACTGAATGTGACTCGCTTAAAGGAACACCTAATGGAGTTTTACATACCTGTCAATAGGAGTTCCTATAATGATAGTAGTACAAGTGATCCTTGGAGTTGAGATCATTATAGTACCTTGCGTATTCTGAGTTATACTTTGTCATATTCCTTAAGACTCTTTTGGTATATAAAATGGTATGTTTGGGTATAATAAAGTGTACATGGAGGTAGGTGAATGATTAACAAAGGATCTACCACTTCCAATAAAAGGAAAAAAGGTCTTATGCGATTCGATCAGTGACAACTCAGAAATCCTTTGTCAAGGTTGAATGAAAATTAGAAATGAGTTTCTAATTTACATTAACTAGAGTTGTGCTCTGAGAATTGAAATGAATATAATCAAATAAATAAAATTTGACAGATAATTTCATGTTTTATATTTGATTGAGACATTTTGTGGTAGAATAATTTAATTGTATGGTAACTATTTACTAAATAGGTTCTTTGTGGTTAAACGTTGATTTCATATTATCTGGATAGTCATTGATGTACCAAGAAATTGGTATATCCTAACCTGTTAATTTATATTTTGGAGAGCATATATTATTACAATTGTTGTGTTTTTAGTGTTTCTCAGGTGTGAAATTTAATGGAGAAATTTGGCTTTTGAACGGAGTAATTTAGAAGCCAACTGTTTCAAACTGCGGGCCAGGCCCAGTAATTTATTTAAGAAAACTTAGCAGTCAACCCTTTGAATTGAATTAAAAAAAAGTAAAAGTACCGGATTTACATAAGGAGCCGCAACAGATAAAAGAGGAATATATTAGATAAGGGGATATCACGTGAACCAAGGAGGAAATAAAGGAGAGAGAATCAATTTATTAAAGGGAGGGGAGATTAAGTAGGAGCATCTTCTTTTTCCTTCCTGGACTTGAGTGATAGATAGGAGTTTTCAATTTTTTTCCTTATTCCTCTCGTTTTTATAAAATACAGGAGCAATACTATTTTGTTTTTTTTTTATTCTTGGCATTCAAGTACTGAGGAATCATAAGAGCAGCGGCAATACATTAAATAATTGATTTTCATTTTCTTCTCTAATTCATTAGTACATTCAAGTGAGTATTCTGTGTATTTAATTATGTATAATTTTATTATGTTTTGTGCTCTAATTTCAAGTATGCTAGGCTAGATTATTTTCTAGGGTTGAGGATAAATTTAACTGATTGATTCCATTGCACATATTCATGCCGATTGATTCTACTAATAAAGTGCTTTCGCGTAAAAAATAATTCTTTCTATTGGATGTCTATTTTTACTGATAAAAGTATAAAGTTGGATTCTCATTATTATTTATTGGATTCAATTTATAATTTGTTAAAAGCAAATATAAATTGTGTTTTGATGGAAATAATGAGTGTTTTGATTTTATACATATGTTTGGCTAATGGAAGAATTAACAATTTGATTTTACAAATTAATTAGACTTAATTTTTTATATTTTTCGCATCTAATAAAGTCGAGAGACTAAATTAGTGCGAGATAAAAAAGTAGAGTTTATCAGGCATGAATATTAGGAAGATGATATCAAATATATGATTCTGCCACCCATAGTATTTTATTATTGATTTTTTTATTCGAGTATTTTTTTAGTTGATAAAAATTCCCTCGAAATTTCTAAGCTAGATTAGGAATTAATTAGAATTAGTGAGTGAGAAAAATATGTTCTATCCGTCAAGTCCTTAGGGTTCGACATCGCACTTGTAAGTTATACTAAGTATTCGATTCGTGCACTTGCGAGTATATAAAACATTCACAACAGTCATGATATGCTAAGAGGTGTCACTCATGATGTAGAATAAATATAATTAATTTTACTCCTTCCGTTCCAGGATAAAAGTCCTCCATTGACTTTTATGGTCAAATTGACCATTTTTCAAATCAATATATCTTATTATTCTTTTATATATATATATATATATATGTAAAAAAGCCTATAAATATTATAAACTACATACAATTTAGTATTAATCTCAATGTTTGCTCTTTTGAAAATCTAAATATATATGTTTAATAGTTAATTTTAAAAATGGTCAATTTGACCACAAAAGTCAATGGAGGACTTTTATCTTGGGACGGAGGGAGTATTATATACAAGAATTAAAACAGTTTAATTCGTTTAAATAAAATAGGAATAGTTTTAATTTTATTTATTTTACTATCGGCATAATATTGAACCTAAATGGTCACACTATAAAAGAGAAATATTGATTTAGAAATAATTGACTCAAATAATAATAAATTAAGTATATTTAATTTGTACCATGGTGAAATAAATTAAATAACTTAATATTTATAATAAAGTATTTAAGAAATACTAATTGTAAATTAATAAGAAGTATTCTAATTATTATTATAAATAATTTAGTTTCTAAATAGTTTAGGAATTAGATTAAAAATCCTAAATCCTTAGGAAAGAGGATTTGTCTATATAAGGAGTGACTTTATTATAGATTATGATTGACTATTCTCTCAAGCATAAATAGTTTAGGAAAAAGAGAAAAAAAAAAGGACAAACCACCCTAGGGTTTTTCATAAACTTAAATTACTTTTTTTCATTTATATTCTCTTGGTGGATCACCTTTGGAGTACTACACACACTGAGTAGCTTGCGTTTGATCCGTGGAATTGAAAGAGCGGAAAGGAACGAAGAAATGGAACTTGAAGATCAAATCAAGAGTTAGTTTGTCTTCATACGGTATGATTTTAAACTTCCTCAATTAATAATAACGCATAAGGTGATTACTGGGATTGCAAAAAATTAAATTAAATATGATTTATGTCATGTTTCCGCATTTTACATCAATATGATTCTGTTTAATTATATTTTCTGCACTAACAAAGATAACCTTAAAAGTAACTTAGTAGCACCTCAAAACAAACAACTTCTCTTAGTGATTAATCAGATCTAAGTGATCCTTTGTAAACCAAGTCTGTGTGACTTGAATGATTCTTGTGAATCACTTGTGTAAAAGTTCTTTGTGAATCGTAGTCTTGATGATTACACTCTTTAGTGGAATATCCCTACTCGCGGAGTAGAAGAGAGGATTAAGAGACTTTTGTGCTCTGAACCTCTTAAAAATCTCGTGTTCTTTTACTTTTTGCATTTCATTTTTTGGCACTCTACATTTTTGTATCTGTGATTTATTTCTGCAATTACTCACTAAATTTAAAACTATGTTTTTTCCATTAATCTTTGAAGGGTTTTCAAAATACAATTCCGCTGTGTTTAATCAATCAATTAATTTGTTTAACTGATTTAGTAATATTTCTTTAAAAAAAAAATTTAAAGGATCTATTCAACCCTTTTCTAGATCTCTTTGTGCCTTTCTAGGAATAACAATCATTTTTGAGAAGTAACAATTTCTTACTTCTCAAAAAATTACTTTTAAGTCATTTTAAAATAAGTAAGTTTGACAAAATGTAAAGACTGTTTTGCCCTCATTTTTGTTATCTTTACAACTTATTTTAACTTATAAGTCATTTTAGTTAAACACCTTAGCAGTTTATTTTAACTTAATTTTTAACTTATAAATAAAAATGATGTCAAACACTTTTGTTTATAAAATCACAAATTAAAATAATTTATAAGTCATTTTAAATTTCAACTTATAAGTCATTTTAATATAAATCATTGTCGAATAGTCCTTAAGTCATTTTAAAATAAGTATAGATTTGACTAAATGACAAAATTGTTTTGTCCTTATCTTTATAATTTATTTTAACTTATAACTTATTTTAACTAAATACTTTCGTAACTTATTTTAACTTAATTATTAATTTATAAATTAAAATAATACCAAATATTTTTATATTCACAACTTAAAATAACTTATAAATTATTTTAAATTTTAACTTATAAGTATGATTTAAAACAAGTTATTACCGAACGGGAGACCGCAGAAGATGCACACGAATCCATCCGATCATTTCCCAAATTCAAAACGAAATGGTCAACTCTTTTCAAAAACCGCCTCACTCTCCTCTCTTACAAATTTCAAAATTCAAACCTAAATGTCCTTCTCTCTAAATATATATATATATACATATATATATATATATATCAGTGAATCTCATTTTCTCTCTCTATACATCAATGGCGCAAGTTAGCCAACTGCCGTGCGACGGTGACGGCATTTGTATGCTATGCAAGAGCAAGCCGTCGGACGAGGAGAAACTCACCTGCAACACCTGCGTAACGCCGTGGCACATGCCCTGTCTTGCCGTGCGACCCGAAACCCTAGCCTCCACTCTGCAGTGGGACTGTCCCGACTGTACAACACTACCCTCCGCCGGAGCTCCGACTATTTGTGCCGGCGGAGAGAACAGCGAGCTCCTTGCTGCGATCCGTGCGATCGAAGCCGACTCGTCGCTGACGGAGCGACAGAAGGCGAAGAGGCGACAGGAGCTATTGAGCGGACGAGAGGCGTCGCCGGATCACGGGAACGGGAAGGGGAAGGGGAAGGAGAGAGAAAGTAAAAATGAAGTTATGGATATTATTGATGAGTCCGTCAAGTGCTCGTTTTGCATTCAGTTGCCTGAGAGACCTGTGACGGTAATGATATGGCCTTTATATTAATTATTGTTTGGGGATTGATTTTGAGTTCTGCGTAAGAGTTCATTTTTTTGGGTACATCTGGATGCTGTTTATTATGGTTGATCAGGCATTCAGAGCTTTGTTTGTTTATTTGACATGATTAATGCAATTTCTAGAATGTCCAATTTCCCTTTTTGATAAAAGATATGCAGGTTTGTATGGAGCAGTAAATATCTTATTTTCCCTAAACTAATTTGCTAACTTTGTTGGTTATGTGTTTGCTAAAGTTACTGTATCAGGTTTGATGTTTGTTTTCATTTGTTTTGTTTTTGGCTAAATTATTGAAAGTAAACCAGAGCTTTGATATGTCTAGCTGTGCTGTGATTTCTTCTTTTATATCTACTTGGGTTGCTTCTGGGAGCATGTATTCATGCTTTGGAATTGAATTTGGAGCAGAACTTTTCTTAGTTTTGAATTCGGATTCCAGTTGAGATGTGAGGGCATGGTTTTGTTATCCTGGACAAAGGGTTACTGCATTTTATAGCTAAATGTTGTTTTCATGCTTCTGGTTGTTTGTTTTCTCATAGGGTAGGTTTAGATCTCACCTAAATTATTGTTTTCTTAGTGATGTTTTTGCTTTTTTGCTCATATTTCTGAACTTTGTGTCTACCAGTGTAACTCTTCCTTTTAAACTTATATCGACTATCTGGGTAGGGAAAGGGATTGTTAGTGGCATGTATTATGATGATTAATTTTTTTTTTTTTGAAAATTTTATTTCCTTTCTGATTATTGTTTAAGAAGTAAAACTAGAACTCTCATATGCTGTTTTGATGTTTGAAGGACTTGCACTACCAACTGCTGAAATTTTAAGGTGTGTGTTCCTGCTATCAGCAGATGCTCATTAGTACATTTTTGAACTCAATGGGCTGGCTAGAACTGTAGTCCAGTTTTTCTGCTAATGGATTTCAAAGTCTGTGACTTAGCTTTCTTGTTACTGATTGACAATGAAGGGTCTGCATGCAACTAGAATATGTTGAATATCTACTAAAAAAAATTCATGGAATATAACTCTAGAATGCTATAGTTTTCTGATCTCCCATCACTCACCTCATTGCTTCTGTTAATTGTGAACTTGGCATGTACAATTTCAACTGTTGTGAGGTTGAAACTGGAAGAACTAATTTAGATGTCTTCAATTGATGGTGAATTTCATGTTTAAGACACCTTGCGGCCACAATTTTTGCTTGAAATGCTTCCAAAAGTGGATTGGGCAAGGGAAGAGTACTTGTGCAAAGTGTCGGCGCAGTATCCCCCCTAAAATGGCAAGTCAGCCACGCATCAACTCTGCGCTTGTAGTTGCCATCCGAATGGCCAGGATGTCAAAGTCAATTGCTACAGAAGGGCCACTGAAAGTTTATCATTTTGTGCATAACCAATACCGGCCTGATAAAGCATATACTACAGAACGGGCCAAGAAGAATGGAATGGCCAATGCTGCTAGTGGACGGATTTTTGTCACTACTCCATCTGACCATTTTGGACCTATCCTTGCCGAGAATGATCCTGAAAGGAACAAGGGTGTTTTGGTTGGAGAGTCCTGGGATCTTCGCATGGAATGCAGGCAATGGGGTATTCACTACCCGCCTGTTTCGGGGATTGCTGGACAATCCAATTATGGCGCTCAGTCAGTGGTGATTTCTGGTGGTTATGAGGATGATGAGGATCATGGTGAATGGTTCCTCTATACTGGAAGGTTTGTCTAGACGTTTAATTGAATTGCAGTTATTATCTCTAATCACAATTTTGGAGATCACTTCATTGAATGCAGCAAGTTTATATTTTATTGAACTGCATATGGTTACTGTAGTAGATTGGCATTATATAATCTACAATTTTATGTTTGATTATATATAACAAACATGTCAAACATAATTTCATTATTTTGATCAGCGTTTATTGGAAATCATATGGAGTAGTTATAATTGTGTCGCTACAGCATCTTTCTTTCTTAACGTTGTCCTCTTAGTAAATCCATCAATGCGATGGTATGTGATCGATGTACACTGTTTCTGAATCTCAACATCTTACATGAACTAGAGGACCACATGGTTATGGTTACATCTTTTTCCTCTAGCAGAGAACCTTAAATAGCTGTAAATGTGATGATTGTTTTTAGATAAAACTACCATGATTATTTGATGTCTAATGTTTTTGTTGTTTCTTCTTTTTATTCTAGGATTTCTAATATTCTTCTGTTCTTTATGAATGCGTGTGGCAGTGGCGGTAGAGATCTTAGTGGGAACAAAAGGACCAACAAGGATCAATCATTTGATCAAACTTTTAAGGAATACAATGAGGCTTTACGATTTAGCTGCAAAAAGGGCTATCCTGTTCGAGTAGTTAGGTAAATATATTTTTGCAGGATATCTGAACTTATTTGTTTACTTCTCGAATGATTGAATTATTTATTTCTTCTTTGTATGACAACGAATCAAAACCATGCCCATTAAGATTAATTAAAACCAGTTCAAACTTCTCTTAGTATGCAAAAAAATGCCGTTCAGAAGTGAATTTTGGCTCTAGTTTGAAAAAGAAGAATTTAGCTGATGATCATTAGAAAGTACTCATGATCTTTCAGCATGTACTCATTGAGATATTCTATTCTTAATGTGAAATAATCATCAGATGGCACCTACTATCAGCTCAATTCAACAGAGTATGAATAGTTGGGGTAGGCTGCAATGAATATGACAAAACTAATGCTTATCCCAGTATAGCTGACACCTTTTACTTATTAACCTATTGAACTTTTAAAAATTCAATTACCCAATTAAAGTTATTAAAATTTTGAAATCGTCTCATTCTGTTTAAATTCAGGAAGTTTATTTTTTCCTATGTGGCTTTGTAAAAAATGAAAGGAAATAAAAACTTAAAATACATGGAAAAAGACAGAAATTACATGTTTGTAGTAGGAGGCAACTGCTGAGACCTGAATCTCTAAACTCAATAGAATCTTGAACTGGATTAATGTAACAACTAAGGATACGGTGAAGTGGTATGAAACCTATCTATAGGTCACTTACTGATTTATGCTAGGGTTGCCAAATGGAATCTAAAATTTGGGGTCTCGAATACACTTGTCGTCATTACATTGGTTAACATCTATATGTATTACATAGGACTTGCCATGATGTTGAGTAACCAACGTAATGAGACCCTAAATATGAAATCCCATTCTGGAATAAGAAAACTACCTCAGAATACTCAAATTTCATATCCAAAGTGAGTTTGCAAGAATTAGCTCTAGTTTTAGCAAAAACATCACTACCTTGAGACCCCAAGCATTACTGGTCATTTATAGGTAATTTGATAGAAAGCATTACATGCTAGAAAATCCTTCACGAAGTTTGAGCTGGTAACTTAGTGAATGGTGTATAGCAACCAGCTCAAATTTCTTTAAGGATTTGGTAGCATCTATGTGTGCGTACACACGCACACACACGTGTGTGTGTGTGTGTGTGTATATATATATGCTAGAAAATCCTTCATGAAGTAGACTGGGTATATTGTTCTATCAGGTGAATTTGAATTTTGGAAAGTGCATATCTGTTATTGGCTTATTATTGTCTCGTGTTAGTTATCTGGGTCATAGATTGAGTAATACAATGTTTCACATTGAGAGGCCAAATTTTCTTTTTAAACATTCCAAAATGAGTCTACTTTCAAAATCAATCTAAAAATCTCAATACATATGAATTTTCTTTTCATATTTGTTCTTTATTATGTTTAAGGTTAACTTTCTTTATAAACATCGATTTTCAAAGTAGATTCTAATTTTGGGGAGATACATTTTGTGATATGGATTCTTTGATATTTTATTATACATGAGAGAGGCTTATAGATTCCCACTTTATCCATTCTATCCTAAATTTGTATTTTGATGGCAGATCCCATAAAGAGAAGCGATCTAGCTATGCCCCTGAGAAGGGGTTGCGATATGATGGAATCTACAGGATTGAAAAATGCTGGCGAAAAGTGGGAAAACAGGTAACTATTGACATTGATATGTTCTGAAAGAAGTCAATTAGTTTTTTCTCTTGCCTGTAAATATCTAATAACAATGTTTTGCTGTGTTAGGGCTTTAAGGTTTGTAGATACTTATTTATAAGATGTGACAATGACCCTGCACCCTGGACAAGGTTTGTGCTAGTTATGCTTATGAGTTTCTTCTACAAAGAAATATTTTTTCAGTGCTTTTCACCAAATTTAAATGCAGCGATGAGCATGGTGACCGGCCTAGACCCCTGCCAGCAATATCAGAGCTTAAACGGGCAATTGACATTTTTGAGAGGACGGAGAGTCCATCGTGGGATTACGACGTGAGTAGAGAAACATAAAATTCCCCATTTCCTAAAGTGTTAATTCTCTGCTTTGAAATGTTTTGTGCTGATTCTGTTAAGGTTGCCATAACCTAGTGTTGGTCCTTGCCCTCTTTCCCTTAATCATGTCCTGGAACACTCTTTTCCCCTTTTTTGAGTATTCTTAAATATTTAGTTATGCCTATACTTGCATTTTAGGAAGAAGATGATTGTTGGAAGTGGAAAAGACCACCACCCCCTAGCCGAAAACGAGTTACGACAGGCAATCCTGAAGAGAGACAAGAAGTGAGGAGAGCAATAAGAAAAGCAGAATATGTGTCTGAAAAAGATAAACTTCTAAAAGGTTTTGTTCCCTAGCTTGCTATGTTTTCTTGTCATCATTTATGGACTGGGGAAGTAAGGTCGTTGACATGCTAGACGGGACTAAGTATAAATTCTTGTATAATCTATTTGTGCATCTTGTTTTATGTAGTTCGTTGCTATACCTCAATTTTGCAAGTACTGGTTCATTATTCAGTTTTTATGCACTAGGTATTTTTATTAAATCTAGCTCCATCATTGGGGTTTCTATGAGTAATTAGAATTTTTGTTTTACTTGAAGGCACTACATGTAGACATTCCTTAATAACGCAGAAGCTATAGATTTATTGTTGTAGTAATGTTTCTCATGCAGAATTCAGTTGCCTCCTTTGTAAAAATGTGATGACTCTTCCTCTCACGACACCTTGTGCGCATAACTTTTGCAAGTCTTGTCTAGAAGGAAAATTTGCTGGACAGACTTTCACCAAAGAGAGGAGTCGAGGTGGCCGGACTCTTCGATCGCAGAAGAATGTCATGAACTGCCCAGAATGCTCTAATGACATATCTGATTTTCTTCAGAATCCACAGGTATGGCTCACATTATTTTTACTACTCACTATAGGAAATAGAGTTTACTTGCGTTGATTTGTTCATCCTCCCTCGCGATAATTTCTCAGTTTTTCTCTATGTTTCTTTAAGAGCCAAGTCTTCTAAAAGACCACATTTAACTGCTAATATATTTTTGCCCATAAATATAGGTGAATAGAGAAATAATGGATGTTATAGAGAAACTTCAAGAGTCCACCAAGGAGGAAGCTCATTCTTCAGAAGAGGTTTTGGAGGCTTGGTCAGTGGAAAAAGAAAATGAAGTTTTGAATCCTCGAGCGGAGGGAAAGATTGAAGGCACTCATAAGCGGAAGGAAGCTGACTCTAAGGAGAAATTTGGTGAAGAATCAAAAACAAAGATAAAGAAGGCTAATGAAGTTGCGGATGAAGGAAATGATTCACCTTCGAGTCCTCTCCATCTTTCCTCAGCAGGTGCGGATCATTTTCAGTAATTTGCCCTTCTAAGTTACCCATAAAACTTTAACTTACATTTGCAACTTATACATTACTATTCACGGTTTAGCAAATCTGGCCTTCAACATCTGGGGTAACTAGTCTTTTTGTGTTGACTGTTGCGTTTGGTTGAGCCAAACTTGTTTCCATGCACTTGGTCCTTTTTGTTGTTTCTGCTTTTGTGGGGTTGGGCGTGTGGAATTTCTTTAAAACATTGCTTTTTATATATTGGATGCTTTGGAGTTTTTTTGAATAGAAATGAAAACATTTATGCAAATGTGAGAAAAGCGGAGCTCAGTATTTATATAATGTTGTTAAAACGCATGTAAGATTGACATTATATGAAGCAAATAATTATTCATTTAAAGTCACTTTACCAAAATTATGTCGTTTTGATTAAAATTAAAAATCACTCATCTCACTTGTACTCGCAAACCTCTTTTCCTCCCACTCTAATAGTGAATGTTTAAAAGATAATATTAGTGATTTCAAAATTTTTTTGTACCAAAAGAAACAATAGTGTATGTTTAAAAGATAATGTAAAATTAATTTGTTTTTGGGGTTGTGCTCACATGAACCTAATAAAAATTGAATAGAATGAGGAGGTGAACATAATATATGTAAAGATGGTGAAGATATATGCTATGGAGGACTTGTTATGAAATAATCTTTCATCCTCAAAGTAATTTAAATTGCTGAAATAACTAATTTATGATTGTGGTAAAATGAAATCCTTTCTTTTGAAGAAGATTTCTTTGAATTTTCTTGCAGCTTATTTCATGAGCACTTTTGCAGCATTCTGAAAATCAGTTTAATACTTTCTTTATTGAAAATTTGAAATGACTTAGAAATTTTTTACCAATTAACTTATCTGTTCTACAAGTTGATTGTTAATTTCTTTACCCTTTTCTGCTAGCTAAAAGTAATCCAGTCACATAAATTTGTGCAGTCTCAAATATACCCCACAACAAAAATTGGGTTTAATCTAAACAGGAATATATCACTTAACCAGCTCTTGGGTTGCAGACGAATTGTTAATATGAAGACTACTACAATCATAGTTGCCAAAAATGTGGTCCATTACAAAGGCTTTCAAAAACCTTAAGTTTACATGTAAGAAAACTTGAATAATTTACAAACAGCAACCAAAAGATACATGCATGAATGAACCTCCATATGCCTGAATAGAAGGTAAAACTTGAAATTTTAGTAGGCCAAGAGTTCTAGCCATCTCAAGAGACAGAAAAGCACAAATATATAACGAACAACTCACCACCCAAGAACCTATTAAGCCTCATATTTTTCTTGGGAATGATGACGAGCTTAAAGTAAGTCTCCCATTAGGAACTCCACAGTTTCATACACAAAATGGTCACTAGGGATCTTGTAACTTGATGGGTACACATTTCAAGTTGAAAACACAAATGGCAAGCCCAAACTCACAACAATATTGAATACGGGCCCTGCGTAGCATCCCAAGATGGCCACCTGGGCCCCATCTGGCCCACCATGTCTTGCCACGGTGACATTAGCAATCAAGTCCTAAGAGAATTGCCCCAAGCAAGGACTGTCATTATAGGACTGAGCAAAAAACGGATATAATCGAATAATCGAACTGAATCAAAATTTTTTAACCGAAATTTCTTGATAATTTGGTTATTTTTTGTAATTTGGTTATATCCGAATTTTTATTCGGTTTTCGGGTTCGGATTCAAATTTCAATTCTGTGTTATTCGGTTAACCGAATAACCGATTAAGAAATAAAAAATTAATGCTTAAAATTTAAAACAATAATACAGTCGATACCCCCTCACTCCCTCAGTCCTCACCTCACTCCTCATCTCTCAGATCTCTCACCTCTCACCTCTCACCTCTCAATACCCTTGTCCCTCAGCCTCAGATCTTTCATCTATCATCTCAAATTTCTCACTCTCCGAGTCTTCATCTCTGATCTTTCACTCTCTAATCTCTTATCTCTCAGATCTCTCATCTCTCACTCTCTGCCCTAGTTCCCAAATCACGAGTCGTCGCCTCCGCTCCTCCGCTAGATTGTCAGTCTGCTCCTTTGCTAGATTGTTGAATCACTTAAGGGTTTTGATCTGATTGTCAATTACATATTTACATTTGATCTAATTCGTCTGGAATATTATTAGATTGTTTGTTCACTGTTGTGATTTTGGGGGGTTAGCAGATTGACATGAATCAAAGGATGATGGCTTCTTCACTTTCTTCTTCTTTTTATATGAATTTGGATTCATTTACTTGTGTTTTTCTTATTTTTTGGGTTTTTAACTTTTTCTCAGTTTGGTAGCTGGAACTTGGAAGTTCTCTTGAAACTTGGAAGTTCAGTTTGGACGGAATAAATCAAATTTAGAAATTAAGCTTGTTTTATACTTTTATTAGCATTGATTCGCTACTTCTGCTGTTATGGTCTTACTGCACATTTTAGACCTGCTTGGCTGCTTGGGCTGTTTGGTTGCTTACTTCCCTCCCCTATTGATTAGTGTTGAAATGATTCTTTTTTTGTTTGATAAAATAGAACATAATTTCGGTTATTAACTGAAATAACCGAATTTATAATTCGGGTATTTGGTAATTCGGTTACTTCTAAATTTGGTTAGCAATTTAGATAGTGAAATTAGGAAGATTTTGGTTTTCGGTTATAACCCGAATAAGCTATTCGGTTCGGTTATAACCGAAATGCTCACCCCTAACTGTCAACCCTAAGATTGAAGGGCTGATCCCTAACCCAAGGCCAAGTGAATCTAACAAAGAAATCAGCTGAGCCACCAATTCCATATATAACCAGGCCTAGTTTTGGGCCATGAGAGCTCCAAATCACAGACGAGAATGGTAGCTATTGTAAATAACCTAACTCCATATGGTTTAGACCATCTTTCTGCAGAAACCACTGGAATTGTTAACCTGCTAGGTAATTGAAGAGGCAGCTCTAAAAGGTACACAATCTTACCAAATGACAGCTACTTGAAACACTAATGCCCTTGACGCAGCGGAATATGTGGTTAGTTTAACCTACTAACACAAAGGTAGATAAATTTTTGTGCACAAGGAAGATAAATAATTCTCCTAGAGAAAACATAATAGAATTGATAAATAATTGTCAAAAGATTCTCCTTCATAAAACCTTAAGATAACATATTTATAATGTTAAACTACTTTCTACGACTAACTGGAAAAGGAAAATAACTAAATCCTAAACTAACTAAAATTATAAAAACTAAAACCCAAAACATAAACAGACTAAATATAAATTAACCTGCTAAATTTTCCTAAATAATAAATAAAAATACATCAAATAAACTAAAACTCCATAAATAATAAAATATATGGAAATATTAAAACGAACAAATATCAAACACCAAGAACGAATCTTCAATCTTCGTGGGATCAAATCTGCATGACTTTTCTTCTCAAAAGATAATCCTGAAAATAAGTGAGAAAATACCAATGTCTTCCAATTAACCTGCATGACAAAGAAATTTTCAGAAATAATAAAATCAATAATTTCAATGTCCTCGATGAGTGGAACAATCTCATGATCAATTTTGTCTGTTTTAATCTCCCTATCCGTAATATCTCCATCCTTAACTATCGTGACATCTTATATGCTCTCCTCAATAATGGGCAACTCGTTAGGAACTTGAGATTCTTCAACACTACTAGTTTCAATCTTAGCTTGACTTTGCTCCAAAACACTAGTCTCAAGAACCTCTGAAATTGACGTTTCATCAGCTACCTCTGCTTTGAATTTTACCTTTGAACATCCGATAGTTTTTGAGGTATCAACAAGTATCTCCAACTCACAATCTATAATATTAACCTTTGACTCTTGATCAATTTTTGATACCTGATTTTTTTTAGACAAATAATCTTTTATTTGGCTAGACATTTTCTAGACCGTATCTGAAACATTTTGCATGGCTTTACTAACTTCTTTCACTTGCTTCTGGATAACAATATATGACTGAATAAAAAAACTCATCATAGTATCTTAAATATTTTGCAACCAATATATGTAACGTAGAAGTAATGTATACATGGTCATACAGAAAAAATTCTTGAATCATCATAAATTTCATTGTTGACCAAGAATAAATTTTACTCATACCTTTACGCAATCTTCTAAAGTATATGTTAGACCACCATCTAAACGCAAATCCACCAAGTTTTTGTGAAATTAACTTAACTTTATCTTCATGAATCCAATGATGATAAAAATATTTTTCAATATCAAACAACCAATCAACAAAATCTTTCATGTCAAACCCAACTGGTCGAAAATAATAAATATTATCGTAGTTTGGTGCATGCATAAAATGTACACTAGGTATTCTTTCATTTATGAGATATTTAATAAATGATTAATCTCCAATTTGAACCCTAAACTTTAACCTTAAAATCGATTTGCATCCTAGATTTTATTTTAAATTAAATGCACACTAAATTTTGAGTTTCAAAACACTTTGCACCCTCTATACCTTCTACATCGAAATAATTTGTACCGTATACTTTAGTGTGAAAGGTGCAAATTGTATTAAAACTCAAATTTTAGAGTGCAAATTGATTTTGAGGTTAAAGTTTAGGGTGCAATTTGAAATTTAGTCTTAATAAATTACCAAGATAAAATTTTCAATTGCAAGGATGGTAGGGATAAGGAATATGTCTAGGGGCTAACTTATGAAAATTCTAAATCTTGGGGCTGTGTGTAGCAAATAGGAGTGTCCAAAATCCAAATTACATGTAACCAGAATTTGAAGGAAGCAAATCAAACTTATAAGTAACCAAAAGGGACACAATAGTAAATGTATTATTACAAAACATCCTAACTATTTATAAAACATCCTAACTATTACAACAAGCGTTCACATCTTTACTCGTTCATCTTTCCTTTTCCTTTGTCCTTACTGGAACCTTCTATACGCTCCGGCTTCACTTAAAACATTCGATTTCAAGCAAGGGTGAGCATTTAATTGCTCAGCAAGTAATAACAGTTAAGTATAACAACATAAACATGAATCGAATATTTTCTTCGAAGAATACTTCGACAATTGAACGATAGCTGTGAAGACATTGAAACCATTCTGAATAACATATCTGATTGTTTACACTTTTGAAACTATATATTGACTATTTATGCTGAGCGGTCAAAAGACCTTGAACTTTCATTTTATGCTTTTGAAAAGGTCTAATAGTAATTCAATTGTAGAACCGTTATGGCTTACGGGCATGGTGGACGATCGACCCTTTATGCCATGTGTTGATCAACACTACATATTTAAATGACATTTGCGTTCGCATCACCGCCTTTCGGTGCGGTCGGAATGTCAGACTAAAAGTTTTCCAAATAAGGGATGTTCATTCTCAGACTTGAGTCCTAACCAAAATAATTTAGTTGGACAACTCTATCTAATCTCAATAATATTTCAAAACTTATGATGTAAAGCAAAGAAATATTTAACATGAGTCTAGCTGAATCAAATAGCATAGACTCGCCTCTTAAACAGTTCGTAGGTAATAGAACATGAAGTTGTGCATTATAGCAAGATTGAATAATTTCAGTCAATCAAAACATTCTTATACGATATTCAAAATAGAGTTATCACATGGATATGATACTTGCACGTATACACAGTACAAGACTAGAACACTTGCATTCAATATATAAATCGAATGAAGTTAGAAAACTTGCTCATTTCAAGTATAGTTCAAGGTTAGAATACTTGCCGTTGACGTTCCTTATATTCGACGTTAACCGTCCTTGATAAAGTCTTACACAATTGAGTTTACATATGCATACCAATTAGTCACATACTTGACAAAATTCTTGGTTTATATTAACTTTTGTTCATTTCCTATAGTGTTCGATTCATTTGAATTAAAACATTATTTAAGTCCTTTACTTCTAGTCACGGCGTGTCGACGCTTGAACGTCATGCGCCCATTTTGGTCCTTTACGAGTGCTCAAGCGATACACTCGTGCGTACGCTTAATATTTCATTACGCTTATTAAATATTAATTGATTAATTCTTTAAATCAACTTCTACATTGATTAAGGTTGTTCTATAATCAAGTTATTTTAACTTTCATATACTTAGAGGCTTAATTCATGCAAGGTATACATGAATGCATTGCATTTCCATGTTTGAAAATAAACTTTTCTTAGAACACCTGATGCCCAGCGCCCCAGCGCTCTGGACCCTTCAGTATCCAGTGCCCTTGCATTGGGGACTAGGGTTCGGCGCCATGAGCAGCGCCCCGACGCTGCTGCCCTGCTCTAACAAATTTCCAGATTTCAACAACTATGCTATTTTCCTAGCTACTTTAGAAATTCATAACTTCCAATCCATACATCCAATTGATTTCAATCTTGGACATGTTAGAGATGACATTACCTAGTATTTTAGAAAATTATCATACAACCAAATTGGGTTCTTTGAGACATAATTTCAGTTGCCCAAAAGAGCTCTGCTAGTGTAGTTTTTCACTTTGAACTCAATGTTAGAAATTCTCTAACATTTGATTTAAACTTGATTTGATTCACTTAATTAGCTTATGTCACATCACCATACATATATAAATGTCATATAGTCCCAAGTCTTGAGCAATTTTTAGTTTTTAAGCTTAGGAACCTCTTTTAGGCATTTTGTCAAACACCTTGTGTGCATTATTTAAATTCTCAGATTTCATACATATGAGAACATGGTTCTAGTCCAGATTTCTTCATAGAAATCCTTCCTTATCACTCCATAGCATATACTATCCCATCACAACAACAATTACGCAACTAAACAAGTAATTTCTACATATGAATACCCAATATCCAACTAATTCCATAATCAAGTCATTCACTTACATATGTATTCATCAAATTTGTTTATACATAGTTAGAGTAGATGAATTACCTCTTATGTGATGAATTCCTAAGCTTGATGATAGATGAGTAGAATTCCCTTTATGCAATTGACCTCTAATTCTTCCTTAGTTCAATTGATTAGCCTCACTTTGATGGGATTTTCAGTTTCTTGGGGGCAATTTGAGATAATCTAGGAGAATGAAGGTTTGAAATATTTGGAACGGAAGAAGAAGAGAGGTTTAGCTGAGAATTTGGGTTATATTATTCCTCTCTGGCTTCCCTTACTCAGTAGTATATTAGCTTGGCTTAGTAAGCCTATTAAGCTAATACTTATATACCTCCGCCTTACATAATAAATGACTCAACATTTCAAATTACTAGCAGCTCATGCTTATATCCTATACTACATATGTAGTACATATATAATATATACAATACTTACATTACATATACATATATGTATATACCTGAAAGTAGTATGCACACAAGCCAATCATATTTGATATGATGTAGCATATACTTTGTAATCTTATTCATTTATTAATAAAAAAATTGATTTATTAAAGGCATTTTACTTTATCTACATGATGCTGTTATTTAATATGTGATAAACTCATAGTTTTAAGCAATGTTTTTAGAATCATGATGATGATCATGTTAATGAGATCTAAATTCTTAGAAAGCTTAAAACTAAAATCGTTCCTAATCAATGGATTACTAAAAGGGGATTAGTGAATCCAGATAGATTAATACATACTTTGCTTGCTTTTAAGAAGAGGATGATTGATCTCATAATCATTTGTGTGGAGACACTAAAGCAAGTATGTAGGTGTTTATTGGAGAATAAGTTCACTGATGGAGTTTTACTTGCCTGTCAATAGGAATTTCTCTAGTGATAGTAGTACAAGTGATCTTTGGACTTGAGATCATCATAGTATCTTGTGTATGATAAGTTATACTTTGACATGTCTTTTAAGACCTTTATGTATATCAAAGGGTATGCTTGGGTATATAAGTTGTACATGGAGATAGGTGAATGATCAACAAAGAATCTACCACATCTATTAAAAGATGAGAATGTCATATGCGATTCGATAAAATGACAACTCAATAGTCCTTGGCCAAGGCAGAATGAAATTAGAAAGTAGTTTCTAATTTGCTTTATTTAGAGTTGTGCATTTAAGAATCGAAATGCATATAATTAAATAAAATAAGACTTGACAGTAATTTCATATCTTATATTTAATTGGGACATTGTATGACATTGTATGGTAGAAGGATTGAATTGTACGGTAACTATTCACTGAAAGGTTCTTTTGTGATTAATGTTGAAATCTATATTATTTAGAAAGTCGTTGATCGCTAAGGAGATTTACCCTTATTGTAGAATAAATATTATTTATTTAAATAATTTAAATAGTTTAATTTATTTATTTAAATAAGATTAGAATTATTTTAATTGATTTATTCACAACCGGTTTAATATGGATAACCTAAAGGGTCACACCGCAAAACGAAAATATTTATTTAAGAAGTAAATGGTATAATCGTAATAATAAGTTAAGTGTATTTAATTTAATATATGGAGATAGAATAAATTAAATAGCTTAATATTTATTATTTAATATTTTGAAAATATTAAATATAAATTAATAAGAAGAGTCTTATTATTATTACTATTATTATTATTATTATTTAATTTCTAAAAAGGTTTGAGAATTATTTAATAAAAGTACTCTCATAAATTCCTAATTGGATTAGGAGTTTAATTAGAATAAAAACCCTAATCCTAAATAGTTTAGGAGGGTTCCCTATATCTCTAAATAAGAGGAGTCTTATCATGATTTGGGGTTACACACACTTCCATTAGAATTGTGGAGAGTACTTACAATTTCTATACATATAGAAACTAGGATTTTTGCCAACACCCATCTTTTGAACAAGTATTATTCCTTGGTGGATCACCTCTAGAGGCCAAACACTTGGGTGGCTAACGTTAATCAAATGAAAGAATTTAATCGGTGAAATTCAAGGAGAACGCGAAAGAATTGGAGTTGAACTTGTACATGAGAAAGCTATAATTCTACAAGTGTATAATTCTTATTCTCTATCTCTTTCGTTTAATTAATAATTGCGCATAAAGAAAGATCATTGTGATGGTTTGTATAAAATTTTAAAATCTGTTTTTATCGCGCTTCCGCTTTATTTATGTAATTTGATTGATTGCTTGTTCGCGTTATATACAAAGCTAACAATACCTAATACATATAATAATATATACCTTTAATATATATTTCAATTTCAATTAATGTATTATAACTACTTAATCCTTCCAATAACATATAGCTATGTGCCTGCTAAGCAAAACCACCAAAACACAGCACCCAAGCAAGTAAAATTTGAAATTTATAGCCTTTTTACCTTTTCTTGGAGAACTTTTGAAAAACCATGGAAATCCTTCAAAAACATTCAAATCCTTGTTAAAATCCAAGTTAGAAGATGAAATTGATGATGGGTTGCCGAAATTGGATGCCAATTTAAAGTAATGGAGCTCGAATTTGAGTTTGGGAAAGATGCATGCAAGTTGGCTATGGAGTGGGAGGAGAAAGATATAAGGATAGGCTGAAGCAAATGAGCATAAGTGTAGCCATTAAAGACAAGCATCAGCTGCTTGGTGCGGCCGCACGGCTTGGGGCGCGCCTGCTGCTCGCTGAGCCTGCACACCAATTTGCTCATGCCGCGCCTGACTACTGGTAGCTGTGCGCCTGCTATGCGCGTGCGCGCGCACGCTAGCGCGCGCCTGACTCGCCCACTTGCTGCACCTGTGCGCCGGTCTGCTGCCCCTGCGCCGAGCGCCTGCCGAGGCTCCCGAAGCCAATTTTCATCTCCTCCCAAAATTTCTTCTTGCTCATCCATACAAAGCCATTCCAATTGCTATTCCTTGCTGCTACTGAGAACTTGCAGAGAGAGAGAGAGGGACATAAAGGAAGAGAGAAAATAAAGGAAGAAGGAGAAGAACGCACGGGAAGAAAATAGAAAAGTAGAGGAAGAAGAACACAGAAGAAGAAGAAACTTATCCTTTTAAAACAAACCTGCACTTGTCAGATTTTATCCCAAGCTTATCCTTTTAAAACTTTTTCACATAAGCTGGACAACCCTTTATCTTAACATACTTAAGACTAGGAATCCTCCCTATCCATAACTTTTATGGAGTCTTGGGACCGGATTTTAAGGTTACCTTATTTTGTAGATATGTAGCCGTTTCTAGGGCATAACCCTAGAAGGATACTGGAATGTTAGTAAAAATCATTATGGACCGCACCTTGTCCAACAAGGTACGATTTCTCCTTTTAGATACACCAATCAATTATTGCGTATCAGGAGGTGTCTATTATGAGAAAATACCATTTTGAGATGATCTAGAAACTTATTGCACAAGTATTCCTTCCTCGATCTGATCAAAGAATCTTAATACTTTGTCAATTTGTTCCACTTCTGAATTCTTTGAACCTTTCAAATGATTCAGACTTGTATTTTTTCAAATACACATATTCAACTCTTTAAATGATCATCTCTTTTTCTTTTACTAGTTTGTTCAATTTGCAAAATTATTTTCATATAAGTTAAGTATACAAAGTCCATTAAGTAATTTTCCAGTTTCAAATAAAACATTATCATTATAAATAGAACAACCATTCTTCTTACATATAATACTAGAACCTTCCTTGTCCAACAAAGAAAGTAATAATGTTTCTAAAGACAACTGAAACATAATAACAACTTATTAACTTAATAGACTTGCCCGTAGATAACGCTAAACTATAAGTTCCTACGGCTAATGTAGCAACCATTGCTCCATTCTTATGACACCCCCAAATTCAGGTACCAATACATCGAATCTGGTGCTCATGATAAAGTACATCCATACACCTCTAAACAATATAAATTAACTAATGCGGAATAAATAAACATATGTTATTCATTACAAAAGGTTTACTACGGTCCCAAGGTATATAACCTTAAATAAATACGTCACGGAATACATTAATAATACAAAACGATTCCACAATTACATAACGGGATAGTGCATATAACTATTCCTTAAGCTTTCCTTTGCCTTTGTCCGCTTTGGAACTCTCCGGCTTAACTGTAATAGGTTCATGATATAGCAAGGGTGAGCAACTACTTTGCTCAACAAGTTTAAAATGTATAAGGAAGATATATCATGATTGAATGAGAATAATAATCGCATAGTTCAACAATTTAAGAACCTTGAAAAAATAGCTGACAATTTAATCAAAGTTCAAATGAAATAATGAATATTGATTATTTACTGCTGAGTGGTCCAATTGACCATGAACCTTTTGGCCCCAAGAATCAATTATTCAACTGACTCTTTTAGAAATTGGCCCGTCAGTAGTACGTGAGGGGATCAACCTCTTGTACCCTATGTATATGCATAACATTTAACTCTGAGTGCATCGAATAGCCGACACATTAAAATCCCCTAATAAGGGTTGCTCTCTCAGTCCAAGAATCCATACCAACAATCGGTTTGGATAGCTTTTAAAATAATAACCTGACATGTCTAGCCGAAACAAGTGGCGTAGACTATTTTCTTAAACAGTTCATGAATAAAGAACTTAAACGTTTCATAGTCCAACAACAGATCATGAATTCAAATGCACAAGGTGCGAATATCAATAATTATCTTTGATGTGGAGTAATTTACAATAATTAATCCACTAATTTGAACGTAATAACTCAATTCGAGTTATGAAACTTGCAATAAGATAGAATACTTGCTCAATAAGTAAATCGAGTTAGGATAGGAAACTTGCTCAACACAAGGGTTAGACAAGGGTTAGAAGAGAAACTTGCCTCGTGCGTCTGCTACAATAATACAACACACGCTCTTCAATTATCCTACACACATATGTGCACATAACATATTACAATCAGTCACATATTAAATACAAAATATTGGCTTACATTACTCCATAAGGTTACAATCTTATTAGAAGTATAATATCAAATAAGGATAAACACACTTGTTATAACGTTACGACGCTTCCCATACGTCAAACTTGCCTACTTAAATGCTTAAGCGACATACACAACGTTACCAAACTGCCCAAATTCGAATTTGAACTAGGCAACAAATCTTAATTCTTAATAGTGGAAGTCGTAGATCTACTCTTCCTCTTTCTGAATCATCCTGGATCACCTCAATCCGAGTTCGTATGAGAAAGTTATGCCCATTTTACTAAGTCATGTTCAGGCTGAAAGTCACTATACGTTTTTATACTTAGCCAAATTTCCACTCTACGTTTTTATACTTAGCCATTTTTGCACTCTATGACCCTTCCACTCTACGATCGCCAACAGTGCTAAAGATGCTCAATTTTGAGATTCATCCCAACCTTAACTCTCAATGTTCAGTAAATGAAAGTTGTAGGTCTACTCTTCCTCTTTCCGAATCATCCTAGATCACCTCAATCCGAGTTCGTATGAGAAAGTTATGCTCGAATTACTAAGTGACGTTCTCGCTGGAAATTACTCTACATTTTTATACTTAGCCATTTTCTACTCTACGACCTACATTTAGCCAAATTTTCACTCTATGACCCTTCCACTCTACAATCGCCAACAGTGCTAAAGATGCTCAATTTTGAGATTCATCCCGACCTTAACTCTCAATGTTCAGTAAATGAAAGTTGTAGGTCTACTCTTTCTCTTTCCGAATCATCCTGGATCATCTCAATCTGAGTTCGTATGAGAAAGTTATGCTCGAATTATTAAGTGACGTTCTGGATGAAAGTTACTCTACGTTTTTATACTTAGCCAAATTTCCACTCTACAATTTGAGTTTTACCCCACTATCAGAATTTTTACTCCACTATCAGAGTTTTACCCCACTATCAAAGTTTTACCCCACTATCAAAGTTTTACTCTACGATTTTTAGAATCGTAGCACATACTACCAAACATCATAACTTCTTCATTTTAAGTCGGAATTAGTCCGTTCTTAAGGCTATGGAAAGCTTGTAACCTGAACTACAACATATCCAAAAATCATAACATTTCATATTTGTTAACAGATCGAAACAGCGGCTCTAAGGAGCTTGGTCGCACCAATTTTTCGTATTCTTGACAGCTTCGACATATTTTCTTAAAATCGCTATATCTCCCTCATCCGAGGTCGAAATGCGTTCATTCCAAAGCCCATGGCTTCCTAATTCAGTGTACTATACTACTCCAGAAGCTTATAATTTTTCAAGCAACACATCAATACCAGATTTGATTATAAGCTCACTGTTCATCCAAACTAATTGTATTCTTGACATGGTTTACTAAAATCTTCACCACAAATTCGTTTTAAAAGCTTTTTACTCCGTTCCAACTGGGTTATGAAGATAACCCATGGAACTACAATACCACAATAACAAATAAAGTAAACAAACACATAATCGAAGCTACAAGTTCTCTAAAACAGTCTAAATGTCCATGTTTGTCCAAAATGTCTATATTGTTCATTGTTCTTCATCCTTTACGCATGGGTTTGGATTTTCTCGTTATATTGTTCCACTTTAATGTTATTAGGAAGGTTTTTAGGGTCTTAAGAACTTCCATAACAACTTACACACGACTAACAATAACCATAAATAACAAAACTCAAACCCACCAAGCGTATAAGCTTCAAAACCATGAAAGCTTGAAATATTGAAAGAAAAGGTTTATGGTCGATGTTTACCTCTTGATTCTTGGTCCTTGATGCTAAGAGACTTGGTTAGAGCTTGAAGCTTTCTCTTCTTCTTCTTCTTCTTCTTCTTCTTGGCTTTCTCCCGAATAAACCCACTTCTTTCTCTCTCTAGAAACTCTCTTTCTCTCTCTACTTCTTCTTCTTCTTCTTTATTTCTTCCCTTTCTATCTCTATATTTTCTCTTCTGCAGATGGTTTGCTTTCAAAATGAGCTGATGGTTTGAGTGAGGAGAGAAGGAATGAATGGAGAATGAATGGAGCTTCGGGTGAATGCAAGTGTAGCACTCGAGTTCCTCTTGGAAATGGAATAGAGAAGAATGTTGGGAAATAGAAGATTTCAAGGCAAAATACTTGGCTCAAAGCCACTTCATCCAACCATTCCCTTCTTGCTCACTCCTCATTGGTCCATGCATTAAGTTGGCTCCCCATATTAGTGACACACACCACTAAATACACCCATTTGGCCTCCCATACCCGAATGCTTCCTTATTTGTACCCAATTTGCTTAATACCTCTACCCAAAATTAAAATGGGTCATCCCATAAAATATTGGGATGGGTAAAAATAATAAATATGGGATTTGTCCATTTATTCGGAACACCCTTATAAAATAATTCGGATACAAATTAAATCACTAATGAGCTCAAATAAATATTCCAACGCTTAGAAAAATTATCTCATCACATACACGCTTTAATGAAAATAATAGAAATTGAAAAATACGTAAAAATATTATGGTGTGAATAGTTCCTGTGAATAGTAATTTAGCGATATTCCGCGAAATTAATTTATTCACTTATACAAAACTATAACACGTAAATTTCATGCATTCACATAATCCAGGTTGTCACACAACCTTTAAATACGTAACACATAACAATGTTACTAAAATTTATAATATTCATTAATATATATAAATTTAAATTACAAGGCTATCCAGAATCTACGGTCGTTACAATTCTCCACACGTAAGATTACTTGCTCTTTGTTTAGCTTTCTACTTCTTCTTAGTCTTTGCATTTGATTGCATACATGAGAACTATAGCCGGTATCCAATACCCAAGTAAAACCTTGACTTACAGAAAAATTTATTTCATTCATGAACAAACCTATATCTGTAACCGAAGCTTCATTAAGCTTCTTTTGGTTAGCCTCTGCAAGATGTTCCTTACAGTTTCCTTTACAGAGTCCAGGCTTATTACAATGGAAGCAAACTCCTTTGCTATCCGCATCAGTTTTGTTCTTAGTGTCCTTAGTTATTGTCTTTCCTAATTGTTCTTCTTTTTAAAAGATCCTTTGGCCCCTACCAGTAAGACTTGGTCTTTCTTGGTTAGAAAATGACTCTCTATTGTCTTCAACATGTTTAAGCAACTCAGGCAGGCTGACATACAGCTTATTTATGTGAAAATTCACAACAAATTGTGAGAAAGAGTCCGGAAGTGATTGCAAGATCAAATCTTGGATCATCTCTCCATCCATTACAAAACCCAGTTATCCCAATTGTTCAATTAGATTGAACATTTTTGAGGACATTTGTCAATACTGTAGTGCCATCGGTTATTCTAGATTGAAAGAGCTCCTTAGATATCTTATATCTAGTAGTCCTACTTTCCTTACCATTCAACTCCTTGAGGTGCAGGAATACAGTAAGAGCATCCATAGTTTCATGTTGACGCTGAAGCTCGTTACTCATGGATGCGAGCATGATGCATTGAGCCAACTGTGCATTATCTTGCCACTTTCTAAGAGTAACAATCTCTTCCTCAGAGGCATTGTCTGCAACCATTGCAGGGGTAGGCGTATTAAGGACATAAGATAGCTTTCCAGCCTTGAGAACTATTCTCAAATTCCTTAACTAGTCCGTGTTATTTGGTCTAGTTAATTAGCATTTAATATGCTCCGTAGTGATAGTAATTTAGACATTGTAAAATTCTGCATGTGAAATAGACAACATTTTAGCATACATTCATTTTATTAATTATCAAAATAAATTAGGTCTTTATTTAATTTGGTATCTCCCATTATTTTCATCAAACTATATTACCCTCAATATATATAGTTCGACAAATCTAATTAAAGATTTGCTAGTGAGAATAAGGATCCCATTTCAAATGTATATAGCCTTGTGTGTGCACAACAAACTATATATAAATAAATAGGTAGACAACTATTGTCAATTACAACACTATGTAACTCCTTGTATTTTGCCTCTTAGATTATAATGGTCAAGTGTGTGCACATCAGAACTAAAATAATCCAAGTTAAGTCCAACATAGCACTTCTATATATGTGAAGAGAAAAAGACCGCCCTTGTGTGTGCACAACAAAGCAGTAATGTTCAATTCCTTAATAAGCATCAAATGTGATAAAACAACATCTTAAATATTTAATACTCGCCTTATGTGTGCACAACAAACTCATATTAAATATTTAATACTCTATCGCTTTACCATGCTAGAAGGCGACGTTCGATATTCCAAATATCTTTGAACGCTTAGGACTTAATATGATTTCTTTGAGGGGTTTGTTATTATTTGTCTCATCTTGTTTAGCGCGCATGCACACATATATATATATACATAAAATACGCGTCATATTATTTAACATGCGAAGCATGTTGTATAATATATAATATATATATAGTAATCATGTGCATATAGAATACTATATTCTACTCGAATTGATTATGAACTTTTATTCTAATTTGGTTCACTAGAGCCACCAAGTGAACCAAAAAGGTCAAACCTAGGGTGCAAGAATTAAATTTAAATATAAGTATTACATTTAAACCCGGGCTCCATTATAAATGGGTCTTCAAGCGCTCCTTGCTCCTTGGTCTCCAATTCTTCAAAATAATTCTAACTAATCCTATTACATCAACTATTTAAAATAAATAGAAACCTTGATCACCAGTCAAGGGGAAGTACATAGGAGGGAGATATAATTTACATTAAGAAAAATTAGAGAAGACGAGGTACGCAGGCCCCATTTATAAAAATCTATTCATTCAAGCATCCTCTAAAATAATTCCAATCACACATTGGTCAATAGTCCATAATCAATCCCTATTTATTATCATACATATCTCCATATGCATTAATAAATAACATTCATCTCATAAATAATAAAACCATTCCATATATGCATTGATATCAATTAATGGGCAAAAGTTTTGCTAATATTTAGTTTTTGAAACAAAATAAACCCTTTTATTTTAATCAAAAAACCAAATCTAAATTAAACTCCTTTAATTTTAGCAATCTGAAATCATATTTCAGATAAAATAAACATCTTTATTTTAAACTTTTATCAATTAAATAAACCATTTATGTTAATTGAGAAAAACAAAAAAATTTCAAACTCTGCATACCGGTGCGGCCGCGCTGCACCCCCAGAAACGTTTTCTGGGTTCGGGCGTGGCCGCGCTCCAGAATGAACTGGAAGCGGCGCGGCCACGCCGCGATGCAGATTCAGGAAAAATTTTCTGCCCAAAATCTGATCGTATCGCATATCAATTCATATATGGAATCATCAAAATCAATAATTAACACAAGGATTAGGCTCTGATACCACTGTTAGGTTTGTATATAATGCAAGCATGCAATCAAATTACATAAATAGAGCGGAAGCGTGATAAAACGAATTTTTAAAATTTTTCATACAAACCATCACCATGATCTTTCCTTGTGTTCAATTATCAATTAATGAAAGAGATAGAGATAAAGAATTATACCCTCGTGAATCAAAGCTTCCTCGGGTACAATGTCACCTCCAATTCATTCACGTTCTCCTTGAACTCCACTGACTAAATTCCTTCGTTTGATCAACGTTAGCCACCCAAGTGTTTGGCCTTTAGAGGTGATCCACCAAGGAAGAATAGTTGTTCAAAAAGATGGGTGTTGGCAAAACTCTAGTTTCTATCTCTATAGAAATCGCAAGTACTCTCCACAATCTAATGCAAGAGTATGTAACCCAAATCTATGATAAGACTTCTCTTATTTATAGATGTAAGAAAACCCTTCCCTAAACTATTTAGGATTAGAGTTTATATTATAATTAAACTCTTTTAATTAATTATGCTTCTAATCCAATTAGAAATTCATTAGAGAGTACTTCTATTAATTAATTCCCAATCCTTATTAGGAATTAAATAATAGTAATAGTAATAATAATAATAAGACTCCTCTTATTAATTTATATTTAATATTTTCAAAATATTAAATATTAAGCTATTTAATTTATTCTATCTCCATAGACTAAATTAAATACACTTAACTTATTATTACAATTATGCCATTTACTTCTTAAATAAATATTTTTCTTTTGTGGCGTGACCCTTTAGGTTCTCCACATTAAACCGGTTATGAATAAATCAATTAGAACAATTCTAATTATATTTAAATAAATAAATTAAACCACTTAATTCATTTAAATAAATAATATTTATTCTACAATAAGGGTAAACCCCCTTAGCGATCAACGACTTTTCAGATAATCTAGATTTCAACATTAATCTCAAAAGAACCTTTCAGTACATAGTTACCGTACAATTCAATCCTTCTACCATACAATGTCCCAATTAAATATAAGACATGGATTTATTGTCAAGTCTTATTTTATTTAATTATATGTATTTCGATTTCCAAATGCACAACTCTAAATAATGCAAATTAGAAACTCCTTTCTAATTTCATTCTGCCTTGGCCAAGGACTACTGAGTTGTCATTTATCGAATCACATAGGACATTCATATCTTTTACTAGACGTGGTAGATTCTTTGTTGATCATTCACCTATCTCCATGTACAACTTATTATACCCAATCATACCCTTTGATATACCCTAAAGGTCTTAAGGGACATGTCAAAGTATAACTCATCATACACAAGATACTATGATGATCTCAAGTCCAAGGATCACTTGTACTACTACTGCTAGAGAAATTTCTATTGACAGGTGCGTAAAACTCCATTAGGTATTCCTTAGCGAGCCACGTTCAGTGAACTTATTCTTCAATAAGTACTTACATACTTGCTTTAGTGTCTCCACACAAATGATTATGAGATCAATCATCCTCTTTCTAAGAGCAAGCAACATATGTACTAATCTATCCGGATTCACTAATCCCCTTTTTAGTAATCCAATGATTAGGAACGATTTTAGTTTTAAGGTATCTAAGAATTTAGATCTCATTAGCATGATCACCATCATGATTCTAAAAGCATTGCTTAAAACTATGGGTTTATCACATATTAAATAACAGCACCATGTAGATAAAGTAAAATGCCATTAATAACCGAATAAGATTACAAAGTATATGCTACATCATATCAAATATGATTGGCTTATGTGCATACTACTTTCAGAATCCATACCGATTAGGTATCTTCGGTACTCTCCTAGATTTATGAATAGGTTGTGGTACAATAGGTTTTTTTACTTGGTCAGGTACCTGACTTTGATCCGTAGTAGTTTGCGGTTCTTGAATTTCTTTAAGATATATATCTTACTTCCACTAACCACTTCAAGGATAAACTCCTTTTTCCAAGAAGGCAGCGTGTTTCGCAACAAACACCTTTTGATCAGTAGGATGATAGAAATAAAACACTGATGTTTCTTTAGGGTATCCCACGAATCTACACTTGTCGGATCTAGTCTGTAGCTTATCATTCTCAAACCTTTTGACATCAGCTGGACAACCCCAAGTCTTAACATGCTTAAGATTTGGTTTCCTCCCTGTCCATAACTCATATAGAGTCTCTAGGACGGATTTGGTAGGTACCTTATTAAGTAGGTATGTAGCCGATTCTAGGGCATAACCCCAGAAAGATACTGGAAGGTCGGTAAAACTCATCATGGAACGAACCATATCCAACAATGTTCGATTTCTCCTTTCAAATACACCATTCAACTGTGGTGTCCCTAGTGAAGTTCATTATGAGATTATACCATTTTCTTTGAGACAATTGAGAAACTCATTGGTTAAGTATTCCCCTCCTCGATCCAATCGAAGAATCTTAATACTCTTTCCAGTTTGCTTCTCTACTTCACTTCTGAATTCTTTGAACTTTTCAAACGATTCAGATTTCTATTTCATCAAATACACATATCCAAATCTTGAATGATCATCAGTGAAAGTAATAAAATAAGAATACCCTCCTCGCCCAGTCGTTGTCAAAGGTCCTATACTTCTGTGTGTACCAACACTAACAACTTTGTAACTCCTCCTTTTCCAGTAAAAGGAGATTTAGTCATCTTACCCATGAGACAAGATTCACAAGTTGGATATGATTCGTAATCAGATAGCTCTAAAAGATCATCTTTATGTAACTTGGTTAATCTTGTTTCATTGATATGACCGAGTCTACAGTGCCACATAAAGGTATAATTAACATTATCTCTTTTTCTTTTCTTAGTTTGTTCAATTTGAAGTATATTTTCATGCAAGTCAAGTACATAAAGTCCATTTAGTAAATTTCCAACACCATATAAAATATTTTTATTATAAATAGAACAACTGTTGTTCTTTATTATAATATCAAAACCATCCATATCCAATACAGAAATTGAATAATGTTTCTTATAAGTGTTGGAACCTAATAACAATTATTTAAACTAATGGACTTGCCTGTAGGCAGTGTTAAACAATAAGTTCCTACAGCTAATGCAGCAACCTTTGCTCCATTTTCCACTCGTAGGACAACTTCATCCTTGTTCAGCTTTCTACTTCTGCTTAGTCCCTGCATATTGTTACATATGTGAGAACCACAGCCGGTATCCAATACCCAAGTAGAATTTTGACTTTCAGAAAAATTAATATCAATCATGAACAAACCTAGATCAGAAGTCGAAGCTTTTCCAAGCTTCTTCTACTTTTGATCCGCAAGATAATCCTTGCATTTTCTCTTCCAGTGACCCGGCTTATTGTAATGGTAGCAAATTCCTTTTCTATTAGGATCAGCTTTCTTATTATCCTTTACTTTTGCCTTGCCCTTAGTCGTTTTCTTTTTTTTCTTTTTAGAAGATACCTTGGACATCTTCCAAGAACCTTGGGCCTCTTCCTTTTCTTAGAAGAATCATCCACCAATAAGACTTGGTCCTTCTTGAATGGAAAGTGACCTTCAGCAGTTTTCAGTATGTTAAGTAACTTAAGTAAGCTGAAGTCCAACTTATTCATGTGAAAATTCACAACAAATTGTGAGGTGTCTGGGAGTGATTACAAGATCAAATCTTGACTTAACTCCCCATTTATTACGAACCCTAACTGTCCAAGTTGTTCAATCAGATTCATTATCTTTAGGACATGAGTCTCAACAATAGTGCACTCGGTCATTCGAGATCAGAAGAGCTCCTTAGATATTTGATATCTTACAGTCCTACTTTGCTCACTATACAACTCCTTGAGGTGCAGTAATATAGTAGGAACATCTATTTTCTCATGTTGACGCTGAAACTCGTTATTCATGGATGTGAGCATGATGCATTGAGCCAAGGTTGTATCATCTTGCCACTTTCTAAAAGTAGCAATCTCTTTCTCAGAGGCTGTTTCTGCAAAATTTGCAGGTACGGGCGAATTTAGGACATAAGAAATCTTTTCAGTAGTGAGAACAATTCTCAGATTCCTTAACCAGTACGTATAATTCGGTCCGGTCAGTTTTTTAGCATCAAGTATGCTTCGCAGTGATATTAGTGAATTTGACATTTTTCAAATTCTGCATGTGAAATAAACAACATTTTAGCATACATTCATTTTATTAATTACCAAAAATAAATTAGGTCTTTATTTAAATTGGTATCTCCCACTATTTTCATCAAACTTATTACCCTCAATATATAGTTTGACAAATCTAATTAAAGATTTACTAGTGAGAATAAGGATCCCATTTCAAATGTATATAGCTTTGTGGTGACACAACAAACTATATATAAATAAATAGGTAAACAACTATTGTCAATTACATCACCATGTAACTCCTTGAATTTTATCTCTTAGATTATTTTGATCAAGTGGTGACACATCCGAATCAAAATTATTCAAGTTAAGTCCAACCTACCACTTTCGTATAAGTAAAAAGAAAAACACCGTCCTTGTGGTGACACAACAAAACAACATTGTTCAATTTCTTTATAAGCATCAAATATAATAAAGCAACATCTTAAATATTTAATACTTTCCTTGTGGTGACACAACAAACTTACACTAAATATTCAATACTCTATCGCTTTATCATGCTAGAAGGCGACGTTCGATATTCCAAATATCTTTGAACGTTACAACTTAATATGAATTCTTTGAGGGGTTTATTATTATTTGTCTCATCTTGTTTAGCGCGCATGCACACACACACATATAGTAAACATGCACATATAAAATACTGTAGACACCCAAATTTTGCGTTCCTTGTACTAACCATGACAGGAGGGCAAAATCGTCAATTGAACCGGCTTGCGGGAGCAAAGGAATGGGCACAAGTGCGAGTGCCCGACACCACCGCAATATTTTGGCGACCAAGGCTGACGTGACAATAAAGCCGTCCGAGGCAGGCATTCCCGAATGAGGTGGCACGTCTCTCGGAAATTCCCGGACTGCAAAAGCCGACGTTACGGCACAAAAATCGAGGCGTGGCACGAAAAACGAGAAAGTCAAACCGCCCAGCCGCGGATTGATCTGCGGCCAAATAATGCGCCTTTTGAAACACGGAACTCGAAACACGGAACTCGAAACCAGGCGAGTGGAAGGCAGGCGGCCAGCCAGCCGCAGATTGATCTGCGGCCAGCCTATTTCAGCCCAGTTTCGTGCAGCATACAGGGGGAGAGTTCAGCAATTGGGAAGATTTTGGAGAAGAAGGAGAATTCAGCAACAAGAAGCACGGAAATAGAGGGGAAAAAGAGAGAAATTTTGCAATCAAATAGGAAGAAAAGAGAGAAAAAAAGAGAGAATTTAATTCTTTTGATTTTGATTGTATCAAATACACTCTTTATCCTATTCAAATACACAAGTTCACATCCATTTGAGATCAATTGCAAGGTGAAAATTTCTATTTGTTTTAGCAATTCATGTCATATTGATTGGGTAAATTAGATATAACCTTCATGTATCTTGTTGAACAATCATGGATTAGGGATTATTGGTGAGGGTTCCATCGGAACAAAATTCTTCCTAATAACCCGAGGATATCCAATTGATGAAATTTCTAGTTTGTTTATGATAATTTATTGGGTGTAGTTTATTTAGATTGTCATTTTCGGATATCATGGTGTATTAGATAAATCCGGGTTGGTTAGTTATGTAGTATTCATTTTGTGGGCATGTCATAATCTCGTGTGAGCCTAGGAACGCGACCCCGTGGTTCAAATCCGATGATGGACGTTTTGATATATGTAATAGATTCAAGGGGCTCGTTTTTGTAACATGTAATCGTCGGGCCTTAAAACGACGCCAAGGCGAGAATCGGGTTTAAGGCCCCGTAGTAATGAAATATGTGATTGTTGGCGTTCGGGGATATTTTGATGGCTTACATGCCCGTGAATAGCCCCGACGCGTGTTTATGCTTGATTAGATTTCGTGACGCCAAAATGATTTCAAAAGATTAAACGATAAAGATCTTTTCTAAAATCAATCAAAGTAGGATATTAGCATCACGAGGCTAAAAATTGAAAATGCTAATGAAGGTTGATTCCTATTCTACGAGAAAGCTAAAAAGAAGTTATTTTCAAATGTCACGAAAATGGGTTTTATAAAAGAAATTAAACGTTTTATTAAACCTTGATGTATAGGGCGAAAGAGATTCTAGAAATTGCCCATCATTTATGAAAGTAACGTATAAATCTCGATTCCTATTTTTGCTAAGGCTTAATAAACTCCTATTTTTGCCAAAACGTCACCTAATGAAAATCTCCTAGTTTTGACAATTAAAATCAAACCTTTTTCATAAAGCTTTCTCGTGTAGGCTGAAAAGACATTCCGAAGCGTTCCCAAATTAAAGCACGACTTTCCCTAAAAATCCAAATGATTCTCTCATACAAACTCACCCCAACATTCATATAGGTACACACACACACACACACTCGCACGTATACGCATTTCATGAATCAAAGGATAGGAAAGTATCAAGATTGCGGTAACCGTGTTTCACGGAAGTCAAGGGGTGCCTAACACCTTCCCCTCACTTAAGCAAGCCCCCGAACTCTATGAATCTCGATTCGCAGACCAATTAATTCGGAGTCATATATGAGTCAGCGATTTATAAAAAGCGAAAACTCGGATGAGTTGGTACATCCATTTCAAATATACCAGCTGGCGGCTCTGATTAATTGGCTCATCATAAAAAACGATCTTCCAAAACCCCGTCGACATTAATGCCGACCTTTTCCAAAAATCATTTAATCAAGAGGCTAAAATTGGAAAAGACTAAAAAAGACACACGAAGTGAAACCCGACGTCGACAGCTGGCGACTCTGCTGGGGACATTAGAGGGCTTAAGCCGCGTACAGGTCTTGATGCGATCCTATCCTTTAAAATTCATGAATATGTGTGTGCATGCGATATTTCGATCTTTTGTACGTTTTGTTGTGTGAATGTGTATTTTGTCTAAATAAATGAATGATTAAATAGAATTGCTTTACTTTTAAGTGATCATTTGCATACGGTGAGGACGATGAATGTGAATGTATGTTGAGAGAGTACCTCCTCCTGAGGCGAACCTGTCGGTTGCTTATTACTGGACTCGAAGGGGCTGCTCCCCGGAGATGGCTCAGGAAACGCACCACCCAAATCCGCTCCAATCGAAAGGGCTCAGACGAGTAGATTGCGAAGATTTGGGGACCTTCATGCCGAAAAGCCCGTGAGAGTAACCCTAGGATAGGTCAGCCTCAGATTAACCCTACGCAGGAAAAGTCTCTTCATGCCTTTTTACATTTCACGCATAAATGTCATGATATTATTCATATACGCCTCCCTTTTGTCAAGAGAAATTACTAACCTCTATGTTTTGCAGGGAACAGCTGGGGAGCTTAATAAAGCCATGTTTAACATTTGTCATTGCATTAGAGGACTACTAACTTTTTGTTTTACAGGGAAAGATTAAAAAACCCCAAAACACAAAAGTTATAGCTATAGCATGCATCCACTTTTTTTACTCCCCAAGACTAAACTTCGAACCTTGGTTTCTGCAGGATTGCTCCTCAAACCCGTTCGCAGTCTAAAAGGGCCCAAAACTCCATATTTGAAATGGCTGATATTCCATCTACCAATTCCGGTGCCATATCTAGGGAGGAATTTGATGACTTTAAGAAGCAGATGTTAGAAATGGCCATAATGCTAAGAGAGCAGTTGATGCCCAGGCAGGAACCACCTAAGGAGGATCCACCTAAGGGCGAGCCAGTCGTCCCAAAGGCCATTCCCGTACCAAACAAAACAGTGATTACTATCCCGGAAGAGGGACATACAGATGACCTGCGGAAGAAAATAAGACAAATGGAGGAAACCATCCAATCTATGAAGGGCATAGGGTCCCTCGGCCGGGTTAACTATTCAGATTTATGTATCTTCCCCGGAGCCAGATACCCGGAGAAATTTAAAATCCCCGAGTTTGAAAAATACAATAGGAAGGGGGACCCCTATACACACTTGAAAATATACATTGGAGAACTCGGGTCTTATGCCGAGGACGAAGGGTTGAGAATGCAGCTGTTCTAGAAAAGCTTAACGGGGGAGGCAAGAATCTGGTATGCCCGCCTTGACAATGCCCGAATCCACAACTGGGAGGAATTGGCCCACACCTTCTTAAACCAATATAGCTTTTAGGCCCAGATGGCCCCTGACAGGTACCAGATGACAAAAGTTAAGAAGCAACCTAGGGAATCCTTCAGGGAATATGCACAACGATGGAGGGGCATGGCCGCACAGGTGAACCCCCCGATGAGCGAATCGGAGATGGTGATGACTTTTGTAGACATTCAAGAGGCACCGTATTATGAACGAGTCATTTCGGGGATTGGAAGACCCTTTGCTGAAATGATTAAACATGGAGAGATGGTAGATATGGGTTAGAAATCTGGCAAAATCCGGGATTTTACTGCTTTAGAAACTGCTGCCGAGCAAATACAGAATGGAAATTATGGCAGCACTTCCCGAAGGGTCCAAAAGAAGAAGGAAGAGGATGTCTCCCTCATCCTACAGGGGTCATCCAAAAAAACAGAAAGCCATCTTCCGGTACAGGTGCAGAGGGTAGGGCCATCCCGACAGCCAAACTTCACAGATCAAAGGGCAGAGGGGCGAAGGAGATATGAGGCCTCGCAAAATCGAGTATTCACCCCGCTCGGGGAGCCGCTTGAACGGGTATTAGCGGTATTAGTAGCCCAAAAGAAGATAGTTGGTTTGGCACCCCCGAGTGACCCAAAGGGTAGAAGGTTTGACCCGAGCAAGCGATGTGCATACCACTCCAGTTCCCCTGGCCATGATACACAAGACTGTTGGACGTTGAAGCATCGAATCCAAAACCTGATTGACAGTGGGGAAATTGTGGTGGAACAGCCAGACTCCCCGAATGTTAAGGCAAATCCCCTGCCAAGACATGATGGTGGGGGGGGTCAATGCGACATAGGCAAGTGAAGCTAGGGGGCCGCCAAGGTTGAACTATGTGCAGAAAATTGAGAAAATGATCAACGTGATACATGATCATGGGAGTGCACGGGGAATGCCCATTAGGTTGATAGGGGTAAGTACGAATAGCACGGAGGGACCTGTCAAGTTGACGGCTCCGAGGCCCATCATCCTTGCGGCAAGGCCGCAAATCCCTATCAGTAGTCTAAAGACTGTACCCTGGAATTATGGGGGAATGCCAGAGGAAGCGGCCAATTGTGCTTCTGTGACGACAAAGGGGAACCCCTTATATCTTCTCGGGCGAGTCCTTGAGAGCCAAAAGAGAAAAAATGAAGAGATTTCCGAGGAAAGGGCCATAGAATTCTTGAAAAGGATGGATCACCCGGAAACAAGGGGGATCCAGATTTTAAATGAGGAGTCAGCCCTAACATCAATCATGGACTTGGTGTTGTCATCCAGTGAGCATTGCAAAACCCTGACGAAGTTTCTGGAGGAGGCATACGTGCCCAAAGAAATTAGTGAGGAGGGTTTCGGCCAGCTGGTGGGCCACCTATTGGAAAGCGATGCAATATCATTTACGGATGAGGACATACCCAAGGAGGGAAGGGGACACCGGAAACCGCTACATATTGCGGTAATCTCCTCGGGTTATATCATGAATGGGGTGCTGATTGATGGAGGGTCGGCACTGAATATCTGTTCCCTCAGTACATTGCAAAAGATGAACATCAATACCAAGCGCCTACGGGCCAGTCATGTGGTGGTGCGAGCTTTCGATGGTTCCCGGAGGGATACAATGGGAGAAATTGAGTTGTCGGTGGAGATAGGACCTTGTACTTTTGACATCTCTTTCCAAGTCCTTGACATCGCGACCAGTTATAACCTATTATTGGGGAGGCCGTGGATACACATGGCCGGGGCAGTTCCTTCCACGCTCCACCAACAAGTCAAGCTAATCATCGATGGGAATCTGGTAACAATCTCGGCCGAATGTGATGACCCTTCTCCTCCCAAGAGTGGCCTACCAGTGATCAATGTGGATGAGTCGGCGGCACCTGCCAGCTTTCAAGCACTGGAGATTAGCACTCCCCAATCTAGATGCCTGGGAGCTCCAGCTTTGAAACCTAGGGTCTCTCCAGAACTTACCTTTGTGGCAAAGGAAATGATAAAAATGAACTTCCAGCCTGGACAGGGGTTAGGAAGGAGCGGTCAAGGAATCACCGAGCCCATCCACCTACCACAGCAGATAGGCAAAGCAGGGTTGGGATACCATGAGGGCGTAGCACGGAGACACCGTCAGGGTGCGACTCCGATTCGACTAGCTGGCAGTCCAGTGACCAAAGTCGACAATGAACAGGGGATCAGCGGGCCTGTGATTGGGGCAGGGAATGAAGAGTTAACCCCCGCACGTAATGAGTCGGCCCGGAGGGAAAGTTTCCTGCAGGAGGTCGCAAAAGAGTTTGAAACCAAGTGCTATATCCCCGGACAATCAACAAGCAGTAGGGAGGGGACGAATATTATCGCACCACCGGAAGCCCAACAAGTTGTGCCTGTCATCGATTGGGCAAGGCTGATTATTCCTGGAGAAGATAGGAAGGAGGACTCAGGCGACGTATTCGTAATCATCGGGGAAGTGTCCGATGTGAGGCCCCCTTTTATCCAGCGCATTTCATCTGACCTGACCGTCGACAACTGGACCATGAAACCAGTAATATCCAAACAAGGGTAAAACTCGACGTCAGGGTGGTTGACCCCAGAGGATGGGGGAATGAAGAAGTTTATTTTTGTTGTTATTTTATTTCTGCATAATTATGTCGTTTCTTCGTGTTATTTGAAAATGCGATCGTCGTGAAAAATGATTTATATATGACAAGTATTTTGTTTCATGTCAGGTGTACCAATTTGAGTAATCCTTGCCTAACAAATGGTCTTTCAAATTTGAATGATGATTATGATTTTGACATTGAGCTGGATTTCGATTTAATGGGCATTGAACAAGACGAGACAGATTACGACGATGCGCCTGACGAGATCAAAGGATGGGTCGAGGATAAACCCAAACCCAACTTGGACCAAACCGTCACCATTGATATTGGAACCCCCGACAAACCAAAAGAACTCAAGATAGGGACGGACCTTACCCCCAGCCAAAAGGCCGAAATGACTGAGTTGCTAAAACAATATGAGGATGTCTTTGCCTGGTCTCATGAGGATATGATCGGATTGTCCACCGACATTGTGGTACACCGATTACCCATCAAGGAGGGTTTCAGGCTTGTCAAGCAAAAATTAAGAAAATTGAAACCGGAGTGGAGCTTAAAAGTAAAGGAAGAGATCATCAAGCAGTTCAGGGCGGGAATCATTATGGTGTCCACTTACCCGGAATGGCTGTCCAATGTAGTCCCAGTGGCTAAGCCTGGAGGAAAGGTGAGGGTATGTGTAGACTACAGAGATCTAAACAAGGCCAGTCTCAAGGATAACTTCCCGGTGCCTTTCATACACATCCTGGTAGATAACACAGCCCAGTACGAAATGTACTCTTTTGTGGATTGCTTCGCGGGATATCATCAGATAATGGTGGCGGAAGAAGATCGGGAAAAGACCGCATTCATCACCCCCTAGGGCACTTTCTGCTATAGGCGATTGGCTTTTGGCCTCACAAACGCGGGGGCTACTTATCAGAGAGCCATGATGGCCTTGTTCCACGATATGATGCATAAGGAGATAGAGGTCTACGTGGATGACATTATTGTGAAATCGAGGGTAGAATCTGATCATGTAACCCATCTCAAAAAGCTATTCGATCGGCTCAGAAAGTATAATTTGAAACTCAATCCAGCCAAGTGTGCTTTCGGAGTGCAGTCGGGTAAGCTCTTGGGATTCCTGGTTAGTGATCGGGGAATTGAGTTGGATCCAGCAAAGATTAAGGCCATTGTGGATATGCCGGCGCCTCACACAGAAAAGGAGATAAGAGGATTCCTCGGAAGGATAAACTTCATCAGCCGTTTTATATCCCACTTGACGACCGCATGTGAGCCAATTTTCAAACTGTTAAGAAATGGTGCTTCCCAAGAATGGAATGAGCAATGTCAGAAGGCTTTTTAGACCATTAAGAAGCAGCTGACAGAGGCATCAGTGTTGGTACCCCCGAAAGATGGGATCCCTCTGTTTATGTATATATCGGTCAATGCCATCACGATGGGATGTATGCTGGGACAGAAGAATGAGGCAGGTAAAGAGCAGGCCATCTATTACCTCAGCAAAAGATTTAGCTAATGTGAACAGAATTACACTCCCATCGAGAAGACCTGTTGTGCTCTGGCCTGGGCTGCAGGGAGATTACAGCACTACCTCCATGGGCATACGACGTACCTGATATCAAGAATGGATCCCCTGAAATATATTTTCGAAAGGCCCATGTTGAATTGTCGATTGTCAAGATGGCAGTTAATCTTACAACAGTTCGACATGGTGTACGTAATTCAGAAGGCCATGAAAGGGCAGGGAATTGCAGATCAGTTGGCAAAAACCCCGTCGGGAGGGATGGAGCCATTAGAAACTCCTCTTCCGGGCAAAGATATATTTTGGGTATCACACGAGAAATGTGATGACGAGGGACAGTTCTGGAAGCTGTATTTTGATGGTGCCATGAATGCCGAGGGGGCAGCAGCCGGAGTGGTTCTGGTCTCTATCATTGGAGAACAATACCATGTGGCCACTAAACTGTATTTCAGCAATTCGAACAACACCGCTGAATACGAGGGATGTATCTTGGGACTCCGCTTGGCCCGCGACATGGGAGTGAAGAGACTAGCGGTGTTTGGGGATTCAGAACTGGTAATCAGACAAGCAATAGGGGTGTACAACACTAAGGAGCTTCGGTTACTTCCATACCATCGTTGTGTTACCCAGCTGATGCAAGAGTTCGAAGATATCGCTTTCCGCCATATTCCCCGGGGACGGAATGACTTTGCCGATGCATTGGCAACTCTGGCTTCCTTAATCCACGTAATCAAGAAAAGGGACAGTCCACAGATTGAGATAGCCGTACAGAATGCCCCGGCATATGAGGAACATGTGGCAGTGTTATCAGACGAGGTGGTGTTGACAAGGCAGCCCTGGTATCACGATATAAGGGAATATCTGAGAGATAGATCCATTCCTGACCAGGCGAGTCGAACTGAGAGGATGAGAATTCAAAAGATGGCGATGAAATTTTACCTGAGTGGGGATTCACTCTACAAAAGGGATGCTGGGTTGGGACTGTTGCAATGCGTAGATGAGACGCAGGCCCAAAAGATTATGAATGAAATCAATGGCGGAGTGTGTGGGCCACACATGAGTGGACCGATGCTGGCCAAAAAGATCTTGAGGACAGGGCATTATTGGTTAACGCTGAAAGCCGATTGCGACGATCATGTCAAACTGTGTTACCAATGCCAGGCGCACGGTAATGTGATCCATACGCCTCCCAATGAACTGCACTGTATGACCTCCCCGTGGCCATTTTCAATGTGGGGAATGGATGTAATCGGACCAATAGAGCCCAAAGCAAGCAACGGGCACCGATTCATTTTCGTCATGATCGATTATTTCACCAAATGGGTAGAAGCAGCTTCTTTCCCCAAAGTCACTCAGGAGGTCATCGTCGGTTTTATCAGGAATAATGTCATTTGTCGATACGGGCAACCTGAGGTCTTGGTCTCCGACATGCCAAGAATTTGAACAATGCCCTCATGAAGGGATTATGCGACCAGTTTAAGATCAAGCACCTCAATTCCGTCGTTTACCGTCCTAAGATGAATGGGGCAGTGGAAGCTGCAAATAAGAACATCAAGAAGATCATGGCAAAAATGTCGGCTAATCATCGGGGATGGCCGGATTTGTTACCCCTCACCCTGCTGGCATACCGAACGTCAACGCGTACTTCTACAGGGGCGACCCCTTACGCTTTGGTGTATGGAATGGAGGTCGTTCTGCCAGTTGAGGTTGAAATGGCGTCCCTCAGAATAGTGATCGATGCTCAGATAAGTGAGGAGGATTGGATGCAAAACCGATACGACCAATTGGCCCTAATTGATGAAAGAAGGGTGGCTGCTGTTTGGCACGGTCAGTTATATCAACAAAGGATCTCTCGATCATATGACAAGAGGATAAGACCTCGGAAGTTCAAAGAAAATGATTTGGTGCTGAAAAGAGTCATGCCTTGTCAAGACGAAGCCAAGGGGAAGTTCGCCCCGAATTGGGAAGGGCCGTTTGTGATTAAGAAAGTGTTATCCGGAGGTGCCATCGTATTGTAAGAAATGGATGGTGAGGTATTTCCACAACCCCTCAATTCTGACTCGGTGAAGCGATTCTACGCTTGAATCATCAGTTCCTTTTTCCTTTGAAAGCGAACTACGTAGGACCTGATCTCCCAACTTGTGGGGGTACGTAGGCAGCCATCATGGCGCGGTCCGACCCCTTAAAAAATAATCCTTTCCCTAACCAAAACCAACTTTCGACAGTCAGATAAAACCTTCCTACACCCTCAAAACCTCCCCGGACCCAGCTGCCTAACCAGCTTCATCCCAAAAGACATAACCCTGACCCAACCAAACAGTTATCCAAAATCTGAGATTCAATCCGATGAAATCAAAAGGTGTACGGCAATATCTGTCAAATCTCCATCAAGACTTGAGAAGAGAAAGAAGGCGAAATGTCAAAATCATGGTCAACTGGATAAAATGGGGATCCAATGAAAGGCAATGATACGACAAAAGGGGAAAAATGACTAAATTTAAATGCATGTCTATATATATAAGTCATTTTATTACAAGATTTCTCTTTCGATAACTGATGAAACTAACATAGTCTATGCAGGAAATAAAATAATCTACAAATCTGAAACTAGTTGAAGCAGGATGGACAAGGTGGTGGATAGATCTGAAGCATCAGCATCTCCTGCAATCTGCTGCCCCATCATATCAATACGATCCAGTAAAGCAGTGGCTCGGCTGACAGTCCCAAAATGAGCATCTACGACTGCCCTGGTCTGAAATACAATGGCCTCTCTGTCAGCAATGACAACGTCTCTAGCCCGAATGGCATCATCTCTCTCGACAAGAGCGGCATCCCTCTCGGCCTCAGCAGTAGTCAAGGCCAGGCGGAGTCGGGTATCCTCGGTAACCCGACTTGGGGCAGAATCAGCTGAGATGGAGTGGTCTCTGGTATCTTCTGGGAGGATCACTCCGGAGTCATCAAAGGCCCCAATCTGACTCAAACCAGCCGGATCCAAGTCTCCGCGCAACCACTGCACGTAAGCAAATGTCTGAATGTGACAGCTCTCGCTATATTCGGCAAAGATCCGGCGGGACCAAAGATCGTATACCTGCAGTAGATCCCTCTCTGTCCGGGATGATATAAGGAATCGGTAGGCGGCGACACCCACGAAAGGGTGTAAATCCTGTGTCTGATCAAACTGCCCCATAACCGCCAGGGGATGATAAGTCGTCACGCCCCTCAAGCCAGCAATGGGGATGAAGTCCAGGTCAGGCACATGAGTCAAGAAGCTCATAAAGGAGCAATAGCCCGAGTAGACTAAGAGATGAAAGGGATCCTCAATGACAGACAAAAATGATGTCCAGGAGGCCACATCATTACAGCTCACGGGACGAAACGAAAACTGCGTGGTTATGTCACGGCTGAAGCAAAACCCTTGGCGACGGAAATGGCCGATGGGACTAAGATGACTCATGAACCACATATACAATAAGGTCGAGCTCCCTCTGAATACCCTGCCTCGGAAGGATTGACAGTATGAGGCTGACATATAGGTATCCGCCAATATCATGGGAAGGATGGTGTGATCCTCCTGAAGGGCTCGAACGGCCGCGACAACCCGCATGTCCAACTGATCAGGTCCTGCGGGCAAATACAAAACTGAGATGACACAGGCCATCAGAACGTCCACTCTCAAGGCATCCCAGCGCTCCTCGGACACGAAAAAATCACCGAGGAAAAGACGAAAACTGTCAGGTGAGCCAAATTGGTCAATCAAGAACTGAAGGGGAACCATATGGTCGGATGTGATCACCGGTAACAAGACAGCCCTTCGCAAACCGGTGAAAGTCAAGAATTGACGGCGCATGGAACCAACTGTGACCCTGGCACAAGGTCTATCCATAGACAAGCCGGTGAAACGAGCATACTCCTCGAGGGTGGGGGTCAGCTCTACCGTCCCTAACCTGAACAACTGACGGGCAAGCGCCCAATAGCTCAGAATACCATCCACAAAGCCCACTGGCACCTGAAAGGTTAATAAGGACCAAGAATGGCCCAAAAGACCATCTGCGATGACCCTGTCGGCCGGCAATAAACTGTCCAACCAGCGGAGGAGACTGCTAACCAACCCTGTGGAAGGAATGAAATCCAAACGTACCACGGCATCTGAGGACGACATCTGTGGAAAAATAGTATCAAAAAGACTGTACAGGGGTCATTTTCTATCCATAAATAAGAAAAGCATGCATCATACAGTTAATAATAAATCAAATGAAGTTCATAGAGATAAAGGAGAAATACTGTGCATAAATAAATAAATGAATTCAGTACATAGTGCATAAAATGAAAAATAAGTCCAAGCAAGTACAGGTACAAAAGCCCTATCCTATCCTGATCTAAATAAAATCAATCTCATCGATGAAGGCGGGATCCTCAAACTGATCCCCTGGGTCGCCAAAGTCGAAGGCCCGAAGTTCATGTCGGAGATGTATGGCTGCGCTGTGGCATCAGATGAGCTCGGGCCCGCATCATAACCCGCACCGTCAGGGTCGTAGGCATAAGCATCCTCTGGAGTCCGGCCCAACACCCGAAGATATAGAGACAACTGGTCTACCTGCCGAGTCAAGGTGGCGATCTGCTCCGCATGAGTAGGGCTCGGAACGCAGGCTGCCCAGTCCGTCATCATCACTGAACCGGGAACCATATCCCCGAGGAAGAATGTGGCTCAGGTCTGAGGACCGATGGTGCGGGGCACCCACCAAGTACGGAAAGCATCACTCGTACTGGGACCCGTGGATAGCATCCGGCCGTCCTCCCCTGCAAGCATGATCTCCGAAGGCTGAGAATCCAGCGGCCAGGAGGTAGTGAAAGGAAGGGAATGCGGGATGCGGATCTCTCCAGTAACGCATCTGATTACGCGCTCCCCCAGATACATCACCCATCCTTCAACACTCTGCAAAGTGAGGCGACGGGTGGAAAGTGCGAACTCCGGGCCGGTAGGATACCCATCTGTGAACCCCACATCCAGATGCTCAGAGAGATAAGGCCTCCAGACGACCCCTACAGCAGTGATCAGCTCCAGCTGAATGCGGCAGTGGGCAAAACTGCCAGACACTGGGACCTCCTCCAGGGTGTTGTGATGCCATCGCCGACCCCGAGGATAGGTGTCCAAGCCGAGGGTGGTGACGGGCCTCAGACAAGGAAGACGCTCGTAGGCCCAGAACTGTTGAACAGAATAAGGCAGAGCATGAGTAACCAACCAAAGCAGAAAAGAGAAATGAAATGACGGGAAATACAATAAGAAAAAGGAAGAAAACCTCACCAGCAGGAAGTGATAAAATCCGAGCCAAGCATCTGTCTGGCCCTCCGAGCGTAGGCGCATACCGTGGAGGAAATAGGCAAAGGTGAATGACCCCCAGTCATAGTCACTGATGCGGTCCACGTCTCTGACCGCTCCTACAACGCTGAAATGAATGGTGGAGGAGTTGTTCCCCAGAAAACAACCCCTCATAATGGTCAGGAACAGGCGTCGTAGCAGAATGTCCCTGGTGCCCTGATCCGCTGGAATGGGCAGTGCGTACAGACCCCCGACAACATCGACAGCCAAGGCACCGGATCGAATGCTACGGGCCTTGAAGACCCAGTCATCCGCCGCAAAGCCCAATAAAGCCCGGACCTCCGCTGGAGTAATGTCAAGATCCAGAGGGACGTGAGATCCAGTAAACTCAATGCCCGTGATGTACCTCCAGTCCCAGGGAGTCAACACAACCTCACAGTCCAGAAGGTGAAGGGACTGGGTCTGGTGAAATCATCTCTCGGACAAAGCCCCCATATAACCCCAGGGGCACTGAGGGGGGATGATAGTGAAAAAGTGACGGAAGCCCCAAGAATCCACCATCGGCCGGTAGTCGCTGTGCAGAGCTGTGTAGAGGGAGTAAATATTGAACCAGTTGCCCCTCGGCTGAGTAAACTCGGGCACCTGGGACAATCACCAATGGGTCAGTCCAGATAAAAGGAGAATTGAGAAATTGAGAATGAGATAAAAATGGACAGGGGCGCCAGAAGGAGCCTGATGAGGAGATGGAGCCGGTGTGCTGGAGGATGGCCCCTCTGCCGCGACCTCCGGAGGAACAGCCTCCTCAACGTCCGGATGACCGGGACGGATGACAGCCTCCGCCAAACGACGAGCCTGACGGGTCCGAGGAGGAACAGGGGCAGGTGCAGCCCTACGACGGCGAACACCCGATGTCCGTGATGCAGAAGAGCTACTAGGAGCATCGGGATCCATAGCTGGAACAGAACAGGCAAGGAGGAAGGTAAGTTCCCTTTTGAATTATGTCACGAATATTCTAAATTCCTACCCTCATCATATAATTAGTGCGGCATGATGCATTTAAAAAAAAAAAAAAAATCGGCAGAGTTCCGTTTGTAAAATGGACATCCCAGGCATAAGCCAAACATATTTTTCATTAATCCAAGCCACAACGAATCAAAATTGCATTCATATGTGTAATTACAGCATGTAAAGGACCATAATACACGATTTTCTTTCAAAAGGGAAAAACAGATATGTGGGACCACATCATGAGCATAAAATAGGACTCACACAGTTGATACATAGCATATATATACAATAATACATAGCATAGCATCGTAAAGCATACATTTCTATCTCTAACATGTAAATAGCCAAATGTATAGCAAAACATTGACGAAATTGAAAAGTGAACGGTCAGAGTGTTACCTGTAGCGCGTAGATCGATTCTACCGGAGCGATTTTTGCAGAAAGGTAGGAAAACTCGGCAAAAGGGCGTGCAAAGGTTTGAAAACCGCGTGGGGTACGAATGAAAGTGACAGATCTGGGAAGCGGCTGGCCGCAGTTATGCCCGATCTTGGCCGCAGATCAATCTGCGGCTGGCCGCAGATCAATCTGCGGCTGGCCGCAGATCCATCTGCGGCTGGGCCCAGTGCTGCCCCCTTTGTCCAATGCAAGCTTAATCGATCCTAAAGCCCATTTGACTCATAATCTGATAATGAAATACGAGATTTTGATGAATCGGATGTCGGACACGGCCTCTCGATTCGACCAAGTGACCGGATACGAGGCGGCCCGGCACTCGCAGACAATCGTCTGGCGACGAAAACCGGCGATTACGAGATGGATGTCCGGCGACGAAAACCGGCTCTGACAAGATAACCAACCGGCGACGATAACCAGGGGTTACGAGATGGGTGACCGGCGACGATACCCGGCCCCGACGAGACAATCGTCCGGCGACGAAAATCCGCGATTACGAGATGGGTGACCAGCGACAATACCCGGCCCCGACGAGATAATCGACCGGCGATAATAACCGGCGATTACGAGATGGATGTCCGGCGACGAAAACCGGCTCCGACAAGATAACCAACCGGCGATGATAACCGGGGGTTACGAGATGGGTGACCGGCGACGATACCCGGCCTCGACGAGATAATCGACCGGCGACGATAACCGGCGATTACGAGATGGATGTCCGGCGACGAAAACCGGCTCCGACAAGATAACCAACCGGCGACGATAACCGGGGGTTACGAGATGGGTGACCGGCGACGATACCCGGCCCCGACGAGACAATCGTCCGGCGACGAAAACCGGCGATTACGAGATGGGTGACCGGCGACGATACCCGGCCTTGACGAGACAATCGACCGGCGACGATAACCGGCGATTACGAGATGGATGTCCGGCGATGAAAACCGGCTCCGACAAGATAACTAACCGGAGACGATAACCGGGGGTTACGAGATGGGTGACCGGCAACGATACCCGGCCCCGACGAGACGATCATCAGCCTCGACACCCTTTTCTGAATGATTTGCATCAATTGCATCTTGCGTTACATCATAAATCATATGTGTTGCATCACGTATGCATTGTCATCCTTGTGCACTGTCATTCATGCATCGAGTGTTTATTCTTTATCCTGTTCATTTCATTAAACATTGCATGAACATGATAAAGAGGGGCAGCTGTAGACACCCAAATTTTGCGTTCCTTGTACTAACCATGACAGGAGGGCAAAATCGTCAATTGAACAGGCTTGCGGGAGCAAAGGAATGGGCACGAGTGCGAGCGCCCGACACAACCGCAATATTTTGGCGACCAAGGCTGACGTGACAATAAAGCCGTCCGAGGCAGGCATTCCCGAATGAGGTGGCACGTCTCCCGGAAATTCCTGAACTGCAGAATACGAGCCTGTCAGCGAAAGCCGACGTTACGGCACGAAAATCGAGGCGTGGCACGAAAAACGAGAAAGTCAAACCGCTCAGCCGCGGATTGATCTGCGGCCAAATAGTGCGCCTTTTGAAAACACGGAACTCGAAACACGGAACTCGAAACCAGGCGAGTAGAAGGCAGGCGGCCAGCCAGCCGCAGATTGATCTGCGGCCAGCCTATTTCAGCCCAGTTTCGTGCAGCATACAAGGGGAGAGTTCAGCAATTGGGAAGATTTTGGAGAAGAAGGAGAATTCAGCAACAAGAAGCACGGAAATAGAGGGGAAAAAGAGAGAAATTTTGCAATCAAATAGGAAGAAAAGAGAGAAAAAAAGAGAGAATTTAATTCTTTTGATTTTGATTGTATCAAATACACTCTTTATCCTATTCAAATACACAAGTTCACATCCATTTGAGATCAATTGCAAGGTGAAAATTTCTATTTGTTTTAGCAATTCATGTCATATTGATTGGGTAAATTAGATATAACCTTCATGTATCTTGTTGAACAATCATGGATTAGGGATTATTGGTGAGGGTTCCATCGGAACAAAATTCTTCCTAATAACCCGAGGATATCCAATTGATGAAATTTCTAGTTTGTTTATGATAATTTATTGGGTGTAGTTTATTTAGATTGTCATTTTCGGATATCATGGTGTATTAGATAAATCCGGGTTGGTTAGTTATGTAATATTCATTTTGTGGGCATGTCGTAATCTCGTGTGAGCCTAGGAACGCGACCCCGTGGTTCAAATCCGATGATGGACGTTTTGATATATGTAATAGATTCAAGGGGCTCGTTTTTGTAACATGTAATCGTCGGGCCTTAAAACGACGCCAAGGCGAGAATCGGGTTTAAGGCCCCGTAGTAATGAAATATGTGATTGTTGGCGTTCGGGGATATTTTGATGGCTTACATGCCCGTGAATAGCCCCGACGCGTGTTTATGCTTGATTAGATTTCGTGACGCCAAAATGATTTCAAAAGATTAAACGATAAAGATCTTTTCTAAAATCAATCAAAGTAGGATATTAGCATCACGAGGCTAAAAATTGGAAATGCTAATGAAGGTTGATTCCTATTCTACGAGAAAGCTAAAAAGAAGTTATTTTCAAATGTCACGAAAATGGGTTTTATAAAAGAAATTAAACGTTTTATTAAACCTTGATGTATAGGGCGAAAGAGATTCTAGAAATTGCCCATCATTTATGAAAGTAACGTATAAATCTCGATTCCTATTTTTGCTAAGGCTTAATAAACTCCTATTTTTGCCAAAACGTCACCTAATGAAAATCTCCTAGTTTTGACAATTAAAATCAAACCTTTTTCATAAAGCTTTCTCGTGTAGGCCGAAAAGACATTCCGAAGCGTTCCCAAATTAATGCACGACTTTTCCTAAAAATCCAAATGATTCTCTCATACAAACTCACCCCAACATTCATATAGGTACACACACACACACACACTCACACGTATACGCATTTCATGAATCAAAGGATAGGAAAGTATCAAGATTGCGGTAACCGTGTTTCACGGAAGTCGAGGGGTGCCTAACACCTTCCCCTCACTTAAGCAAGCCCCCAAACTCTATGAATCTCGATTCGCAGACCAATTAATTCGGAGTCATATATGAGCCAGCGATTTATAAAAAGCGAAAACTCGGATGAGTTGGTACATCCATTTCAAATATACCAACTGGCGGCTCTGATTAATTGGCTCATCATAAAAAACGATCTTCCAAAATCCCGTCGACATTAATGCCGACCTTTTCCAAAAATCATTTAATCAAGAGGCTAAAATTGGAAAAGACTAAAAAAGACACACGAAGTGAAACCCGGCGTCGACAAATACCATATTCTACTCGGATTGATTATTAACTTTTATTCTAGTTTGGTTCACTAGAGCCACCAAATGAACCAAAAGGTCAAACCTAGGGTGTAAGAACTTAATTTAAATATAACTACATTTAAATCCCGGGCTCCATTCCAAACGGGTCTTCAAGCGCTCCTTACTCCTTTGTCTCCAATTTTTCAAAATAATTCTAACTAATCTTATTACATAATATATTTACAATAAATTGAAACCTTGATCAGCAGTCAAAGGGAAGTACATAGGAGGAAGATAGAAATTACATCAAGAAAAAACTAGAGAAGACGAGGTACGCAGACCCTATTTATAAAAACCCATTCATTCAAGCATCCTCTAAAATAAATCCAATCACACATTGGTCAATAGTCCATAATCAATCCCATTTATTATCATACATATCATCATATGCATCAATAAATAATATTCATCTCATGAATAATAAAATCATTCCATATATGCATTGATATCATTTAATGGGCAATTTAAAGTTGCATGAAATCCAATTTCAAGTATAAAATAACTCTTTATTTTAATTATAATACCATGTAAAATAACTCTTTATTTTAATTCTTGAAAAATTACAACAAATAATCAAAATCGCAAAATCTGACAAGTTGGAGCTGCGACTCCGGTTTTGTGAAGAAAAATGGCGTTGCAGCGCCAGGTCGTGTCATGCCAAGGGATACAGTGTTGCGGCGCCAGTTTTTCAAAGGGGACACAGCTCTGCGCGCCATGTCTGCAGAACTGTTTCTGCGTTTTTTTCCTGCAGTCGCGAATTTGATCTGTTTTTCTCTCAAAACTTGATTTTCTGCAATTGTTTTCAAAACCCATAATTTTATACAACATATTATGTCCAATAAATTGTTCTAAACACATACTCATATATATACGGAATCAAAAACAATTAATAATTCGCATAAAGTTTGGCACCACTGTTAGGTTTGTATATTACACGAGTATGCAATCAAATTACACAAATATAGCGGAAGCGCAATAAAATCAGATTATAAAATTTTATACAAACCATCACCATGATCTTTCTTTATGCGCAATTATTAATTAAACGAAAGAGATAGAGATTAAGAAGTATACCCTTGTAGAATTCTAGTTTTCTCGGGTACAAGTTCAACTCCAATTCATTCGCGTTTTCCTTGAATTCACCAATTAAATTCCTTCCAAAATATTAAATAATAAATATTAAGCTATTTAATTTATTTTATCTCCATAGATTAAATTAAATACACTTAACTTATTATTACACTTATGCCATTTACTTCTTAAATAATTTTTTTCCTTTTGCGGTGTGACACTTTAAGTTCTCCATATTAAACCGGTTATGAATAAATTAATTAGAACAATTCTAATTTTATTTAAATAAATAAATTAAACTATTTAATTCATTTAATTAAATAATATTTATTCTACAATAAGGGTAAGCCCCTTTAGCGATCAACGACTTTCTAAATAATATAGATTTCAATATTAATCATAAAAAAACTTTTTAGTGAATAGTTACCGTACAATTCAATCATTCTACTATACTATGTCCCAATTAAATATAAGATATGGAATTACTGTCAAGTCTTATTCGATTTAATTTTATGCATTTCGATTCTCAAATGCACAACTCTAAATAATGTAAATTAGAAACTCTTTTCTAATTTCATTCTGCCTTGGCCAATGACTACTGAGTTGTCATTTATCGAATCACATAAGACATTCTCATCTTTTACTGGATGTGGTAGATTCTTTGTTGAACATTCATCTATCTTCATGTACAACTTATTATATCCAAGCATACCCTTTGATATACCCTCAAGGTCTTAAAGGACATGTCAAAGCATAACTCATTATATATAAGATACTATGATGATCTCAAGTCCAATGATCACTTGTACTACTATCACTAGAGGAATTCATATTGACAGGCAAGTAAAACTCAATTAGGTATTCCTTTTAGCGAGTCACGTTCAGTGAACTTATTCTCCAATAAGCACCTACATACTTACTTTAGTGTCTCCACATAAATGATTATGAGATCAATCATTCTCTTCCTAAGAGCAAGCAAAGTATGTACTAATATATCCGGATTCATTAATGCCATTTTAGTAATATGACGATTAGGAACGAATTTAGTTTTAAGCTTTCTACGGATTTAGATCTCATTAGCATGATCATCATCATGATTCTAAAAGCATTGCTCAAAACTATGAGTTTATCACGTATTAAATAACAACACCATGTAGATAAAGTAAAATGCCTTTAATACTTTTATTAATAAATAAATAAGATTACAAAGTATATATTACATCATATAAAATATGATTAGGTTGTGTGCATACTACTTTCACGATCATCGCCAACAATCTGGCTAAAGTTCAAGAGGACAAACTGCTAAGAATCCTAAGGGACCATATAACAGTATTTAGTTGGACTATAGCGGATATCAAAGGTATAAGCCCTGCTATGTGCATGCATAGAATCCTTTTGGAGGATGGAGCCAAGCTTACTAGAGAAGCATAGAGAAGATTAAATCCACCTATGATAGAAGTAGTGAAGAAAGAGGCAATAAAATTGCTTGACGCAGGTACCATATACCCCATTTCAGACAGTCAATGGGTGAGTCCAGTCCAGGTAGTACCAAAGAAATCTGGAATCACGGTCGTTAAGAATGACAACAATGAGTTGGTACCCACAAGAATGCAAACAGGATAGAGAGTGTGTATTGACTATAAGAAACTGAATGTTGTAACTAGAAAAGATCACTTCTTTCTCCCTTTTATTGATCAAATGTTAGAAAGATTAGCTGGGCATACTTATTATTATTTTTTAGATGGTTTTTCAAGTTATAACCAGATTGTGATCGCACCTGAAGACCAGGAAAAGACCATATTCACATGTCCATTTGATACATTTGTGTTTCGTAGGATGTCCTTTGGACTTTACAACCAGGTACTTTTCAAAGACGCATGGTGAGTATCTTTTCTGATCTTCTAGAAAATTACATTGAAGTCTTTATGGATGATTTCATAATTCATGGGGATTCTTTGGATGCATGCCTAGATAATTTGACTTGTGTGCTAGATAGATGCTTAGAGACTAATCTTGTTTTTAATTGGAAAAAATGTCATTTTATGGTAAAACAAGGTATAATACTCGGTCATGTCGTTTCAGCTAGGGGATTAGAAGTTGATAAAGCTAAGATAGAGATTATTACTTCTTTGCCTTACCCCGCAAGTGTGTAGGAGATTCGCTCTTTTCTTGGACATACAGGTTTCTATCACAAGTTTATCAAGGATTTCTCGAAGATAGCATTGTCATTATGTAAGTTGCTACAAAAGTATGTGGAATTCTAATTTGATGATGACTGCAAGGAGGCTTTTGATAAATTAAAAAAACTTTGACCTCGGTACCGGTGATTCAACCACCAAATTAGAAATTGCCATTCGAGATCATATGTGATGCAAGCAACTATGCAGTAGGAGCTGTCTTGGGATAAAGAGTTAATAGAGTTGTTCATGCCATCTATTATGCCTCTAGAATGTTGAATGATGCTCAGATTAACTATTCTACAATTGAAAAAGGACTTTTATCTGTTGTATTTGCTTTGGACAAGTTTAGATCATATCTGCTTGGTACTAAAGTTGTAGTTTATTCTGACCATGCTGCTCTCAAGTATTTGCTGACCAAGATGGACTCTAAACCTAGAATTATCAGATAGATTCTGCGGCTGCAAGAATTTGACTTGGAGATCAATGAAGAACTAAGCTTGCTATTTATAGGAAAACCAAGTTTCACTAATTGCACGTTAGGGGCTCGACTTATTACACTTTGCACCCTAGCATATTCTTCTAAGCTCCTCAATGAAAATATCTTCCAAGCTCGACAATGCAGCTTGCAATTGAAGTTATCTTCTAAGCTCCTCAATGGAGATAGCTTGACAATGCAACTTGTAATTGAACCTGTCTTCTAAGCTCCTCAATGAAAATATCTTCCAAGCTCGACAATGCAGCTTGTAATCTAAGCTCCTTAATGAAAATATCTTCCAAGCTCGACAATGCAGCTTGCAATTGAACCTATCTTCTAAGCTCCTTGATGAAAATATCTTCTAAGCTCGACAATGCAGCTTTCAATTGAACCTATCTTCTAAGCTCCTCAATGAAAATATCTTCCAAGCTCGACAATGCAGCTTGTCACCGTAAGCACGACAAATCACTTTGTCATTCCCAAGCACGACACAACAACTTGTCAAAAATAATTTATCGGGATGCTTCTTGCTGAAATCGTGAAAAACACAACAAATTATTTTGTCAATGTAAGCACGACTAAGCAGCTTGACAAAATTTTTTATTTTTTTGACCTAATTCATCGTTTACATTATAAAATCACAAAACACATACTTCGAAATATCATTTCAATCTTTATTAAGCACATATGTTACAAAATTCAAACTTCATTAGGGTTTAAGGTTTTAAAGTTCTCAATACCTAGTTTTAGGTCACTAAATTAACCTCTAACCATATACGATCGTATTTATAATCCTCATAAATATTCAGGGTATTACATTCACCCCTACTTCAAAGAATTTCGTCCTCGAAATTAACTTTACAAATAACTTTAGTCATTCAATATTATAAAAACACTCTATATTTATATTCTGAGAGATATTGTAAGATAAAAATTACTTTCTAAGCATCGAAGCACTACGCGATTAGAAGTAAAACTAGCAACTACAAGAGCCTAGCATAATCCAAGGAAAGAAAAAGCTTGGAGGATAAAAGCTCTAGAGCTTACACTTTAGGAGATTGAGCGAGGAATGAAAAATTACGTATTATAACCATGAACAAATGATATTATAATATTATCACTTTTTCGCATTATACTCTGATTATTAGAAGTCAAGATTTCTATAGTAGTATGTAAAGATTGTACAAGTCAGCACGAAGTCTGACCAAGCAAGCAGGTGGATTTCGGGGCGTGACAGCAGACGGCAAGGTAGAGACCTATAAGGCCCGACTGGTTGCAAAAGGTTTCAAACAAAGACAAGGTGTTGACTATGATGAAACCTTCTCATCAGTAGCTATGCTCAAGTCCATTCGGATTTTGCTTGCAATTACAGCTTATTATGACTATGAAATCTGGCAAATGGACGTGAAAACGGCCCTCCTCAATGGAGAGCTTGAGGAGAATGTATATATGATATAGCCAGAGGGTTTTATTTTAACGGTTGGAACAAATCAAGTCTGTAAGCTACAACGATCCATTTATGGATTAAAGCAAGCTTCTCGAAGATGGAACATCCGTTTTGATGAGATAATCAAAAAGTTTGATTTTATCAAAAATGAGAATGAACCTTGTGTGTATAAGAAAGTTAATGGGGGAACTGTTTCATTCCTTGTATTATATATTGATGATATATTACTGATAGAGAATGATGTTCCTATGCTACAGTCGATCAAAATTTGGTTATCTAAACACTTCTCCATGAAGGACTTGAGGCATCCTATATTTTGGAAATAAAGATCTATAGAGATAGATCTAAAAGGATGCTAGGCTTGTCCCAAGGAAAGTACATTGACTCGATGCTAAAGAAGTTTAGCATGGAAGATTCCAAAAGAGGTCTCATGCCAATGAGCCATGGAATACATCTCTAAGAAACAGGCCCCAAAGACACCTAAGGAGAGAGACCGTATGAGTAGGATTTCTTATGCTTCAGCAATAGGATCTATCATGTACAATATGATATGGACTAGACTAGATGTCGCTCATGCACTTAATGTAACAAACAGATATCAGTCGAATCCAGGAGAAGAGCACTGGAAGGCAGTGAAAAAGATCCTAAAGTACTTAAGAAGAACTAAGGATGTATTTCTTGTCTACGGTGGGTCTGAATTGAAACTAGAGGGCTATACAGACTCAAGTTTTCAAATGGACCAAGATGACAATAAATCCGTTTCAGGGTATGTATTTACTTTAAACGGTGGCGCAGTGAGTTGGAAAAGTTCTAAGCAGCAAATAGTTGCTAATTTAGTGACAGAGGCAGAGTACATAGCTGTAAGTGAAGCTGCAAAGGAAGTTGTTTGGATGAAGAAGTTCATAGCTGAACTTGGAGTGGTTCCTAACATTAGAGGAGCCGTACCTTTATTCTGTGACAACACTTGAGCTGTTGCGCAGGCTAAGGAACCCAGGTCTCATTAGAAATCCAAACACGTGTTGCGGCAGTTTCATTTGATTAGAGAGATCATTGAAAGAGGAGACATCACCCTAGAGTGTGTGGACTTTCAAGACAACATTACAGATCCATTTACTAAAGCTTTAACCTAACAACAGTTTGATCGTCACTTAGAGAAGATGGGTATTAGATACCATGACAATTAGCTTTAGTGCAAGTGGGAGATTGAAAGTAGTATGCACACAAGCCAATCATATTTGCTATGATGTAGCATATACTTTGTAATCTTATTCATTTATTAATAAAAGTATTAAAGGCATTTTAATTTATCTATATGATGCTGTTATATTAATATGTGATAAACCCATAGTTTAAAGCAATGCTTTTAGAATCATGATGATGATCATGCTAATGAGATCTAAATTCTTAGAAAGCTTAAAACTAAAATCGTTTCTAATCGTTGGATTACTAAAAAAGGGGATTAGTGAATCCGGATAAATTAGTACATACATTGTTTGCTCTTATGAAGAGGATGATTGATCTCATAATTATTTGTGTGGAGACACTAAAGCAAGTATGTAGGTGCTTATTGAAGAATAAGTTCACTAAACGTGACTCGCTAAGGAATACCTAATTGAGTTTTACTCACCTGTCAATAGGAATTTCTCTAGTGATAGTAGTACAAGTGATCCTTGGACTTGAGATCATCATAGTATCTTGTGTATGATGAGTTATACTTTGACATGTCCCTTAAAACCTTTAAGGTATATTAGAGGGTATGATTGGGTATAATAAGTTATACATAGAGATAGATGAATGATCAACAAAGAATCTACCACATCTAGTAAAAGATGAGAATGTCTTATGTGATTCGATAAATGACAACTCAGTAGTCCTTGGCCAAGGCAGAATGAAATTAGAAAGGAGTTTCTAATTGGCATTATTTAGAGTTGTGCATTTGGGAATCGAAATACATATAATTAAATAAAATAAGACTTGACAGTAATTCTACATCTTATATTTAATTGGGACATTGTATGGTAGAAGGATTTAATTATATGGTAACTATTCACTGAAAGGTTCTTTTGTGATTAATGTTGAAATCTATATTATCTGGAAAGTCGTTGATCGCTAAGGTGACTTACCCTTATTGTAGAATAAATGTTATTTATTTAAATGAATTAAATGGTTTAATTTATTTATTTAAATAAGATTAGAATTGTTCTAATTGATTTATTCGCAACTGGTTTAATATGGAGAACCTAAAGGGTCACACCGCAAAAGAAAAATATTTATTTAAGAAGTAAATGGCATAATTATAATAATAAGTTAAGTGTATTTAATTTAGTCTATGGAGATAGAATAAATTAAATAAGTTAATATTTATTATTTAATATTTTGGAAATACTAAATATAAATTAATAAGTGGAGTCTTATTATTATTATTACTATTACTATTATTTAATTTCTAATAGGGATTGTGAATTAATTAATAGAAGTAATCTCTCATGAATTCCTAATTAGATTAGGAGTTTAATTTAATTAAAAGAGTTTAATTAGAATAGAAACCCTAATCCTAAATAATTTAGGGAAGGGTTTTCCTACATCTATAAATAAGAGGTGTCTTATCATATATTAGAGTTACACACTCTTGCATTAGAAGTGTAGAAAGTACTTACAATTTCTATAGAGATAAAAACTAGGGTTTTGCCAACACCCATCTTCTTAAACAAGTATTATTCCTTGGTGGATCACCTCTAGAGGCCAAACACTTGGGTGGGTAACGTTAATCAAAGGAAGGAATTTAATCGGTGGAATTCAAGGAGAACGCGAAGGAATTGAAGGTAAACTTGTACCTGAGGAAGCTAGAATTCTACAAGGGTATAATTCTTATTCTCCATCTCTTTCGTTTAATTAATAATTGTGCATAAAGAAAGATCATGGTGATGGTTTGTATAAAATTTTAAAATTTGATTTTATCGCACTTTCGCTTTATTTATGTAATTTGATTGTATGTTTGCATTATATACAGACCTAACAGGTACTTCTTCTGATTCCAACTCATCCTTTTATTTGCTTCTCCTCTTTTCTCCGTCTTCTTCTTACCAGTTGTACTAGATTCTCTTACAACTACATCTTCCACCATTTCAGTTTCCTTATCAGTCGATTTCATTGAGTCATCATCCTTGATAATTTCTTCAACGACAATTTCATCACCCCTTGACTTATCATAAGTCTCAGCTCGGGTTTCTTCAATTCTTTCTTCTTCTTCCAACTCTAAGGTCTGACTAACTGAACCATCATCATCTTGATCCTTTGACTCAGATTCACTTGCTGTTACATACTTTCCATTTGATTTACTTTTTGAAGACTGAGGTTCAGCCTCTTCAATCTTATCATCTTCAGTATGACTAGTATTTGGAGTGATCATCTTTCGCTTTCCTTGATTTTTTATTCCCATTTCAGTAGATTCCTCTTCTTCATCGTTAATATCAATGAACGTAGGAGGCACACCTTTATCATCTTTGTTACCTAGAAATTTCATCATTTGTCTCAGCCTCGCACTTTGTCTCCTTTTTACGGATTTGGAAACCGGCGTTTTCTAAAACTTCTTTCTCCTCCAAGTCTTCTCCCTTTTCTGAACTCACTTGGTCAGTATCAAATGCCCCAACAATCTTTGATGCTCCTTCAACAACCTTTACTTTCTTCTTTGTTAGAGTAGGCACATGGGATAATGAATCGTCAGACTTTGATGGTTTAATTTTCATCACTCAAGCTTTTCTCTTTCCCTTTTTTGATTTAAAGACATCTTTGTTTCCTGACAATTTCAATTTCTAGTTTTCCATTGGATTCTTTTTCTAATTTTCAAAAAGTTTAGGAGACATCACCTTATGGACATTTAGGGTTTCTCCTTCATCATTCTTGATTTTGTTCCTCAGTTTCCTTTTCGGAATAATACTTAAGAATCTGCCATAGAATATTTTTGAAATTGGCTTATCCAGAGCCCTCTTCTTCTTTGCTTTTTCTAGCCATTTTGCTATCCAGTCTAGCATCACAACTCTAAAGTTTATTTTTCTTCTTCATAACCATTGCAGTCATGACTTGCAATTGTATGTCAATAACTGTATCATGTGCAGAATCTTTGCACAAGATGCATTTTCCTACTATCTCTGCCAGGAATTCATATTCTTCTACAAACTCCTTCTTCTTAATACCCTTGAGATAGGGATTCTTTTCGTATCTCATCAGTCTCATACCTTCAGTTATATTCACTTCCTCGAGTGTCGTTAGGCCTTCATTGTTGAAGCCTAAACTCTTGTTGATTTCCATAGTTCCTATTTTTAGATTTGTTCCTCTCACTTTCGTAGACAGAACACTATCATTTATCACCGTGTTCAGATAAAATTCTTTCACCAAATCTGAGTATACTTTGGTGTCAGAATCCAGGCACTTAAAGAATCTAACTTCTTTTACAATATCCAAGATATCCTTGTACTTCTTCTTAGAGGAATCAAACTTATCAAACCCTAGTTAAATGCCGGTAATGACTTGAGCATTTTCCATGTCAAAGATTGTGAATGATGATTTAATCAGAGGGTTTATAGTAGGTCTAGGGATGATATGGTTCTGGAGTTTTGAGGAGATGTAGGAGTTTTAGGTTTTGAGAGAAGATTATGAAAAGAGATATATGGGTTAAAAAGATTTGACAGTAGAGTCTTAGTAGATGATAAAGTCTGATAGAGTAGAAAACTTAGATGGTTGATTTGAAGGGTAATCATCAGTTTTTGAAATGATTTTATTTCGGTTCCCTCTAAAATTATGTAGTACACGTGTCGATGCTTCATTTGATTCATGTCGCTCTAATAACTACAACTCCACAGTTGTTACGTATCTACTCCCAAGGTTCGCTTTCCCCAGAGAGCGTGAGATACAATTTTCTCGAGGTTTGACCGATTTTGACTTTCTTTGTCGAAGATTGACTTTGATGACAAACCTTTTACTCTATGACTTCAATCAGCTCAACGATCTCCTCATTCTTCTTGACTTTTTCGTTAGTCTTCATTTTTCTCAAGCTTCTTTAGGAAACATAACACTACCATTGTCTGTTGTACGCCTTGTACCTGCAGATCTAATAATCTTCTAATTTTGGTGCCCATGATATTTGGGTCCTGCAAGGTTAGTTTTTCCTGAATACCCAAGTCATTCAGACACTGGGTTTTCCCATGAAATGACATTATTATAACAATATAAAGTGCACAGAATAATGAATATGACTACTAATCATTCAACATATTGCATGAGTATGTGTGTGAATGGATGTCCTTTCTCACAGAACTAATGTGGATGATAAGCCGTTCATTCTGATTTGGATTGCTTTTGCTTTCACTGTATTCTACGATTTTGAACTTCCATAGAGTAGTGATCAGCTCTACGAGTTGTACCTAGTCGAATCGTCGAGTTGATCAGACTCTATAACTTTTTGAGGTACATCTGTAGCTTTGACTACACTCTATGATTTGTCAAAAACATAGAACACGATGTTACTAACAGTTCTGAGACATACTAAACTGGACAGCAAAAGTTGAACAACCTGAAGTACTTGGTTTAAGTTACCTCTTTGAACAATGCAATAACAAGATCCAACAAATAAAGGATAATTATTATTAATTAATCTACATTGAGTTTTCCACTTCTGAAGTAGAAGAGAGATCTCCATACTTTAGAACTAATTTTGTCAGGAACACATCTCTGGCTAGTGAGCAAAAAATTCTTATATAATAAAGAATAATTTCATATTGTGATTGTCATTCTTAACACAAAGTTAAAAAGACTTTCTCAGTGTATATGCTTTAAATGTTTTTTTCTCAAAGATTCATTTTCATCCTCAAACATGGATACGAAAGATCGCAGTTTGCAATTTCATAATATGCTTACACTTTCTCTTTATCCTTTTGAAGTAGACACCAGTTCTTTTGATGGAACACTGAGTCATTTTCAACAATGATTCAATCATAAACATAATATCACAAGATAATTTTGCATTCATCATAATCAAGGTAAATTAGAGAATAATGTCAGTTACCTTATTGATGTCAATCTCTTGACAATCAATAGTTATGCTTGAGCCATTGCATTATGTTGTTAAATAAAGGTGAATAGTCTTAATAATCATCAACAACTGATATTTGTAGCACTTCAAAAATTATCCTCTTGCTTTATTAGAAATTTGTTAAGGTTAGAGCATATCTAGCGCTTCCATTGCTTTTGAACAGAGAAGAATCCTGACATCCCATGGTTCCTTGTAAAGTCTGACTGAAACCTTCAAGTTCAGATTCTTGTTGGGATGAACTTTGTTACATGCATTTGGATTCTTCATTTGACGCAGTGATTCTTTTCTAGGAGCATATATGATCTTGGACTTCTTAGTACTTACAACATCTGTACTTCTGTCGGACTGCTTGATCTGCAGGTGATCTTGACCATACTAAGTTTATCTGATAGTAATCTTCACTTTAAGAACACAGAACAATTTTGGACGGCATCAAGCAAATCATTTACATTCTTACACACACGCATACACACACACACACACACACACACACACACATATATATATATATATACCTGCACGTAGAGATTTTAATTTGTAAGCTCATCTACATTTAGAGGATGTGCTTGACTTTAACAACTTAGCTTAGAACTGGTTTTAGTTTAATGTCTTGGATCAACTCAAAATGTGAGCTTTATGTTCGTGAGAACCTACTCTGATACTAATTGTTATATCCCAGAGGCACTTGGAGATCTAGAAGGGGGGATTGAATAGATCTTTAAAACTTTTAGTTCTTAAAGATACATTACCAATTAAACAGATAATCAAATTGATTGAGCACATCAGAATATTCTTTTGAAAAATCCCCTTCAAGATTATAAAAGATCTCAGTTCTAAGTTGTGACGCCCCCAAATTCTCTACACTCCATGTAGCAGATTTGGTGCTCACGTGAAACTATTTAACTATAAATATTCATAATATATAACTTTTATCTATCCAAGGTTCATAGTATCCCATAACAGATAATAGTTCTGGCTAGAACGTTAACTGTGTTTGGATACCCTCACTTGGATGTATAGATTTATATCTTATGAATATCTCTTTCATATCGATATTCCCTATCTATCTGACATTCACAGTATTAATGATAAGATTATTCTTGGAACTGAGGGGCGCATTACGGTAAAGGTGGCACCTTACCGGCACTCATTAAGTGTAACCTCAGCGCTCACAGAACTCCCAGTATCATTTAAATACCTTCATTTAGATGTATAGTTCATAGGGATACTGTACTAGATCAAATGTTGCTTTCTAACTTAACTAAGAATGTAAATACAACGCAAGAGATGTAACAAAAGATGATATATATTTAATAAGCTTAAGTTTGATTACAACATTCTCAGTACTATGTCTTTATTACAACAAAAGTCTTATAAGACTTGAAAACATTCAAAACAGTAAGATAAAACTAGTTAACATGACCTTTTTCCTTGTCTGTCCCTGAAGTGCCGGGATTATCATTTAAGGCTGCAAAAGAAAGTTTATGCAAGAATGAGCTACAAATGCTCAGCAACTTTATTTAAAAACGTAAACACAGTGTGTTTGAGTTAAAAGTTGTCAAAGATGTATAACTGAGGGTTCAGTACATGAACCATGTGTTTCAATCAGTTCTATCAGTCTTCAATGACTTAGAAAAGCTTGATTTCGGATATCTCGTAGGGGATTAGCCTATCGAATATCCTAGGAGTATTCATATCATCCTACAATTTGTGTCAATATATAATCAACATTTACAACCTTACATCAAGGTGTTTCATTTGTCAGTATAAAATGTCTTACCAAAACAATTTGGTTTGACACAACAATTTAAGCTCTATCAAGCAATCTATGAATAATGATTCATTTTTTAAGTTATGCTAAACAAGAAGTAATAACTTTACAACAATTGATAGCAAGGTGTAATATACTTGCTTAAATGTAACAAGGTTAGAAGACTTGCCTTAGCGTAGATCTTTTAACTAATGTTAACGCGGTCTATCAGCGTACGTAGTCTATGTACATCAATAGTAAGCGTTAGAACTTATAATAACATGTAACAAGTTGAACTAGACAAGTTTCATTAAGGTTCGACGTCGATTCGATATCTCGGTCGCGTCATTAGATAACTAAACACATAGGTTTATCAATAAAATTTTATTTGAAAGCTTAAATATTAATCTAGATAATTTAATTATCGATTATAATATTTTTTTTAGAAGCTTAATATTATTTTTAAATAATTTTTACAAGCTTAGAAATATTTTTAAATGATTTAATTATCATTTATAGTATTTTTAAAACATTAATATGTTATTTAAATGATTTATTTATCATTTAGAATAATTTTAGACATTTAAAATATTATTTAAATGATTTATTTATCCTTTATAATATTTTTAGAAAGATAGAATATTATTTAAATAATTTATTTTATCATTAATAATATCTTTAGAATTTATTTTATCATTTAAATGACGTAATTATTATGTATAATAATTTTTAAAACTTAGTTTAATATTTAAATAATTTATTTATCATTTATAATATTTTTAAATACTTAGTATATTATTTAAAATAATTTATTCATTATTTATAATAATTTTAGAAAGTTAGTAACATTTTTAAATGATTTAATTATCATTTAAAATAATTTAAATACACTAATATCATTTTTAAATCATTTATTTAATATATTTATTAAATAATTTAATATTTAATTAAATTAAATAATTATTAAAATTTATGTCATAATATTAAAAATTATTAAATATAAATAAAAATGAATTTCAATATTTAATTATTAATTATTATGAATTATTTAATATTTATTTATAATTTATTAATTATTTATATTTATTTATTTAATTTTTATTTGTTTTTCGTCGCTAAAAAGCTTTAGCGACGCTTAACTGTCGCCTATAGTGTTCTTGAGAAATCTGGAAGGAGGGTATCGTCTAAAGGCTATAACGACGGTTGTCTGTCGCTAAAAGTGTTCTTCATTGAAGAACAGTTAGTCATGGTCAAGTTGGGACTTTTGACTTCAAATTATTTCTAGTGGGTTAATCGTTTGTGTTTGATCTTTATTGCTCGCTATACTAGATATGGCAGTGTACAACGACATATGAAAATTAAGCTTAAATAACATCAATTGATGCTCTAACAATCCGGTCAAACTAGCATGGTCGTGGCTGTGAGGCCCCCAAATCCTGGTCCTTTGAACCTCGGACCTGGTGCGTCACGATACATCATATTTACAATTATTGCGGAAGATATAAACATAAATTGTTTATACATTAAACTTTGCTACATATCCCAAGGTCTATAACCTTTATTTTAATACATATTTACCTTTAGATTCACAAAAGGTTTACAGCATATCATTTACATCAGATAATTAATTTGGTTATCATGCATAACCATCTAATCTTGTCCTTTGCTTTTGTACTGTTTTTCCTCGAACGTTCGCCTTAAATCTAAAATTTGTTATCATGATATAGCAAGGGTGAGCAACTACTTTGCTCAGCAAGTTTAAGTACAATAAAGATATATCATGATTGAAAGAATGAATAAACTTTAGAACTTTTTAACAATATAATAATTGTGAAAGAACATGAATCAGAATTTCAATAATTGAATGACTGAATTCAATAATAAGGGGTGTCAATAATGACCATGAACAATTTAACTGAACCTTATGGTAATGAAGGTGATCAGCCTTTCATACCTGATGAACATATGCAATATGCACTAAGTGCGAATCAATAATCATAGTTGTGGGAAAATCAACAATAATTATCCACTAACATGCTTGAAAGATAATAACTTGAGTGTGAGTTAGGGAAACTTGCTCAATATAAAAGTTGAGTAAGATGGAACTTGCCTGTACCGTCGATTACTGCTACGCAATTTAACTTATTCTCTTATGAAAGACCTATCAGTTATAAGATTGATCTTTCAATTAGCAACACATATACCTCATAACACTACTTCTAATATTTAAGCACATAAGCAAATATTAGATAACACCTTACACGTTCATAATTCTAAAACTAGCACACATCGAGTCTTTAACAGTGTTCAATATAGTATGCTGAGTGGTTTCCCACAAACAACCAACAAACTAGTTTCCGTCTCGTCTACACTGTTTTCACAGTGAGTTAGATCGGTTGCTAGTTCGTATATACCTCCGCTTCCTGAAGGAATTGTTTAGCCCAACTACTATACATCAATTATTAAAGAGTACGATTGTACCACTATTTTATTATAAACTGTATAACTTGACACTAAGTCTTTCATTTTATAAGTTCTTCTTTATAATCCATTAAGCTTGAACACCTAATTCAGTAAGTTGGATTATCTAAACATACTAATCCAGCAACCTGGATTCGAACTATCCTACAATCCAGCACCCTGGATTCACTAATTCAGTAAACCATATTTACCAATTCAGCAAGCCAGATACTACAATCCAGCAAGCTGGATTCAACTGTAAATTCCTATTTTAGTAGACATTTAACAGTCGGTTAAATGTTTAAAGCTTTACTTGACTTCGTATTGAGAGCCTCTCATTCCATATAATTGATTAAGGTTAATTATGTAACCTTTTATATCAAGTCCCTTTATAACTGTCTTCAATTGCTACTTAACATTTAGTTAAGTCTTAAATCTTATCTTTACATCACGTTGGATGTATAATTATCGTTAACAATATTAAGGTTAACGTTCGTCTTATCATTCTTTAAAGTTCTCTTTTGATCGACACTTAACGTTTGGTTAAGTAGTCTTAGTCTGAAGTTACATTATATCAATGTATTATCTTCATTAAAGTTAATTAAATAACTCTCCCATCTTGCCTTTAGGCAACTTCTTTTTAATGTTTACTTAACACTTGAGCTAAGTTCTTATACTCTTGTATTCACCTCCTTCACATGTTTATTAGGTTGATAGAATAATTACCTCAGCATTCAAGTCATCATTTAACTTCATATTATACCCTCAAGGTATTTCTCTCAAATAATACTTAACATGTAGTTAAGTCCTTATCAAATGTCTCCACATCGTTTTGGAGGTATATTAGATTAATTAAAAAAAAATCTTTAATCAAGCTTTCGCTTAACTTCTCCCATTTATACTTAACATGTAGTTAAGTATTTAAACTTTTAAAATATAACCCATTTGGTTAATCTTTATCTCACTATTCAAGATTTACACTTTATAATACCTAGAACGGTAATTAGTAGGTTCGAAACGCTTTACGGTTCATAAAACGCAAGCCCGACACCTTTCGTTCGTATCCGGTCGAGCAACATCTTCAAAACGCCCATTTTGACCTTTTCCCAAAATCTCAAATTTTAGTTTTTATTACATAAAATTGTAGCATTATCCTTAAGCTTTTTAAAACATCTTGAATTATCAAATTTGGACTTCGTACGCAAAAGTTATGCTTATTTTAGTTTTGGATGTCAAAATCACATTGCCTAGCTCGCGAATTTCAGACCCAACCTCGCTTAAACAGTCATAACTTCTTCGTTATTTACAATTTTTGGGTAATTCCAGTGGCCACGCGAAGCTAACTTCCGTATCTATAATTTTGTCCTACTGAAATTTTTCCAGTTCCCAACACAACAATACAGAAATCGCACGTAAAAGGGGCTGACCCCGAATTTCGCTGGACAGTTTTGCCTATTACTTAGATTGGCCATAACTTTTTGCTCCGAAGTCGGAATTGGTCTGTTTCGGAGTCTATGAAAAGCTTATACAATGTACAATAACATACTAAAAGCCCAGAATTTTTAGAGCAATCTAGCTAGCCCTTAATTTTCTAATTTTGGGCAACAGCTCCCTCGTTCTTTTTCTCCTCTCCGTTTGATTTTCGTATCTTGAGTTTTACACCACCAAATCAAACGATTTCAAGTTCTATGAACTTGTAACTCATAATATTACAACATATTAAATCTATATAATTTTTCATCCATACTCACTAAGCGGATCTAAGGATCAAAAGAAAATGGGGGTTTTAGAGTTTTAAGAAATTATTTCTTAGATCCAAGCTTGATAACCCATCAAACCTCTAGATCCAACCATGAATCATCATAAATCATGTAGATCTATAATATAAAGTATAATAACACTAACCCAAAGCTAAATCCAAACTTAATCATAAAAAAAATGGATAGAGTTTTGAGATTTACCTTTTTGGATTTCATTTCCTTTTCTTTCTCTTTCCTTCCATGGATCTTCCATGGCTTCCTTCCTTAGTTTCTTCTTCCTTCATGGTAGCCAAGCCTTCTCTCTCTCTCTCTCTCTCTCTCTCTCTCTTCCTCGGTCGAACCTTTCTCTCTCTTCCTCCTTTCCTTTTGTTGCCGAGAATGAGAAAATGGGGAGTGAATGAGATATATATATATATATATATATATTACTTCCCTTTTCATTTCTTATCCTTATATATACATTTATATATATATATATATATATATTAACTTTCCCCCAAGTCTATTATTACATAATTAATTAAATTATTTGGGTCATGAAATAAAATACTTCAACCACATAATCACTTTATCCTAATATTTAATTAGGATTTCTTTTCCATAAAATTTGGAATTTAAAATAATTATTCACTTACATTTATTTATATAACTCAATTAAATTCTTTCTTAATTAAGTCAAAATAAATAATAATTGAGATATATTGAAATAAGTCTCTCTCACATTATTTTTACTAGTACACTTCAATCGCCATCATTAATCCCCATACTTAACATATAAAGATTAATTTACAATACCTCATGTTATTTGTTTATTATATAATAAACAATTATATATACAACCTCATAAGATTACTATTCATTTATCTCTCATATTCATTCTATATATACCTCAACATAATTTAATATGTTGAGACATACCATATAAACCACATAGATCAAACACTATGCTTTTTCAATAGCTATAACCCTTCGGTTATTCAATTTTTTTTCATTCCTAATATATAATATATTAGGTTATATGGTTCTTTTATTACACTCTACCCCGTCGATAAATATACATATTCACAATATATATATTTACCTTATCATCAAATAATTAATATTTCCTATATAATAGGCTTGACATTCAACCTCATGTCTTATCAAATATCTCTTTTTACTATTTGCTAAGCTTCATAAGCCTTTATTATATGACTTGTCATATACAGTTCACTTATCATGATCTTAATCCCTCTTGGACTTTTATTAAATTCCAATACTTGACTACTAGGTTAGGCTCATTTAATTAACACTACCGCACCTAGTTCATCTCTTCCCAATTTAATATCTTTGGGTTCTCTGAAACTACCATTCAGGCTCAGTTTTCATTAATCTGTATGATCAATTTAATTAAACTTTCTAAGTATATGTGTCGACGCCGGGAGGAATCGCTTACGCGGGGGGTTGTAACCCTTTTCCGATTTTTTGCCTTTTTGTTAGATAACTTTTTGGAAAAGGTCGGCAATAATGTCGACGGGGTTTTTAAAGATTGTTTTTATGATGAGCCAATTTAACCAGAGTCGCCAGTTGGTATATTTGAAATGGATGTACCAACTCATCCGAGTTTTCATTTTTTATAAATCGCTGGCTCATATGTGACTCCGAATTAATTGGTCTGCGAATCGAGATTCATAGAGTTCGGGGGCTTGCTTAAGTGAGGGGAAGGTGTTAGGCACCCCTCGACTTCCGTGAAGCACGGTTACCGTAATCTTGATGCTTTCCTATCCTTTAGTTCATGAAATGTGTGTGTGCGTGTGTGTGTGTATGTGCCTATGTAAATGTTGTGGTGAGCCTGCATAAAAGAATCATTTGGATTATTAGGGAAAATTGTGTTCTAATTTGAGCATGTCTTAGAACGTCCATCGGCTTAAACGAGAAAGCTTTTATGAGAAAAGGATTGATTTTAATTAGCAAAAACTATGAGATTTTCATTAAGCGTCGTTTTGGCAAAACAAGAGTTTTAAACCTTCGTAAAAATAGGAATCGAAATCTATACATTGCTTTCATAAAATGATGGGCAACTTCTAGGATATCTTTCACCCTACGCACCAAGATTTAATAAAACGTTATTTTATTTTTATAAAACCATTTTTGTGACATTTGAAAACGACTTTCTTTAGCCTTCTCGTTTAATAGAAATCGACATTCATTAACACCTCCAAATTTTTAGCTACGTGATGCTAACCTCCTAGTTTGCTTGATTTTAAGAAAAAAAACCTTCATCGTTTAATCTTTGAAATCATTTTTCGTGTCACAAAATCCAATCAAGCATAAACACGCGTCGGGGCTATTCATGGGCATGTAAGCCATCAAAATAACCCCAAACGCCCACAATCACAAGTTTCACTATTTCGGGGCCTTAAACACGATTATCGCCTTGGCGTCGTTTTAAGGCCCGACGATTACATATTTACAATAACGGATACATCCACCCGATTACATACATTCAAAAATGTCCATCATCGGATTTGGACCACGGGGTCGCATTCCTAGGCTCACATCCGAACTTATTGCACAACCGCCAAATGGATATAACGAAAATAAACAACAACGGGATGCCTAACACTCTAGGATATCTTACAATGACGATCGAAATACACTATGAATGATACCATACCATAATAGCTAAGATTTGCACCAAACGGATATCATCGGGCTATTAGGGGGAATTTCATTCCGATGAGACCCTCACTAATAGTCCCTAACCCATGGCTTCACAATAACATATGAGAAAAAACTACATTCAAGGTAATTCGGATGACCAAAAGATTAACAACATGGTATAACAAAATGCTAAGAACAAATGGTTTTTTCACCTTGCAATTAATCCCCACAATATGTATGAATTTGTGTATTGAGTAGAGTAGAAAATATGAGATATAATCTCATAAAATTGGTACAATTCCTCACTCTTTTCACTCTTTTCTCTCCTAATTTTTGCTGTTTTCTTGCTGTTTTTTCTTCTTCTCCCGAACTGCTGCTGCTGCTGAATCCTCTCTCTTTTTTCCTGTATGCGAACTGGCCTAATATAGCACTGCCAAGGGCAGCCGCAGATCTATTTGCGGCTGGCCGCAGATATATCTGCGGCTGGCCCTTGGTTCTCCCCCCAGCCGCGCTCGAGTCCCGTGCGCTTCGAGTCCCGTGCTGCCTCGAGTTCCGTCCTTGGCCGCGAATTGATCTGCGGCTAACTGTGCTGATTTTCTCGTTTTCCGTGCCTTGTCTCGATTTTCGTGTCGTACCGTTGGTTCCCGCTGACGGGTTTGCGCTCGAAACAGTCCGGAAACCGTCGGGAAACGTGCCACGTCATCCGGGTAAGCACAGTGATCAGTAACTGACTCTCGACATTCGCTTGCTGTCGTGTCGGCTTCAATATCATCCCGTCGTGGTGGTTTTGAGGGTTCGTCCTTATGTCCACCCTTTATTCTCGTGTGTGTCGGGTCAATTGACGATTTTGCCCTCCTGTCAGGGTTAGTATAGGAAATGCAAAAATCGGGTGTCTACAGCTGCCCCTCTTTATCATGTTTATGAAATGATAAATGAAATGAACAGGATAAAGAATAGACACTCGATGCACGAATGACAGTGCACAAGAATGACAATACATACGTGATTTGCTTGGATCTCAGCCCTTCCCAGGGTTGTTGTTGGTTTGGATCTTAGCCCTTACCAGGGTTGTGGTTTGTTTGGATCTTAGCCCTTCCCAGGGTGTTAGTTTGGATCTCAGCCCTTCCCAGGGTGTTAGTTTGGATCTCAGCCCTTCCCAGGGTTTTTGTTTTGGTTGGATGCCTTCCCAGGTTTGCTCACCACTCTGTCGCGGTTTGCTTGGATCTCAGCCCTTCCCAGGGTTTGTTGTTTTTTGTTTTTTTTCTTTTGTGGATATCAGCCCTTCCCAGGGTTGCTCACCATCTTGTTGTGGTTCGCGTGGATCTCAGCCCTTCCCAGGGTTTGCTCACCACTCTGTCGCGGTTTGCTTGGATGCCTTCCCAGGTTTGCTCACCACTCTGTCGCGGTTTGCTTGGATCTCAGCCCTTCCCAGGGTTTGTTGTTTTTTGTCTTTTTTTCTTCTTGTGGATATAAGCCCTTCCCAGGGTTGCTCACCATCTTGTTGTGGTTCGCGTGGATCTCAGCCCTTCCCAGGGTTTGCTTACCACTCTGTCGCGGTTTGCTTGGATGCCTTCCCAGGTTTGCTCACCACTCTGTCGCGGTTTGCTTGGATCTCAGCCCTTCCCAGGGTTTGTTGTTTTTTGTCTTTTTTTTCTTTTTGTGGATATCAGCCCTTCCCAGGGTTGCTCACCATCTTGTTGTGGTTCGCGTGGATCTCGGCCCTTCCCAGGGTTTGCTCACCACTCTGTCGCGGTTTGCTTGGATGCCTTCCCAGGTTTGCTCACCACTCTGTCGCGGTTTGCTTGGATCTCAGCCCTTCCCAGGGTTTGTTGTTTTTTGTCTTTTTTTCTTTTTGTGGATATCAGCCCTTCCCAGGGTTGCTCACCATCTTGTTGTGGTTCGCGTGGATCTCAGCCCTTCCCAGGGTTTGCTCACCACTCTGTCGCGGTTTGCTTGGATGCCTTCCCAGGTTTGCTCACCACTCTGTCGCGGTTTGCTTGGATCTCAGCCCTTCCCAGGGTTTGTTGTTTTTTGTCTTTTTTTTTCTTTTTGTGGATATCAGCCCTTCCCAGGGTTGCTCACCATCTTGTTGTGGTTCGCGTGGATCTCAGCCCTTCCCAGGGTTTGCTCACCACTCTGTCGCGGTTTGCTTGGATGCCTTCCCAGGTTTGCTCACCACTCTGTCGCGGTTTGCTTGGATCTCAGCCCTTCCCAGGGTTTGCTCACCACTCTGTCGCGGTTTGCTTGGATGCCTTCCCAGGTTTGCTCACCACTCTGTCGCGGTTTGCTTGGATCTCAACCCTTCCCAGGGTTTGCTCACCACTCTGTCGCGGTTTGCTTGGATGCCTTCCCAGGTTTGCTCACCACTCTGTCGCGGTTTGCTTTGATTCGTCGTGTTCGACGTTCGACTTATTCAGAATTTGTATTTTATTTTCACATAACGAGTCATGTATGATGCATGCTTTTCATTCATGGATAGAGAATGACCCCTGTACAGTCTTTTGATACTATTTTCCACAGCTGTCGTCGCCAGATGCCGTGATATGCTTGGATGTCGATCCTCCCACAGGATTGGTCGGTGGCTTCTCCGCTGATTGGACGGTTTGTCGCCGGTGACAGAGATATGGCAGATGATCTTCCGGAACGTTCCTGATCCTTATTATTCTTTCCGGTGTCGGCGGGCTTTGCGGAGGGCATTCTGAGCCATTAGGTCCCTGTCCGTCCGGTGTTCACGCATCTCGATTACTACCGAGGCTGAGAGGTATGCTGCTCTTGTTGAGAGAGATGCTGGTATCCTGGTCAGGGATGTTGTTCATGCTGATAGAGACGCCATTGTATTGCAGACTAAGGCAAATATAGATGCTCACTCTGAGGCCGTTAGCCGAGCCACTGCTTATTGGATCGCGTCGACATGATGTGGCAGCAGATTGCAGGGAATGCCGATGCCTCAGATCTATCCACCACTTTATCCATCCTGCTTCGATTAGCTTCAGATTGGTAGATCATTTTATTTCCTGCATAGACTGTGTCAGTTTCATCGGTTATCAAAAGAGAAACCTTGTAACAAAATGACTTATTTATATAGACAGGTATTTAAATTTTGTCATTTTTTCCTTTTTGTCGTATCGTTGCCTTTCATTGGACCCTCACTTTATCCAGCTAACCATGATTTTGATATTTCGCCCTCTTTCTCTTCTCAAGTCTTGATGGGGACTTGTCAGATATTGCCGCATATCCTGTCGATTTCATCGGCTGAGTCTTAGATTCGGGTGACTGCTTGGTTGGGTTAGGGTTAGGTCATTTGAGATGAAACTGATCAGGTGTCTGGTTTCGGGAGAGTTTCGAGGGTGTAGGAAGGTTTTCTGGCTGTTGGGAATCGGTTTTGATAGAAGAAAGGGTTATTTGTAAGGAATGGGACCGTGCCACAATGGCTGCCTACGTACCCCCACAAGTCGGGAGATCAGGTCCTACGTAGTTCGTTCCTTCAAAGAACGAGGAGGAAAATGATGAGGGATATTTATATATATATATATTTTTTTTTTTATGCATAGAACCGCTTCACCGAGTCGGAATTAAGGGGCTGTGGGAACACCTCCCCGTCCATTTCTTGCAGTATGAGGGCTCCTCCGGACAACACTTTCTTAATCATAAAAGGCCCCTCCCAGTTCGGGGCAAACTTCCCTTTGGCTTCGTCTTGACAAGGCATTACTCTCTTTAACACTAGGTCATTTTCTTTGAATTTTCGAGGTCTTATCTTCTTGTCATATGATCGAGAGATCCTTTGCTGATATAACTGACCGTGCAACACAGCGGCCGCCCTCCTTTCATCAATTAGGGCCAATTGGTCGTACCGACTTTGCATCCAATCCTCCTCGTTTATCCGAGCATCAATCAAGATTCTGAGGGACGCCATCTCAACCTCAACTGGCAGAACCGCTTCCATTCCGTATACCAGAGCGTACGGGGTTGCCCCTGTAGAAGTACGTACCGACGTTCTGTACGCCAGCAAGGTGAGAGGTAGCAGATCCGGCCATCCCCGATGATTAGCAGACATTTTTGCCATGATCTTCTTGATATTCTTATTTGCAGCTTCCACTGCCCCATTCATCTTAGGACGGTAAATGACAGAAATTGAGGTGTTTGATCTTAAACTGGTCGCATAATCCCTTCATGAGGGCATTGTTCAAATTCTTGGCATTGTCAGAGACTAAAACCTCAGGTTGCCCGTATCGGCAAATGACATTATTCCTGATGAAACCGACGATGATCTCCTGAGTTACTTTGGGGAAAGAAGCTGCTTCTACCCATTTAGTGAAGTAATCGATCATGACGAATATAAATCGGTGGCCGTTGCTTGCTTTGGGCTCTATTGGTCCGATCACATCCATACCCCACATTGAGAATGGCCAAGGGGAGGTCATACAGTGCAGTTCATTGGGGGGCGCATGGATAACATTACCGTGCGCCTGGCATTGGTAACACCGCTTGACGTGATCATCACAGTCGGCTTTCAGCGTCAACCAGTAATGCCCCGTTCTCAAGATCTTCTTGGCCAGCATCGGCCCACTCATGTGTGGCCCACACACTCCACCATGTATTTCGTCCATAATCTTTTGGGCCTGCATTTCATTTACACATCATAGCAATCCCAAATTGGCATCCCTCTTGTACAGTGAATCTCCGCTCAGATAAAATTTCATTGCCATCTTTTGAATTCTCAATCTCTCCGCTCGGCTGGCTTGGTCGGGAATGGATCTATCCCTCAGATATTCCCTTATGTCGTGATACCAAGGCTGCTTTGGCAAAACCCCCTCGTCCGATAGTACCGCCACGTGCTCCTCGTATGCCGGGGCGTTCTGCACTGCTATCTCTATCTGTGGAACGTTCCTGCTCTTGATTGTGTGGACTAGAGAAGCTAAAGTCGCCAATGCATCGGCGAAATCATTCCGTCCCCGGGGGATGTGTCGGAAAGCGATATCTTCGAACTCTTGCATCAGTTGGATAACACAACGGTGGTATGGAAGCAACCGGAGCTCTTTAGTGCTGTACACCCCGATCGCTTGTCTGATTACCAGCTCCGAATCCCCGAACACTGCTAACCTTTTCACCCCCATATCGCGAGCCAAACGGAGTCCCAATATACATCCCTCATACTCAGCTGTGTTGTTTGAGTTACTGAACTGTAATTTAGTGGCTACGGGGTATTGCTCTCCTGTGATAGAGACCAGGACTGCTCCGGCTCCTGCCCCCTCCGCATTCATGGCACCATCAAAATACAATTTCCAGAACTGCCCCTCGTCATCTTCTCTCGCGCGCAAGATCCAGAATACGTCTTCGCCCGGCAAAGGAGTGTCTAAAGGCTCCATTCCCCCTGATGGCGCTTCTGCCAATTGATCTGCAATTCCCTGCCCCTTCATGGCTTTCTGAGTTACGTATACAATGTCGAACTGCTGTAAGATTAACTGCCATCTTGAAAGTCGACAGTTCAGCATGGGCCGTTCAAAGATATATTTCAGGGGATCCATCCTTGATATCAGGTACGTGGTGTGCCCGTGGAGATAATGCTGTAATCTCATTGCAGCCCAAGCCAAAGCACAACAGGTCCTTTCGATAGGGGTGTAATTCTGTTCACATCGGCTGAATCTCTTGCTGAGGTAATAAATGGCCTGCTCTTTGCCTGATTCATTCTTCTGCCCCAGCATACAGCCCATCGCAATGTCATTGACTGATATATACATGAATAGAGGGATCTCATCCTTCGGGGGTACCAGCACGGGTGCTTCCGTCAGCTGTTTCTTAATGATCTGAAAGGCTTCCTGGCATTGCTCATTCCATTCTTGGGAGACATCTTTTCTTAACAGCTTGAAAATTGGCTCGCACGTGGTCGTCAAATGGGATATGAAGCGGCTGATGAAATTTATTCTTCCCAGAAATCCTCTTATCTCCTTTTCAGTGCGGGGTGTCGGCATATCCACAATGGCCTTAATCTTAGCTGGATCCAACTCGATGCCACGATCACTAACCAGGAATCCCAAGAGTTTGCCCGATTGCACTCCGAAAGCACACTTTGCCGGATTGAGCCTTAAATTGTATTTTCTGAGCCGGTCAAATAGCTTTTGGAGATGGGTCACATGATCAGATTCTATCTTTGACTTCACGATAATGTCATCCACGTAGACCTCTATCTCCTTGTGCATCATATCGTGGAACAGGGCCATCATAGCTCTTTGATAAGTAGCCCCTGCATTTGTGAGACCGAAAGCCAACCGTCTATAGCAGAAAGTGCCCCAAGGGGTGATGAAGGCTGTTTTTCTCCCGGTCCTCCTCTGCCACCATTATCTGATGATACCCCGCAAAGCAATCAACGAAAGAGTACATCTCGTATTGGGCTGTGTTATCCACCAATATGTGTATAAAAGGTACTGGGAAATTATCCTTGAGACTGGCCTTGTTCAGATCTCTATAGTCAACACATACCCTCACCTTTCCTCCAGGCTTAGCCACTGGGACCACATTGGACAACCATTCTGGGTAGGTGGACACCATGATGATTCCAGCCTTGAACTGTTTGATGATCTCCTCCTTTACCTTCAAGCTCCATTCCGGTTTTAGCTTTCTTAGTTTTTGCTTGACGGGCTTGAAACCTTCCTTGATGGGCAGCTGGTGTACCACAATGTCGGTGGATAATCCGATCATGTCCTCATGAGACCAGGCGAACACATCCTCATACTGGCGTAGCAATTTGGTCATTTCTACTTTCTGGTTAGGGGTCAGGTCTGTCCCGATCTTGAGCTCTTTGGGTTGGTCAGGGGTTCCGATATTTATGGTGACGGTTTGGTCTAAGTTGGGTTTGGGTTTATCCTCGACCCACCCTTTGATCTCGTCAGGCGCGTCATCGTAATCTGTCTCGTCCTGCTCAATACCCATTAAATCGAAATCCAGCTCGATATCAAAATCATAGTCATCATTCAAATTTGAGGGATCGCTTGTTAAGCAAGGAATACTCAAATTGGTACACCTGACATTGAAACAAAATACTGTCATATATATAATTCATCTTTCCACAATGATCGCTCTTAAAATAACATGACAAAATAACATAGTTATGCAAAATATAAAATAAAGAACCAAAACTGGTAGACATTCATCCCCCGCTCTCCGGGGTCTACCACCCCGGCACCATGTTTTACCCTTGTCTGGATATTATTGGCTCCGTCGTCCAGTTATCGGTGGTCAGATCAGCCGGGAGGCGACATATGACCGACAACTGTGTTCCAGGGACTTCCTTGACGACTACCGCCACATCGTATCCGTCCTCCCTCACAGCCTTATTAGGGATAACTAACCCTGCCCAATCGATGACAGGCACACTCTGTTGGGCTCCCGACGTTGCGGCCGTATCCTTCCCCTCTCCAATGTTTATTGATGGTCCAGAGATATAGCATTTGGTTTCGAACTGCTGCATGACCTCCCGCAGGAAACTCTTCCTTTTGACTGCCTCATCATCCGCAGGAGTCAAATCTTTACCTTCTAATTCGGACACGGGCTTGTCCGTTCCTTGTTCATTATGGTCCCTCGGCATCAGGATTCCAGTCGATCGAACTGGGGCTTCCCTTTGAGAGTGGATCCGCTCTATGCCTCCATGATATCCCAACCCTGCCCTGCCTGTCTGGTTGGGCAGTTGAATAGGCGTGGAAATTCCTTGGTTGTCTTTTCCCAAACCCTGCCCAGGTTGAAACTTCATCTTCATCATTTCTCTAGCAACTAAGGTGAGCTCAGGGGAGGCTTTGGATTTTATGGCTGGGGCTCCCAGACCTCTATAGTGGGGGGAGCTGATCTCCAGTGCTTGAAAACTGGCAGGCGCCGCGGATTCGTCCACATTGATTACTGGCAGACCCCTCTTGGAGGGAAAAGGGTCATTACGCTCTGCGTAGATTGTTACCAGATTCCCGCTGACGATGAACTTGATTTGTTGGTGTAGTGTAGAGGGAACTGCCCCGGCCATATGTATCCATGGTCTTCCCAACAACATGTTATAACTGGCCGAGATATCCAATACCTGAAAGGAAATGTCGAAAGTACACGACCCTATCTCCACGGGCAACTCTATTTCTCCCAATGTATCCTTTCGGGATCCATCGAAGGCTCGCACCACCACGTGACTGGCCCGCAAGCGCTTGAGATTAATGTTCATTTTTCTCAGTGTACTGAGGGGACAAATATTCAGTGCTGATCCCCCATCAATCAGCACCCCATTCATGACATACCCTGATGAGATCACTGCGATGTGCAGCGGTCTCCGATGCCCCCTTCCCTCTTTCGGGATATCATCATCTGTGAATGATAGCACATTGTTCTCTAGCAGATGGTCCACTAGGCGGCCGAAACTTTCTTGGCTAATTGTCTTGGGAATGTGAGCCTCCCCCAGGATTTTGGCCAAGATTCTGCAGTGGTCGCTGGACGATAACACCAAATCCATGATCGACGTTAGAGTCGATTCCTCGCTCACCGTCCCGATCCCCCTTACTTCCGGATGGTCCATCTTTTCCAAGAACTCCACGGCTTTTTCCTCGGATATCCTCTCGTTCTCTTTTCTCTTACTCTTGAGGACTCTTCCTGGAAGGTACAAGGGATTCCCCTTTGATGTTACGGAAGCACAACTGGCCGCTTCCTCCAATACACCCCCGTAGTTCCACGGTACTGTTTTTAGATTGCAAATAGGGATCTGTGATCTTGCTGCGATGATGAGAGGTTTTGGAGCCGCTAACTTGATAGGCCCCCCTGTGATACTCCGGCTTGCACCCGTCAACCTAACCGGTGCCCCTTGCATATTCTCCTGAGTACCCGTCATGCCAACCATCTCATCAATCCTTGTCATATAATTTCGCCTTGGCGGTCCTTCGGTTTCGATGGCTTCTACCATATTGACCCCTCCCCCATCATGCTTCGGCAGGGGATTGATTTTAACATTTGGCGGCTCGGGCTGTTCCACCACGATCTCCCCGCTATCAATCATGTTTTGAATTATGTGTTTCAGCGTCCAACATTCCTGAGTGTCATGACCCGGGGAACCCGAATGATATGCACACTTTTTACTGGGGTCAAATTTTCTTCCTTTCGGGTCACATGGAGGTGCCAAATCGACAATCTTCCTCTGTGATATCAATATTGCCAAAATCTGCTCAAGAGGATCCCCAAGCGGGGTGAATACCCGCCTCTGTGTGGTCTCAAACCTCCTTCGTCCGTCTGTTCTGGGATTATCAAAATTGGGTTGCCGGGGCGGCCCGAATCTCTGTATTTGTACAGGAGGGCTATTCTCCACTTTCCTGGATGATCCCTGCAGCACGAGAGAGACATCTTCCTCTTTTCGCTTTTGGGGCCTGCGGGAAGTATTGCCATAATTCCCACTTTGAATTTGTTCCGCAGCCGTTTCAAGAGCTGTGAAGTCCCGGATTTTACCCGATTTCAACCCCATGTCCACCATTTCACCGTGTTTTATCATCTCGGCGAAAGGTCTTCCAACCCCTGATATGACCCGCTCATAATAAGGTGCTTCTTGTATATCCACAAAGGTCATCACCATCTCTGACTCACTCATTGGAGGATTCACTTGTGCGGCCATACCCCTCCATCGTTGGGCATAGTCCCTGAAGGTTTCCCTTGGTTGCTTCTTGATTTTTGTCATTTGATATCTATCCGGGGCCATCTGTGCCTGAAAGCTATATTGTGTCAGAAAGGTATGGGCCAGCTCCTCCCAATTATGAATCCGGGCATTATCGAGACGGGCATACCAGATCCTCGCCTCCCCCGTCAAGCTTTTCTGGAATAATTGCATCCTTAATCCTTCGTCTTCCGCATAGGACCCCAGTTCTCCAATATATATTTTCAGGTGAGTGTAAGGATCCCCTTTCCCATTGTATTTCTCGAATTCGGGGATCTTAAATTTCTCTGGATATCTGGTTCCGGGGAAGACACACAAATCTGCATAATTAACCCTACCCAAGGAGCCTATGCCTTTTAGAGATTGGATGGTCTCCTCCATCTGCTTCATTTTTCTGCGAAGGTCATCAGTATCTCCCTCCTCTGGAATCGTGATTACTGTTTTGTTGAGGGCAGGAATGACCTTTGGGAGGACCGGCTCGTCCTTAAGCTGATGTTGGTTATTTTTAAATGGGATTGCATCATCCTTAGGAGGATTCTGGTCACCCCCTGGCGGTGGTACATTATGCGGTCCCTGGTTTGACGGATCCTGTCTGATTAACAACTGCTCTTTTAGCATTGTGGCCATTTCCATCATCTGCTTCCTAAAGTCATCAAACTCTTCCCGAGATACAGAACTATGATTGGGGAGATCAGCCATTTCAGAGGTAGAGACTTGGGCCTTTTTAGACTGCAAACGCGTTTGAGGAGCAATCCTACAGGGGAAAACGGTTTAAAGTTTAGTCTAGGGAAATGAGAGATGTGGATGCATGCTCAAACTGTTACTTTTGTGTTTTTAGGGTCTTTTAATCTTTCCCTGCAAAACCAAATGTTAGCAGTCTTTTATTGCAATAATCAATGCTAGACGCGAATTTAGGAAGTTTTCCCAGCTGTTCCCTGCAAACATAGAGGTCAGTACCTTCTTTTAGCAACAGGGGATGTAAATGATATTGCATTGGATCATGACATTTAATACGCGTAAACGTAAAAGGGCATGAAGAGACTTTTCCTGCGTTGGGTTAATCTGAGGCTGACCTATCCTAGGGTTACTCTCGCGGGCTTTTCGGCATGAAGGTTCCCAAATCTTCGCAATCTACTCGTTTGAGCCCTTTCGATTGGAGCGGATTTGAGTGGTGCGTTTCCTGAGCCATCTCCAGGGAGCAGCCCCTTCGAGTCCAGTAATAAGCAACCGACAGGTTCGCCTCAGGAGGAGGTACTCTCTCAACATACATTCACATTCATCGTCCTCACCGCATGCAAATGATTACTTTGAAGTAAAGAGAAACCCATTCAAACATTCATTCATTGGACAACAACACACATTTGCACAACAATAAAAGACGTCAAAATGTCATACGCACATACACAATTATAAATTTTAAAGGATAGGATAGCATCAAGATTCGAATGCGGCTTAAGCCCTCTAATATCCCCAGCAGAGTCGCCAGCTGTCGACGCCGGGGAGGGAATCGCTTACGCGGGGGGTTGTAACCCTTTTCCGATTTTTTGCCTTTTTGTTAGATAACTTTTTGGAAAAGGTCGGCAATAATGTCGACGGGGTTTTTAAAGATTGTTTTTATGATGAGCCAATTTAACCAGAGTCGCCAGTTGGTATATTTGAAATGGATGTACCAACTCATCCGAGTTTTCATTTTTTATAAATCGCTGGCTCATATGTGACTCCGAATTAATTGGTCTGCGAATCGAGATTCATAGAGTTCGGGGGCTTGCTTAAGTGAGGGGAAGGTGTTAGGCACCCCTCGACTTCCGTGAAGCACGGTTACCGTAATCTTGATGCTTTCCTATCCTTTAGTTCATGAAATGTGTGTGTGCGTGTGTGTGTGTATGTGCCTATGTAAATGTTGTGGTGAGCCTGCATAAAAGAATCATTTGGATTATTAGGGAAAATTGTGTTCTAATTTGAGCATGTCTTAGAACGTCCATCGGCTTAAACGAGAAAGCTTTTATGAGAAAAGGATTGATTTTAATTAGCAAAAACTATGAGATTTTCATTAAGCGTCGTTTTGGCAAAACAAGAGTTTTAAACCTTCGTAAAAATAGGAATCGAAATCTATACATTGCTTTCATAAAATGATGGGCAACTTCTAGGATATCTTTCACCCTACGCACCAAGATTTAATAAAACGTTATTTTATTTTTATAAAACCATTTTTGTGACATTTGAAAACGACTTTCTTTAGCCTTCTCGTTTAATAGAAATCGACATTCATTAACACCTCCAAATTTTTAGCTACGTGATGCTAACCTCCTAGTTTGCTTGATTTTAAGAAAAAAAACCTTCATCGTTTAATCTTTGAAATCATTTTTCGTGTCACAAAATCCAATCAAGCATAAACACGCGTCGGGGCTATTCATGGGCATGTAAGCCATCAAAATAACCCCAAACGCCCACAATCACAAGTTTCACTATTTCGGGGCCTTAAACACGATTATCGCCTTGGCGTCGTTTTAAGGCCCGACGATTACATATTTACAATAACGGATACATCCACCCGATTACATACATTCAAAAATGTCCATCATCGGATTTGGACCACGGGGTCGCATTCCTAGGCTCACATCCGAACTTATTGCACAACCGCCAAATGGATATAACGAAAATAAACAACAACGGGATGCCTAACACTCTAGGATATCTTACAATGACGATCGAAATACACTATGAATGATACCATACCATAATAGCTAAGATTTGCACCAAACGGATATCATCGGGCTATTAGGGGGAATTTCATTCCGATGAGACCCTCACTAATAGTCCCTAACCCATGGCTTCACAATAACATATGAGAAAAAACTACATTCAAGGTAATTCGGATGACCAAAAGATTAACAACATGGTATAACAAAATGCTAAGAACAAATGGTTTTTTCACCTTGCAATTAATCCCCACAATATGTATGAATTTGTGTATTGAGTAGAGTAGAAAATATGAGATATAATCTCACAAAATTGGTACAATTCCTCACTCTTTTCACTCTTTTCTCTCCTAATTTTTGCTGTTTTCTTGCTGTTTTTTCTTCTTCTCCCGAACTGCTGCTGCTGCTGAATCCTCTCTCTTTTTTCCTGTATGCGAACTGGCCTAATATAGCACTGCCAAGGGCAGCCGCAGATCTATCTGCGGCTGGCCGCAGATATATCTGCGGCTGGCCCTTGGTTCTCCCCCCAGCCGCGCTCGAGTCCCGTGCGCTTCGAGTCCCGTGCTGCCTCGAGTTCCGTCCTTGGCCGCGAATTGATCTGCGGCTAACTGTGCTGATTTTCTCGTTTTCCGTGCCTCGTCTCGATTTTCGTGTCGTACCGTTGGTTCCCGCTGACGGGTTTGCGCTCGGCAGTCCGGAAACCGTCGGGAAACGTGCCACGTCATCCGGGTAAGCACAGTGATCAGTAACTGACTCTCGACATTCGCTTGCTGTCGTGTCGGCTTCAATATCATCCCGTCGTGGTGGTTTTGAGGGTTCGTCCTTATGTCCACCCTTTATTCTCTTGTGTCGGGTCAATTGACGATTTTTCCCTCCTGTCAGGGTTAGTATAGGAAATGCAAAAATCGGGTGTCTACAATATGTATATATATAATTATGCATATACTCATTCTCTTGTTCCTTATTATAACAAGTTAACATCACTAATACAGTAAACTGCTTTTCTAATTCAGCAAACTGAATACACTAATTCAGCAAACCGAATACACTAATTCATACTCTTCTCTCTCTTTGTTATCTAAACCTTTCATTTATGGAAAGTTTCCAAACTTTCCATTTATGGAAAGTTTCTACCCTTCCATTTCTTTGGGCTTCTTTAACTCAAGGTTGGTTAAAATATGGTCAACCTAGTTTACTCATCGTTTGGCTAATTTGTTGGGTTACTCATAAAACCGTAACACATTAAATCCTTACTCATAGCTTGGCTTATAATAAAGGACTAATTACATTTTATATTACATTTTTAAAAATAATTACAAGAATAGTGCACTCACTAAATATTTAACCAATTAATGTATTTTTAATTTTATTTACATTATTAGTGAATAATAGTCATTCCCTTAATTATGCTTTGTTATTTAATGTGCTGATGTCAATATTATTCAGTTATTTTTTTTAAAATAAACCGTATCCGCTTTTTGTGGGATATGGGTACGGGTTTCATTTTAAATTTCTTTTTTGCGTTTTATCATTGGAAACCCTTGTTCTTTGGTTTGGGTACTTTTTTTCTCCTTATCAGTCGGCGGTGATTGTTGTTGCCGGTTCATATTTGTAGTTGTTGTTTGGCTTTTTAGTTTCTCGTTTTTGTATTCACGTTTTCTTTTTGATTATTTGTAAGTTGTTCGATTTGTTCTGGTTCAGTGGTTATACATTTGTCGATTTATTTTGTCTTTGTGTTTGATGGTGTCTACGAGGAAGAGCAGGGAAGAAATGGCGGATAAGAAGAGCGATAGGAAGAGGAAACGAGTTAGGGGTGATGATGGTTTGAAGGATTTGCAGACAAATGTTCATGGGAAGGATATTACTTCAAAGTATAGTAAAGAGGGGAAGAATTTAGTGTTGAAGTCAGATGTTGAAGAAAAGAGTTTGGGGAGACATGCGAAGAAGAAGGTTAAATCAGTCGCATGTATAGATTCTGATTTTGAAGGTTCTCAACAAATAGTTGAGAAAGAAATTGAAGTCTAGCATAATAAGCAAAAAATTGTTCCCATGCAAAAACATTTGAAGGTTTGCTATTTTTAATTTTTGTTATGAATATAGATTTTTTATTTGTTTTTGGTTACTTATGTTTTTGTTTTTTTGTATGATGATGTTCTGGTTTATGTTGTTGTTTATTATGTTTGTGAGTACTGTCATTAATGTTGAAGTTGTTGTTTGGTAATATTATTGTTTGCATATTGAGTTGAGATTTTGTAAATAGTTTATTTTGTTTTGTTTATTAGATTACAGTATTGTGGTTATACAGGTTGAATATATTTTGTTGGTTACTTGCAAATTGATTTTTAGTTACCTTCATTCATATGTTTGGAAACTGTAATTATATACCTTTTAAAATGTATTGTATTTCATTAGAGTTGGAGTTGTTTGAAGGATTGTTCAGCTTTTAGTTGTTAAAATTACTGTTTTCATTACGATTTGTTAAAATGGTTATGTTTTTTTCGATTTTAAGTATTGTTAGTTTTATTTTATATATTTGTTAGAACATTTTATGTTATTAATTAAATAGTTTGCTTAATTTTGGGTTATGGTTACTTGCTGATATTATTTTGTTACTATTATTAGTGTAATTGGATATCGTTGATTTAATAGCTTTGTTTTTGAAGTTTTTTAGATGTTGTATTTTGTTTTGTGTAGTGTGTTTGTAATCGAATTTACTGCATTTTCAGATTTGGGATCTATTCTATAAGGAGCATCATCGAAATTTTACAGCAAAAATCATTTACTGGTGTGATTTGGAAGTGCCAAATATTATCAAGTCTAAATTGTCTGACGTACAGTTGAAAAAGTTTAAGTTGTCTTGTTTTGGTAAATTTTTAGAATTTGGACAGCCCCAAATGTTTTCCCAGATTATCCATCATGCTTTGGTTAGGGAAGTTTATCAAAGGGATAATGGGGAAATGTGGTTTACTTTTGGTGAGAGACGGGTAAGGTTTGGATTGCCTGAATTTTCTTTACTTTCTGGTTTAAATTGGAAAGGAGATGAAGATATTGAAGGTTACAAGGGGATTGAAAATTTGTTTGTGGAAATTTTTTTTGGAAATGAGGTTGTAACCCGGTCTGGTATAGGGAGGATATATAGGAGTGCTTCTTTTAATGATGATGATGAGGCAATTAGGATGTCTATCATTTTCTTGGTTTTTAATTTCATATTAGCTACTGTTTCTGACAATTATGTTGATGAAGCTCTGTTTAACTTTTTGTGTCATGGGGAGTTTGAAAGGTATCCATGGGGAAAAGTTGCTTTTGAACAAACAAAGAAATCACTTTCACTTGCATTAAAGGGTCATGTAAAGAAGGATAAATATGGTGGAGTGATGTACAATTTTTTCAGGGAAGGTTATTGTAAATCCTACAAGCTTAATGGATTACCTTATGTGTTTCAAGTTTTTTTGTTTGAAACAATTCCTACATTGAAGGTCAGGGGCTTTTGTATCGATGATAATGTTTCAGAATTCAGATTGTTTAGATGGAGGGAGTTAGGAAAGCCTCCTACTAACGTCCAGTTGAATGACCTGGTGTTTGGATCTGGTCAGGTATGATAGTTACCAGTTTCATTATATTTGGCTACATTTATATATGGTATTGGTTACTGTTTTTTAATAATTGTGTTTATGTTTTATGTTCAATTGTTCTGACATGGTATATTTGTTGCTTTTAATATGTTTCAGTTGATTGTTCAAAATATTGTTCCTACGGAGGATGAGAAGGTGAGGTTGGAACTAGGTGGATTTCATTTTTTTAGTACAAGTGATAGTGGTCCCAAGATTTCAGATATTAAAGTTGAATCATCAAGGAAGGGTAAAGACTTTAGGTTTTCTATTTCTGATTTGAAAAAGGTTATAGATGCTCGGGTGAAGCCTTTGGAATTGAAGGTGAAGAAAGAAATTGAGGATTTGGGTGTTGAATTAAAAGATCAAATGCAATTGCTTCATTTTCAGATTTGTAGGGACATGAAGAAGATGTTTAGAAAGAATTTAAAACGCCAGTCTAGTAATATCAATCGTAAAGATGTATCTGTTGACGACGACGACGATGATGATGATGATGATGTTGAGTTGGAAGATAATGTTGGTGCTGGCAATGTTAATGTTGTAGCTGATGATGTTATGAATGTTGATGATGATGTTGTAGTTGAAGTTCCCGGCAATTCAAAACAGTTTCATAGTGGTGTTGATGCCGATGCTGGTGGTGTTGGTGGGATTCAGTTTGAAGAAGACGATACAAAGGTTTTCATATTGTGTTGATTTTCATTTGTATTTAATTTTTTCAATTTTTATTGATAAAATGTAGTTTTTTTTAAACAGTATGAAAAAGATCAATGACATTCCTAGTTTTGTTTATTATGTCTTTTTTGTATTTTTTGTTTAAATGATTAATTATTTTTTTCTTTAAAATTTTTCACAGATTGGCAAGGACAATAACATGCCATCTTTTGATTTATTAAGCCAACCAAGTGGGAAGGAGATTGTTGTTTATGTTCCTGATCAGGTTATTATTATATTTAAAAAAACAGTTTACTGTATATGTTGGATTTGCAATTGCATTTGTTGGTTTTGATTAGATGATTTTTAAGTTTTTTTATTAACCCTGTTCAGTTTATTGTTAATTCAAAAATTTTGTTACTTGCATATGTATATTTGGTTACTGTATTATATACAGTTTGTTACTGTTTTGTAATTTTGTATTGCAAATTTTGGGTACTGCATTATAGTATACATTGGTTACTACATCGTAGTATATAGAATAGTGCATTATAGCTTATGTTAATGCAATACAAATTTTTTCTATATAAATGACTTTATTCCTATTACTTCATATATTGGTTAATATTTCGTTGTTAGGATTGGTTACTTCAAATTTTAGTTATCTGCATATGTTATTTTGGTTAGTGCATTATAATATAGTTTAGATTTTTTTTAATTACGTTGTTACCTGTATGTGTTTGGGTTGATTTTATATGTTCTATTTTTTGTCAATTGATATAGGGCTATAAAATGGATACAAAAGACATTTCCCCACTTAATCAAATGATATTAACCACCCAGGACATAGCTGATTGTGTTGAGGTGGAGAAGAGTGCCCATATGCGACGTGGTAGACCAATTCGTGAACAGTCAAAGAGTGCTTTTTTGAGGTCTCCATATACAACAAAATTTGGGTCTGCTTCTTCATATTCTAAGGGTGATACTCAAATTCGTACAGACATTTGTGCATTCCCAAAATTATGCATGGCCATGCCATCTAAATACGAAGAAGCATTATTTGATCAGTGGTTTAAGGTTGGCTTAAACAACAGAAAAAGGTATTGTTAGTTGTAGCTTTACAATTATGGATTTTTTTATAATACAAAGAAATCTGTTTTATTTTGGAAACAAATTATAAGTATTACAGTACATTATGGTTTTTAGAATACTATGTTTTGGTTTATATTAATGTGCCCTCAGAGTACTGTTTTAGATCCTTTTATATTATTTTTGTTTATTTCATATTTGTTTACTTCAAACAGGTTGCCAAGTTTGTTGTTGATTACATGATGTATATGTTTTGTTATTATTATAATGTATTTTAGTTTATTATTAACTTATGATTTGTTTACTGTTATATTATGCTCTGTTTAATATGTTATTATGTTTTGGTTAATGTTTAATATGTTATTATGTTTTGGTTACTATTTTACTATTTATTGGTTAGCATGTAACTGTTTGTAATATAGAGGTTCTATATATTGGTTATTAATGCATCATCAATCATGATTTGGCTACAGTGTATGATTATATTGTAATTTTTACATTTAGACTGTGTTCTTTGATATGCTTTTACAATGAAGGACTGATAAATTTCCGGGAGTCAGCAATAAGATTGTTCCTTCATTTATGTTTGGGTCTATACCAATTTCTTCAAAAATGTGGTTCTACAAGTTGAAGACCCCAGGACAGTGGTTGGATGATGATGTGAGTTCCTTTTTTGTTAAAAAAAAAACTTTAGTGATAAATATGGTTACCTTATTAGACTTTTTAAGTAACTATTTATAACAGTTTTGGTTACAGTTAACATATAATTATTTTTTCCATTAACTGTACAAATATTAATTTTTTCTTTATTACTCTCAGCACATCAATGTTGCACTTTACTACTTCCGGAAATTGGTCAGACAGGCTGATAGTGTTCACATCAGAGCAACGACCACGGACTGCTTGTTTCATGCGAAGATAACTGCTTTGCATGAAGCATACACTTCAAAAAATTCAGATAAGAGTTTATTAACGGGGGATTGTGTTATTGCTAAATATGTCCGTGGATTTTCCATGGAAGTGAATACACCCTGGTTCAATGTTGATTATGTGTTGTTCCCCATTCACATGTCATCTCCACCACACTGGTTTCTATTGACTTTTGATGTGCATCGTAGACTGTTACAAGTTTACAATTCTTTGCGACCAACCAGTTCACAAATGCAGTCAAAAATTATGGATATGTGTGAGCCTTATATTTTCATCCTTCCCATAATATTGTCTAACTGTGGTTTTTGGAGGGATAGGACTGATATTGATTTCGAGAGTGAACCTTATTGTAAAAAGGCGGAACAAGACATAATTGAACTTGAATTTGTAAAGGGGGTACCGGAACAAAGTGATGGGTAAGGTTTATATTGTTTTCATTTATTTATTTATTGTATCTTGTATGATTTTACTTTTGGTTTTTGTTTTGATAATTTTTTGTTTGTGCAGTGATTGTGGGATGTTCACTATTTGTTTTGCTGAGCATGTCATTCACCAACAGATTGCTGAATTGCCTATACCTTTCCCTATTGCGGAGTACCGGAAGAAATTATGTGTAAACCTGTACATGCATGCAAGGACCAAACAGTTGGAGGGTTACGAGACTGATGACGAATATGCAGACAGATTTGCCCAAGATTAATCTTAGTTTGGTTTTCAATGTGTTCTCCTTCTAAACTGGTTTAAATACATTGTTTCTTTAATGGGTATATATAACCATTTATGTCGGATATTTTTTGTTTTAGATCAGATACTGTAAATGGGATTCCTTATTTATTTGATTATATTATCCGTTTCTTGATCTTGAGTTTGTTGGTTTTTATTTGACACTTATCAGTTGTTTTTTATATATTGTATGCAATGTGCAGTTGTATTGAAAATATTTTGTTTTTTGACAATTTTAGGTAACCAAATTGACAATTTTAGGTTATCAAAGCATAAAATTTAGTTTCTTAAAATATCATTTTTCTAATTTTAGGCTGCACTATTTGTATTAGTACAGGTATCCACTTAAATAGAATTTAATATTTTTCATACTGTTTATATGGTGTCTTAATTGACATTTAATATTTCCATTTCATAAAACTTAAAATATTTAGTTTTAATTGAAGATTAATTTTATATAAATGGTTTCCAAATATTTTGTAATTTCATAATCATATAAATTATTATTAAATGGTACAGGTAGTAGATAGACCTGCATATTGAAGTATCCTTTTAATTATTAGTGAGTAACCAAATTTTCATAAAATTGTTTTAAATCAGTATCCATTATTTAATTTAGTTAAATGATAGAATTGGTGACCATATCTGCATACAGGGCTAACCATTTTAATTTTTGTTAGTAACCATATAGTATTAATAGTACATCATTCCAATTTTCAACTGTTTAATGTATTCAACAATAAAAAGTTAGTAACGAAATTTTTCTAATTAGGTAACCAAATCATAAAAGTTGGGTATCTTCACAAATCAACATTGTTTCGTTAGTCTGCACTTTTGGAATTAATGCTGGTATCCAATTAAATATATTTTAACAATTTTCATATTGTTCATATGGATTCTAAAATGACATTTAATAGTTATTTTTCATAAACCTTAACTGATTTAGTTTTAATTTACAAATTTTTAAATTTATTGGTCTTTAAATCTTTTGAAATTTCATAAGCATATACATTATTTTAAAATGGAACAGGTAGTAGATATATCTGCATATAGAGGACACCATTTAATTATTAGTTAGTAACCAAATGATCATAATACTGTTTTATAACAGTAACAATTATTTAATTTAGATGAATGATGCAGTTGGTCACCATATCTGTATATAAGGCTGAACATTTTAGTTTTTTGTTTGTAGCTAGATAGTATTAATAGTACATAAGTCAAATTTTCAAATGTTAAATGTTAATGCATTCTTGTTTTATTATTTTACAGTTTACAAAATGTATGTTTTTTATATACTTAAGATGGTTGCCATATTTGCATACAAAGGTATCCAATATAAATTTAGAGGGTAACCATATTGTCTCACAGAAGAAATACAATTTAATTATCCAATTATGACATGTTTGTCCATTATGTTTATTATTATTTATAGATGTACTACATTAATGTAAAAAATAAATTATGGTAAATATGCATCTTATAGTACTGTGAAATATAAACTTGGTAACTTTACACAACAAGAATGATTACAATTTGTATGGCTAATGAGAATCCTCAGAAAACTGTAATGAAATTGTTACAAATGTTTTTGTGTTGAATTATATCAAATCTTCCTGGGTCTCAAAATTGGAGGATTATTGCATGTTTTCCTGTTATGCCCTTTTTCCTGGCATCTGCTACATTTATTTTGAAGTTTAAGTTCAGATGGATGCTTATATCTACCTAGCTTAGGCCTTCCACCTGGTCTTCTTGTAGTTGGTGGTTTGACACATATGTTTTTAATCTCTTCTGGAACATCCCAATTCTCTTTGTCATCCAATGGCATAATGGAATTTGAGTACGTGTCCACCAAAGTTTTCTTTGAATAGAATTTTGAGCAAAAATCATAACAGCTCATATTTCTTTTGCTAATAACCGCAGCAGCGTGTGAGCAAGGCATCTCATGGTATTGGAATTTACGGCACGTGCATGTCTTATTTTTCATGTCCACGATAAATTGTTTAGTGACATCGTAAATGGTGTAAATCATGAGGTTTGATGTCTCAACCTGCAACAACATTCAATTGTGTAATTAGTATGTATTTTGGAGTAATGAAATTCATATGTAATGTTCTTTTTAAATGAGTAACCAAATTGTCATAAAACTTATTTAGAACAGTATCTATCTGGTCAATTAGTGGAATGTTGCAACTGGTAGAAAAACCTGCATATAAGGATAAACATTTTAGTTTTTGCATGTAATCTGATAGTAATAATATTATAGCAGACCGTTACCAACCATTTAATTATTGGTAACATATCCATTTTATAGTAGTAACCAAAATTGAATGATTTGTTATTTTAAATTGCAGATGCAATTTTTGTATGTATTCGGGTAAACCTGCATATAAGGATAAGCATTTTGGTTATTTAATGTAATCTGATAGTACTAATATTATACCAAGACCTGTTACCAACCATTTAAATGTTAGTAACATATTCAGTTTATACTAGTAAACCAAATTGAATGATTAGTTATTTAAAATTTCAGATGCAATATTTGAATGTATTCAGGTAAATATTAAAAAGTTGAATGACTGACCTTAAGTTTCTTTGACTCAATTATATTATTTTGCAATCTTCTCTCTGCAGTAGTGGAAAGGGTAGTGAATGTAGACATTGCTGATTGTTTGTTCGAGAAATACCATCTTTGAACCATACAACGCAGGCATTCAATCATCGACGCAACTGGAAGATCTCTTATTCCCTTGATTGCATTATTAATTGATTCGGCGGTGTTCGAAGTCATTGTTGAGTATCTGCTTACAGTCCCATGGAGCCTCGTACATTTTTCTAGATTCACTTCTTCCTCCAAATATTTCCTTATTCGATTATCAATTGCATCTAGTTGAGCCATGTGAATGTCGAATTCTTCAACGGTGTAAGCTCTACACGCCGCGTTGTATGCTTTTTTGACTTCATCTCCTTTATTTTTGAATCTATTTTTAATATTTTTCAAAATATGGTACGTGCATGAACCGTGCATCACATCAGGGAACACACAGTTAAGTCCCTTAATAATTGCTTCGTGTCTGTCTGAGACAATACATTGTCCTTCTCTAACTCCGCAAGCATCTCTCAAATTAATGAAAAACCATCTCCATGATAACTCATTCTCACTATCAACAACTCCAAAAGCAAGTGGTAAAATGTTTCTGTTTGCATCTTGTGTGCTTGCTATGAGAAGTGTACCTCCGTAGGTTGATTGTATGAAGGTTCCATCAATTACAATGATAGGGAAACAATGGTGCCATGCTTCAATAGATGCACCTACTGCAAAGAAGAGATATTTGAATCGACCATTTTTTTCCAACTCCAAGGATGTGATGGATCCTGAAATTAATTTTCAGTTTGGTCAATGTAAATAGATGTACTAAATATTGTCAACTTTTTAATTAAAGTCTGAACTATTTGTATTAATAAGTGTATCCACTTAAATATTTTTTAGTAATTTTCACAATGTTCAAATGGTGTCTAAAATGTTATTTAGTATTTACAATTTATAACTATATTGGTATACTTAAAAAACCATTTCTTTTCTAAATTACATTACAGTTAGTAACCAAATTATATTTACTACGTAACCAAATCATAAATGTTGAGTAACTTTCGAAATCAACAATTGTATTTTATGCTACACTATTTGTATTACTACAGGTATCCATTTAAATAGAATTTTAATTTTTTCATACTGTTCATACGGTGTGTTAAATTACATTTAATATTTACATTTCATCTTTATACCTGTATTATGGAAAAACAATTTTTTCAAATAACTCAACAATACAGTTAGTAGCCAAACCTTTATTACTAGGTAACCAAATCAAAAACGTATGGTATCTTAAATATTTTAAAATATTATTAAACAGATTCCAATTCATACCTGGATTTGTTTTTTTCAGCATGTACAACCAAGAAGGAATGAGAGTGTAGTCATGTGGATTCCCTCTTATTTTTTCAATTGCTTTTTCTTTTGATCTCCATGCTTTTTGGTAGGATATGGACACATTAAACTCCGTCATCATGTCTTCGACAATATCAGTTGGTGTGTAAACTTTCTTGAAGTTTGTTAATTTATGCATAATGCATTCACTAACCATCTGACTATTTGCTTGTCTGTGATCTCCAAGCATTATGTTTGCTGAACAAGTGTGTGAATCATTAAATTCTCTCACCTTGAACATATTTGTTGTTCGAAACTTTGATGCTCTTAGTTTCCATTTGCAATTTTCACTATCTATGCACACCAGAACAAAGTCTCTTCCACTTGTTCTTTCCACCTTGTGCTGTCTGTTTTGCCTTATTGAATGAAGCCTTATCGCTTGCATTATGATTTTTTTGTCTTTGTATGTTTGATGAAGTTTAACCTCAAACTTATTTGGATCTGATATGACCTCATCACATTGCTCTCCATTTTTTGATATGCATTGTTGTCTGTCTTGTTCTTTATCAACGGATTCAATGGCCAGATGCTCAACATAATGTGATCCACTTTGGTCTTCTTGTGTTGCCAATAATTCAAGCTCCGAATTCCATTGTGTTAATCTCATTGTAGATTCAGATTGCAGTCTACTTTCTTCTTCATTTGTCATATTTTGCAACATTGTATTGCCTCCATTGTTGTTTTCATAATCTATAATCAGTGGAAACTTTCCATGTTCTCCTGATTTTCTACTTACTTCCATATAGAATCTTAATGTTGCTTCATTTGTCACCTTCATTGGAGGGATGTTGCTACTAATATGAAATTTGATTGACAACTCTGTTGTGTTGCAGTCTAAGCTCAATGCAGTGCATATCAAGTTGTGTATTTCTGTGAAAGAACAAGAATAAGGAACTAGTACGCCGGTAACTTGGAAATCTTGATATTGGTTACTGTTACTCCAAGTTCCATTGAAGTAGATTACAACTGGAATCATATCCATGGCCAAGCAACTGAAACAATAATATTAATAAGATTATTTTCATAGTGAGCAAATCAACATCAAATAGTAATCAAATTTCATCTTTTTAGTAATAATAAATTGTAAACACATTGCTTGCATTTTCAAATATAAAATGAATTGATAGACGAATGAGAACAATCTTTGTCACGAATCTGTCTCACATTCATCCTTTTTAACTGAAATTAATACTATCACTTTATAGGTTTCCAAATTATCATTATAAAGTAACCAAAATATATGTTATTAGTATCAACAATTTTTAAAAATACTGTTTAGAAATCGTTTATCAGAAACTCAGTAATTATGCATATGAGAAGGTTAATTACAACTTAATGAACACTTAAATGAAGGTAACCATACTATAATATGAATCTCCCACTTTTTAACTGAAATTAATACTATTACTTTATAGGTTTCAAAATTATCATTATAAAGTAACCAAAATATATGTTATTAGTATCTACAATTTTTAAAAATACAGTTTACAAATCGATTATAAGAATCTCAGAACTTATGCATAAGCGAAGGTTAATTGCAACTTAATGAACACTTAAATGAAGGTAACCATACTTTTATATGAATGTCCCCAAACTATGATTTTGTACTGAATACTACACAACAGCGTGTTGATTCTTCAAAATTTATTTATTTGTATAAATAATTCAGTCGTATTTTCCAAAAATGATTTGAAATCAATTGATAAAAAGCTATTAAACCTGGTTAATTGATTCATACCTTTGTAGTTTTTTTGCAGATTCAATACTCTGTATCAGAATCAATTTGTTGATTACGTTTCTGATCGGTTATTTTTGGTGTTCGGATGTTCTGTTTTTGCTTCTTGTTGATCTTGTATCAGATTTCTGTTGTATTACTCCTCCATTGATCCTTCGTTACAGTATAGAATGATCGATGTAGTTTTTTTTTTTTGTTCTTCGTTGAATACCTTATTCTGCAACGTGATTTTTGAATAATTTGGGTTAGTTGGTAACTGCCAAGGCAAGTTGAGCAGTTTTTTCCTTGAATTAAGGGTTTTCAAATTTTATTGGATTGAATATAATGACGTGTTTTGCACTATTGTTAAAATTAATATTCAATATTTCACTGTTTCTATAAATATTTAGTTGATGCACTATTATTGTAGTTATTTTATATATGTTGTATACTTATGTAAAGAACCCTATAATAAATCCCTCTTGGACTATCAATTATCGTACATTTGGGCTTATATTTAAATTACCCACTTCACATCTAGGCAATCCCATATTGGGCTACCATAATTAATCCTCTTATTCAAATTCCCTACATTAATCACACTAGTTAATTACCTAATGATGATCACCCTTCTCGTTTGCCAATCAAGGCCAACATTCAAGCTATGTTAATTCATAACATAGTTTTATCTTGTTTCTCATTAATTAACCTAATTAATTACTCATCTAGGCTTGGATCATTACCATCCTACCCTTCATCCTACACTTTCTATTTATGGAAGGTCTCTAACCTCTTCTTATTGGTGGACATCTATACACCACAACTTTCCTTTTATAGAGAATTTTCAAACTTTCCATTTATGGAAAGCTTCTCCTCTCGTATTTTTGAATAGTAAATACGCTCTTATACTCCATATAAACGCTATTCGGGAATGTGAAAATTCGAAAAGCGAAGAAGCGTTTCTCGCGTGAATAGTGTTTCCCGCGTTATTTTCTAAGAAAATATTTTTCCTCTACGATTCATTAATGCTTATATCGTATCACATAACACATTGATTAGATCGCAGAAATCCATCTTCATTGATCACTTAAAATCATAATACACAAATATATCATTGCTTCTTTAAACTTTCTACTTATGGAAAGTTTCTAGGGTAGCTTCTCTAACCCCATCTAGCTTATACATGTTTGTATACCCATATATCTCTGTATACCACCTTATCAATTCTAGGGTTTCAATCCCTTACATATCGTTTCACACATTTAATGTCTAACACAGAGATTAGGTTAAAGTGTTTAATCATCTCTACACAATCATCTTCTTCAAAACTAGGTTTTAAACTCAACCCTTATAAGGATTCCATCATCAGAATCACTACTACCGAAACGCTCAAGTTCGGTTAACTTCTAAACTCTTGCGACATTTATTTCATCGCATAAACTTATTGAATACGTCCTCAATTCATATAAGTTCTTTCAAAACCAAAGAAAATATTGAGTCATTTCTCTACACATTTCTCTGTTAACAATCTAGGTTTTGACTTTAACCTTTATTTAATATTTGAGACCTTATTTACAAGTCTCATAACTATCCAGGATATTACAGTGGCTGTTCTTGAGTTTCTGGGTTACCCAGAAACTCATCCGGCCTTAACGGTCAACGTCGTTTAACCAAGATTTCTGGCTTAATTAGTTACTACTCATGGGTTTTGATATTACCAGATTGTTCTCTATATAGCATAAAACAATTCTAAGCAAGTAATTTACACAAAACATATCATTTAAGCAAGATATGGGCAGTTTGAAAAATGGTCAGACCTTGTCACACTTGTTCATGATTTTCTGGGCTGCCCAGAATTGAACAACCTGAACGGTCAACGTAGTTTGACCGTGCTTATCTTATTTTCTATACATGCTTTTACTATGATATGGATGACTATAAGTCTCAATCAGGTTTTGTGTTTTGTCTTAACGGTGGTGCTATTAGCTGGAAAAGTTCGAAGCAAGAGACAGTAGCCGATTCTACAACAGAGGCTAAGTATATTGTTGCTTCTAGTGCGGCCAAGGAGGCTGTATGGATTAAAAAGTTTGTCACTGAACTTGGTGTTGTTCCAACCATTGTTGATCCAGTTGAGCTATACTGTGATAATGATGGAGCCATTGCACAGGCTAAGGAACCTAGATCTCACCAACGATCCAAGCATATACTTAGGCGGTACCATCTCATTCGTGAAATCATTGGTAGAGGAGATGTACATATATGCAGAGTGCCAACAGATGATAATATTGCAGATCCACTAACCAAGACTTTGTCACAAAAGAAGCATGAAGGTCACACTAGTTCCATGGGTATTAGATACATGAGTGATTGGCTCTAGTGCAAGTGGGAGATTGTTAGAGTTTATGCCCTATAGGCCAATTCTTTGATGTAATTGCTTAACATTTCTTTTGATATTTGATTTAATAAATGAATTATTTTATTATGGTTTCATTTACTGTGTTATATAAATGTTAGCATAATAAAATTCCTTAGAATAATGATACAAATTATATAGCTTCAAGCATGTGACTTGAACATGAGATTATATAATTACAATTAGTATCATTACTCTTAAATGTCCCTAGTCGAGTATCACTGAGAATGGGACAACAATGATACATTGAGACTAGTATGTGGATTGACTAATGGCTAAATCTCATTGGTTATTAATATATGAGATATTAAGTCAATGCATAGGTACATGTTAGAGAACAATGTACTGGACAGACCTACCATGAGAATTCTACGTGGAGCATTATGCAAAGTGTCATAAGCAATTCTCATAGTGACAATGATGTACTGGTCCTCCGACCTGAAATCACTATATTACTACACGGGAATTTATGTACTTTGATATCATCAAAGGTCACCTTTAATAGGGTGGACAATAAAGGTGATTATTGGGTACATCATGAATCGTGTGAGTAATATGAGTGATCCAGATGGAATTTAACCCTCCTATATATTAGGGGTGATATCCATAGGCCTCTTGATTGAGTAGGACTATGAAATGCATGGCCATGCTCAAATAGTAATTTGTTTGATATAGTCTACTCATTGATCAAGAAAACTCAGATTAAAATATGAAGAGTATGACACATTCCATGACTCGAGTTTAATCTAGGATGTCAAGGTTAAAAGGATTAAATTACATTGAAACATTAGTCACGAAAAGGTTGCATCGAATCACTGATCTTATTATTACTTGGGTAGCAATGATGCATTACTAGATGCCACTCACTGTTTATAATTTTATAAATATGATTTTAAAATTATTGCCAATATAATAATAATCTATAGGGTCACACACTTAGAACGCAATTAAAAGAGAATTAATTTAAATTTAAGGATTTAAATATGTCAATATGATTGATAGTATTTAAATTACGAATTTAAATTAACAGGATAATTTATATATATGTATATTAATTAAGTAAGACTTAATTAAAATATAATATATATAAATTCGGATTTTATTTTTCTTGTAACGATCGGGAATTTTGAATTTCCTTGTAACCCGAGTTACGTGTGAATGAAATTAATTTTTATTTTTACTTATATTATTATGTATTATGTGCTTAAAGGTTGTGTTATAACCTAGAATATATGTATGTGTTGAATTTTACGTGTTGTAGTGTCGTTAGGGTGAATATATTGACTTCGCGAAAAATTGTAAAATTACTATTCACGGGACACGTTTACCGAGGCACTATTCACGCCATAATATTTTGCATCTTTTTCGACCTTAATAAATTTCAATAATACACGTGTGCGAAGTGATAATTTTTTCAAGTGTCAGATTTTCATTTTTGAGCCCAATCGTGTTTTATTCGGTATCCGAAATATATAATATGATTGTTCCGAATATTTGGACAAATTCCATAATAATTATTTTTATGTGTCCCAATAATTTATGGGAGTACCCATTTTAATTTTGGGTAGAGTTATTTACCAAATTGGGTACAAAAGTCGGAGTATTCGGGTATATTTTTGTGTATTTGGGTATTTATTTTGGCATGTTACTCCAAGAGGGAACCAACCTAAACCTTTGGACCAATCAGATGAGGGAGTAGAGTGTATAGCCGCCAGCATGCTGCTATTTGGTAGGCTCAATGCCTTATTTTTTTTCTTCCAATTGCTGAACTTTCTTGAGCCACTCCCTCTCATCCACCTAAAGCCACTAGCTCCCTTCACTCCTCCATTTCCATTGTCAGCCTTCTTCCCTCTAGCATTCTATTTTGAAATTACTGGAAAATATAGAGAGATTGAGTGTGAGAGTGCTGCAGATATTGAGAGTAAGAGAGAGCATTGAAGAAGAAGAAGGAAGAACAAAAAAGAAACAGAGGAACAAGAAAAGAAGAAGAAGAAGAACACGGAAGAACAAGAAGCCAAGAGAATGGGAGAAGGGAAGAGGAGCTCAATCCAATTGAACCTTACAATTTCTTAGCACCTAGAAGGGATTTACAAGGTAAACAATCAACCAATAATCCATTCAGTTTTGATTTTGATAGGATTTTCGAGTTCTATGTGTTCTTGAGCTCAAATCGTTGGGTTTGAGCATTTCTTGCAATTGTTGTTGTAATTGTTGGTTGTGGTTAATTTTTATTATTGCCAAGTCATCTTGTAAGCTATTAATAACCTCAAAGTGGAACAAAATCAACGAATGATCCGAACCTTGGCATAAAGGATGAAACTTTGGACTTTTTGGACAAAATGACTTTTGGACGATTTAGAGAACTATAAAGCCTTGATTGAGTAATTGTTTGGTCTAATTGATGTTGTAATATTGTAGTTCCATGGGTTATATTCATAACCCAGTTGGAATGGAGTTAAAATGAGTTAAAACAAAGATTTGGTGTTGATTTTGGTGAAGAACACCAAGAACACGAAAATTGAGTTTTCATTTTGTACTTTGGCTCAAAAATTGGTCATGTTAATTTTTATGGGTATTTCTAAATTTTGATATGTTGTAGCCCTATGAATTAGGAGTCCATAGAGTCTGAAATGAACAAATTTGCATGTGTATAGAAGGAATTATGAAGGTTGGAGTGGCCGGAGGTCTTCATCGCGAACTGGGCAAAAGCCCAGAATCCGGCCGCTGGATAGTTGACGCTGCAGCGCCAATAACTCACGCCACAGCGTGACCTATCCAGGGAGTGAAAGGGGGCTCACGCCGCAGCGTGACCTCCAATTAATAAGGCTCACGCCGCAGCGTGAGGCCTGCCAGGGAAAGACCGGGACTCACACCGCAGCGTGAGGTCCAAGTACTAAGGCTCATGTCGCAGCGTGAAGCCTGTCAGGAAGAGACCGGGGTTCACGCCGCAGCGTGAGACCCAAGCACCAAGTGTGACGCTACAACGTCAAGCCCGTCATGTGAAAAACACGGGTCTCGCGCTGCAGCGTGGGAACTAGTATTAAGCGTCACGCCGCAGCGCCAACCCCGTGTCTGACCTGGGTCGGGTCAATCAGACCGGGTCAGGTCGAGTCGAACCTAGTGGACTTTTTTAGCGGGTCCAACACTTATGTTTTTGTACAAATGATTAGATACATTAGTAATCATATCTTGTTAAGCCTTAATTGTTTAATTGTATGCTAAGTGTCAATCAAATCAGTGTTGTCTTAAGGTGTAAATTGACTAACCTGGTTGCAACTTATATTTGGCTTCCAGGGGGCGCTGCCCCCTTAGACCCCTGCTAGCTCACCGACGAGTTGGGCAGCCGCTCGCTCATCGGGGAGCGAGACCCTCGACTGGGTAATCGTAGGGCAATCAATGTGTTTTAATGATGCAACGTCTGTTTTGAACCTAGTCTTTATGTGACTAATTGTTATGTGAATATATATTTACATGTGTAGGATATTAAGGAGCGTGTGTTGTAATATTGTAGCAATGCATCAGGCAAGTTCTTCTCTAACCCTTGTTCAACCCTTGTGTTGGGCAAGTTTCTAAACTTTATGCACTATTTTTATTTCTTGCAAACAGGTATATGTTACGCAAGTTTCCTAACGCTTGTCTAACCCTTGTGTTGAGCAAGTTTCCTATCTTATACAAATGTTGTATATTGTTGCAAGTATTACTCCATTAAGCGAGTTTCTTATCTTATTCAAGATGTTTTGTACAGGTTCCTTTTCTTCAATCATTGTCATATTGCAAGTACTCTTAGAATGAACTGATAATCGCTCACGTTATTTAACTATGCTTCAATGCATGTTATTAAAGCTTTCAAGTTCTATATTCCATGAACTGCATAAGATAGATGTCAAAGCCAATTGTTTCGGCTAGACGTATGTTTAATCATCATTGTTGTTATGGAAAGCTATCCGATCAAATTGTTTGGTTTGGATTCCTATGTAAAGCTGAGATGAACAACCCTCATAGCAGGGGAAACAGTATGTATGTCGGGGAACCGACACGCGCGCGAACAGTATGTAAAAGGGGTTATGCATAACACCAGGTACATTAGGCTGATCACCTATTGTATTAGTATGTTGGGTTATCGGATGAATTTCTGGTGATTCTAGTAAAAGTTCAGTGTCATGATGACTACTCAGTATAGAATATTTCCTCCATTTGGAAACATTGAAATCATTCGGTCCATAGAGGCCCTACAATTGTGTTAAAGAGATCATTCGTTGAGATTGTGCAAATTCTTGAGCTATCTTTTAATCTCTTGATCCTTGTAAGCTATAAAGTATTCATTTGATGATTCACGATTATTGTTATTATACCTGCTGAGCAAATTTGTTGCTCACTCTTGCTTTCCTTAAAACATTTCAGTCAGTGGAGCTCGTGGTGAAGGCTCAGGGAAGGATAAAGGCAAAGGCAAAGCTAATGATTAACTTTGTACCATTAAGATTACCATTTTGATCATGTATTAAGGCTCGTTGACTTTTGTGATGTATTAAGACTTAATTACCCTTATGTATTAAGTTACATTTTGTAGAAGTTTTGGTTTCGAGACTTGGGATAGGATTATTTATGTTATATCAATATAAATATTCCTTTATTTCCGCTATAAGTTATCAATTGTATGATGCATGTATGAGAAAGTGACGAACCAGGTCTGCGGTTCAGGTGACCCGGATTTGGGGGCGTCACATTTCTAATAGGATTAGGGTTTTGTTTAATTACTTTTTGGACGCTATATATATCTGATATATTAGAAGTCTTGTTTACGTGAGACCAAAAGGAAAAACAAAACCTTAGCTATTTTTAGAAAAGAGAGTTGAGAGAAAAACTTTAGTAAAATCCAGATCTTGGCGGCTAGTACCGAAATCTCTTTGCTGCAGATCGTTTGATGGTTCGCGGGGCGTTCGTGTGGATACCGTAGATGTGTAGTTCTGTTGGATTGCGTTGGAGATTCGAAGTCGTTCAGAATTTCATCGTTCCATTCAAGCTCGAATAATCGGTAAAACAAATCTAAACCTCTGAATTAATTTATTTTTTCGCATGGATCCTGTTTTAGGGTTTCGAAATAGTTTTAAAAATTTTAAATTCTGCTGCCTTTATGTGTCGGAAACTCTACACAACCCTGAGCTCCCGTCGAGCCAGCCTGTCGACCACTCGGCGCCTAATCACGTGCCTGCTGCTTCCCTCATCCCTAGGGTACCTCATCACCCTGTCCCTCAGCCTGCCAATGGAAGTGGTTAAGCCTAACCTGAGGGAATCAATCTCTGCAGTCAGGGCTGCCAACTGCTCTATAGCCTCATCTCGCTACAGACGAGTAGTCTCCAGCTGATCCTCTACCCACTTTATCTGTCCTACTAGCACCACATTCCTCTCTAGGAGGTCATAAACCATGACACCAAGCTGAACAGAAGTCCCACGATGACCTTGAACCTCTGCCTCTAGCTCGGCAATCCTCTGGTCCTTTTCCTGCAGCTTTTGGGTCAACTTAGCTTTTTTCCCCAAAGTCTGATACGCTAATGACCTGTACTATTCCTCTCGGTCTTAGTGATCCTGGTTCTGCTCCTCTAAGTGGGCTACTCGATTCTTGAGCTCCTCATTCCTATTTGTCAGCTCTTCGATGATGTCACTAGTAGTAGTGCCCATGCCATCTACATACTCGGGTGGCTCGTCATCTTCCGTCACTGGATCCTCCTCGGGGTCCTCATCCTTGGCCTCATCGCTTAACAGCCTTAGCACTCCTCCGGTAACTGGCTCCTCCTTAGAACCATACTCGGCCTTAGACTCATCCCTAGTGTCCATCATCTCTAGCTCACTCGGCTGCACCTCCACTAAATGCCCTGCGTCCACATGAATGTCTGTGAACTCCACCTCTCCAGCATGACTGGGCTCTCCTATCTTAGACATCCTACAACCACATACAAAAACAAATAGACAGCAAGATGTCAGTTCCACAATAAAATATATTCATTGATAAAATGAAATGATATTTTATCATGCACAACTCGGCTCGATGGATTTCCACAATCCACCTCCAAACATGACCATCAAATGAGCCTCCTCGATCTATCCCCTAACGTACTCAATACGAGTTTAGTACTAAGGTTATAACCTAGGTTTCACAATCCTAAAGTATATAACCTACAACTCTGATACCAACCTGTGACACCCCCAAATTCAGGTACCAATACCTCGAATCTGGTGCTCACGATAAAATACATCCATACAGCTCTAAACAACATAAAATAACTAATGCGGAATAAATAAACATATGTTGTTCATTACAAAAGGTTTACTATGGTCCCAAGGTCTATAACCTTAAATAAATACATCACGGAATACATTAATAATACAAAACGATTCCACGATTGTATAATGGGATAGTACAAATAACTAGTCCTTAAGCTTTCCTTTGCCTTTCTCTGCTTTGGAACTCTTCGGCTTAACTGCCATAGGTTTATGATATAGCAAGGGTGAGCAACTACTTTGCTCAGCAAGTTTAAAATGAATAAAGAAGATATATCATGAATGAATGAGAATAATAATCGCATAGTTCAATAATTTAAGAACATTGAAGAATTAGCTGACAATATAATCAAAGTTTAAATGAAACATTGAATATTGATTATTTACTACTGAGTGGTCCAATAGACCCTGAACTTTTTGGCCAAAGGATCAATCATTCGACTAACCCTTTTAAACGCCTAGCCCGTCAGTAGTACTTGAGGGGATCAGCCTCTCGTACCCTATGTATATGCATAACATTTAACTCTGACTGCATCGAATAACCGACACATTAAAATCCCCTAAATAAGGGTTGCTCTCTCAGTCCAAGAATCCATACCAACAACCGGTTTGGATAACTTTTAAAATAATAACCTGTATATGTTTAGCCGAAACAAATAGCGTAGACTATTTCCTTAAACAATTTATGAATGAAGAACTTAAACGTTTCACAGTCCAACAACAGATAACGATTTCAAATGCACAAGGTGCGAATATCAATAATTATCTTTGATGTAGAGTAATTTACAATAATTAATCCACTAACATACTTGAAAGTAATAGCTCAATTTGAGTCGTGAAACTTGCAACAATACATAACATTTGTATAAAATAGGAAACCTGCTCAAGTATAATTCGAGTAAGGTTAGGGAAACTTGCTCAATAAATAAATTGAGTTAGGATAGGAAACTTGTATAACATATACCTGTTTGCACGAAATAAAAATAGTACATAAGGTTTAGAAACTTGCATTCAATATATAGAAAGAATGAAATTGGGGAACTTGCCCAACACAAGGGTTAGACAAGCGTTAGGAAACTTGCCTAGTGCATCTGCTACAATATTACAACACACGCTCCTTAATATCCTACACAATTAAGTGCATATTCACATAACAATTAGTCACATACTGGATACCAAATAATGGTTTACACTACTCTATAATATCCCATTCATATTAGAAACAAAATATTAAACATGTTTATACACATTAGTTATGGCATTATAACGTTTGCACGTCCGTATGCCAAACTTTCCTATTCGAATGCCCAAGCGACAAGCAATTGCGTACGCCTAGCACACCCATTTGATTTATCTAATACTCATTGTTTAATGCCTGTCCAAATACTAGATAGGAAAGAGCAGACCTTGAGAAACAAGAGTATATCTTCCGTGAAAGTAGTTTGGTGGAACCACGACGCCAAGGAGGCAACGTGGGAGTTAGAGAGTAAGATGAGGAGAGATTATCCCCATTTGTTTGTGTAACCTTGTATTAATTCTGAGGACGGAATTTTTATAAGGGGGGGGGGAGGATGTAATACCCGAGAATTTTGAATAATATTAATATTGACTTTTCTATTAAGTTGAATATTTATTCGAATATGAGTATACATGATATGTCATTTTGGTAGTGATGTGATGAAGTGATTTCTTGTTTTGTTTATTAAAGGAATGATTTATTAATAAAGAAAATTATTAATATTATATTAGTAAATTAATTATTGCGTGACTAATAATCTCTATTAATTTATTTAAGTGTCATATGCGATGATACTTGAGGTGTAACCGCATGATAAGATGTATATTATTTATAATAAAGTTTCTTCATTCATTGAATAAGATGAGATGTGTTGTGACATTTAAATTATATGAAATATCCTATGTGACATATTGATGTGTAACATTAATGTGTGAATATATACTGAATAAAACCTTATGGTAAAAGTAGGTTGAATGCTATAATTTATTAAATAGTATAAAGGAGTTTATGTGGCATCATAAGGTATGTTGGATCTATTAAATATGTATTTTAAGTATATGAAAGGAAATGAATTTAGTAAATAAATGTTTATTATCAAATATTTATTTTAACATGTATGTGGATATATAATAATAAAGTTTTATCGAAACTATGAGTTAATAATACCCAATTAAAATACATTTTAATATTTATTGGGGTAACCCAATGTACATGGATTACATGATTATGTGTTTATCCATAACTTGTCACAATGTAAAAAAAATGTTATCTCATTAGACTACATTATAAACCAGAAAGGGAATAAACCTAAGTAATATTAAAACCATTCTACTGAGATAAGAGGTTTGTCCCATTTTCATTGTCCATTTCCTCATTCACGTATAAGGCCAATGGCCTATGTTATTTCAAGACTCAGAAGATTCAAAAGGCTAGCCTATTCCTTGTCAAATTTCAGTAGCAATCAAATGATGAATGGGGAGCGGCCTCCACAGTATATTACAACTACTCTGCCAAACCAAATCTTTGCCCACCATTTCTTTCTTCTTCCTGCTGAACAAAGGACCATGGTTAAAGCCTTTACATGGTTACTAAATTCTATATAAATTAAGCTCATCTCTTCTCAAATGCAATTGCTGAGTTTCTGATAAGTTTATTAGAGTGTAAGTTCAGTATTTGAGAGAGGGCAATCTAAGTTTGGAAGGAATCCTGTTTCAAGCTTTGACAGAGGTAAAATTCTTCACCTTGCTCTTAAAATTGAGTTTGAAGAATTCTAAATTTTTTTGAGATTACTTGTTAATGGAGTTGTAAGTTGGCACATATGTGCTTATATCTATGTATAATAACAATGTGACTAATTTTAAGCATGCTTAAGTAAAGAAATTCATGTTTGGGTTTGATTTCCGCCGAAGCAGAGGCCATTCTGAACAGTCCAGGGTAGGGCGCAGCTGCGCGCTCCCTGCAGTTCCGAACGGCGCAGCTGCGCCGAGCACCAGTCAAACCCTTCGTGGTTCTGCTATGATTTGATACTTTCTAACATGGTTAGTTAACTTAAGATATGCCTGAAAATATGTGAAGCATATAGTGTAAGGCTCCTTTACATAGCATGAGCATCCTAGCTTCAAGTTGCATGTGTTTTTCTAAAGAAAACTTATAGTTTTGAAACTATACTTTACCGGAACTTACAATGCTTAAGTTTTGATCATACGAGCATGTGTATATGGTCAGATTGTGCATGACATAAGGTTCCAAGATGTTTCATGTGTGCTAGACGACCACGACCTAGTTTAAAATGACTTTCAAAGGCAAACTTGAACGTTTTGAAGCAAACATGCATAAATATAATGATAATCTCATTCTGAGAGGTTGGACATGCTTGTTAGTACTCTGATATTCCCCAAACATGGTGTGTAATTTTGTTCCTTTAGCGTGTTATAGCATTGCATCGTTCAAGCACGAGTTTAAGTAAATTTCCAAATTGTGAACTATGTTAAATAAGTATAGATGATGTGAATACATGAGCATGCATAGTTCAGATGGTATAACCTTTGGTATATGAATAAATACTTGATATGGTGAGTTACGTGAACTTGAACTTGTTTGACATTATTTTGCCGAAGTTCTAAACTAAGGATTTATAAAGTACCACTATGAACTTGAAATGATCATGTGAGCATGCAAACCCCTTTAACATATGTATATGTTAGATGTTATTACTCTTGTATGTTGAGATATAGGACAAAACCAGGTAGAGCAAAACTCAACTATGGTTTGGCCAGGGGATAGCGCAGTTGCGCCGTCCCTAAGCCTAACCAGAGCGCAGCTGCGCCCTCCTGCAGTTTGGTCTAGTTGATTCTGTTTGTAATCTGAACCTTGTGGATTGCTTGCATTGTTATTCTAAAGTGTAAAGCAGAAGTTGTAGCAATGCTTTTGGTATTCAATTATGTAGTGGTATTATAACATGAGTGCTTCAAGACATGTACATGGTTTATAAGTAGAGTTTCCGAAACGTAAGGATTAACGTCTATTTCAAAACTACAAAACATGGTAGTATGCTATTATGCGATCTAGTTATATACCAAAGATAGTTTCCGTATTTGTCTTACATACTTGATTATGTGAAAGGAGTAATTATCTAGTGATTGATATATGTGACTAATGGAAGCGTTTTCTATATATACGTAACTATGTTATAATAGGATATCTTAGTTTGTCGTAGTGTTGATAAGCTGTAAAGTCGTAAACTACGCTAAAGGCAAGTTCCCTAACCTCACTCAAATTTTCATTGAGCAAGTTCTTAAACTTGTACATTCATTTATTGTACAAGTATATGCTAGTGAGAATGGCTTTTATGCTTTATAAAGTATGGTTCATATTCTAAAGATGGTTTGAGATTAATATCTCTTGAACCTTATTGCAAATGTTGAATTCAATACGTCCTTGTGTATGTTGATAAAGTCATCTACGCCATTGTTTCGGCTGGACCTATATGCATGTGTTTAAAAGCTACCCAAAGCAATTATCTTGGTGCAGATTCTTATCTACTAAGATGAACAACCCTCATTGAAGGGGAAATTATATATATTATCGGGGAACCGACGTGCGCACTTATAAGCATGTGACAGTTATGCATAACATGGAGTATTATAGGCTGATCACCTGTGTACTTGTTTTTATTGGATTATCAGTATAATAACTGTTAATTCTAGCAGGAGTTCTTAGTCCTTTGTGGCTACTCAATGTTCATCATCTCGAACTTTGAAAGAATTATATCTTAAATCTTATTGATATTTTTTGTTCATAGCGACTCTATTCGAAATAATTGATAATTCATAATGTTCTTGAACTATCCCTTATATTCTCGAGACTTCAAACTTTATAATTGATTTCCCTTGTTATTATATCACTTGCTGGGCAAACTCGTTGCTCATTCTTGCTTTATTCAAACCTTTCAGTTAAGGCTGAGCGAGGTGAACCGTCAGGCAAGGATAAGGGAAAGGGCAAAACTACGGAGTAACTTTGTTCTTCTTTAAGAAGAAGATTATTTACTATGTTGCTTTAAGACTTCTAATTCGGTTATGTAATAAGCTTAGGCATGGATTATGTATTAGTACTATGTTTTAGTTTGAATCAAGACTTTTGGATAGAATTGTAGTAACGGTTGCGAGACCTTGGGACGAGAATAATTATATTAAATCAATGTAAATTATTCTATCATTTCCGCTGTATTAGTTTACGTCGTTCTTTGAGTTAGATCGTGACGAACCAAATTCGAGGCAGTGACGTCAGAATTTGGGGGCATCACACAAACACATAGCAGATATGACAATTATAAAGTGCATAATATAAATAACGTAAAGTAAATAACACGAGAGGTTTTTAAGTGGTTCGGAGACTGAATAACTATAATATTCCAAACCCTAATAAGATTTGTATATGTAAATTATATGTTTATTAAATGAAATTTCTTATTCCGACTCTGTGTTATGTGATGATATATTCTGATGAACGGCTGTTCAGGTAATCTTTGAAAACTTAATAAGATTCGAAAACATTATCGTATACGTTTAGAATTAGAATGTATAACGTAAAACTAGATATCGAAAAGTTTAAAACCTTAAACCTTAATGAGATTTGAAGTTTGTAACATATGTGCTTAATAAAGATTGAAATGATATTTTGAAGCAGGTGTTTTGTGATTATATCATTCAAACGATAAATTTGGTCAAATAAAAATTTTTTGGTCAAGCTGCTTAGTCGTGCTTACATTGACAAAATGATTTGTCGTGCTTTTCACGATTTCACCAAAAAGCATCCTGACAAATAATTTTTAGTAAGCTGCTGTGTCGTGCTTAAACTGATATAGTGCTTTGTCGTGCTTACGCTGACAAGCTGCTTTGTCGTGCTTACGCCTGGCACACGCCAGCTTACGCCTGGCACACGCTAGGTACTAAAGTGTAATTAACCTAGGTACCAAAGTGTAATAAGCCGAGCCCCTAACGTGCAATTAGTGAAACTTGGTTTTTCTATAAATAGCAAGCTTAGTTCATTCATTCCTTACTATTTCTCAAGAGCAGTTCAAGAGCAAAACACTCTATATTTATATTCTGAGAGATATTGTGAGATAAAAATTACTTTCTAAGCATCGAAACGCTGCGCGATTGGAAGTAAAGCTAGCAACTACAAGAGGTATTACTCTAGTGGTTATTATTTTTGTTTTTCTTTATATATATTTAGTAAAAATATACTTTTATAAGCAGTTATAATGCTCAAATTATTTTAAGTATATAGTACAAAAGTCCTATTTACAAGCAGTTATAATGTCCGATTTATTTCTCTTATATATTAGAAAATATACTTTTATAAGTAGTTACTATGTCCAAATTTCTTCAACTATTTAGTAAAAATATTCATTTTATAAGCAGTTATAATGCTGAAATTTTCTCAAATCTAATAGCCGAATATTTATTTTAGAAGCAGTTATAATGCTCAATTGATTTTAAATATAATTGAAAAATATTCATTCTATAAGTAGTTATAATGCTAAAATTATTTCATATATTGTAAAAGAAGTCTTATTTATATGCGGTTATGATACCCAAAATAAAACTTAAAATATTTAATCGTTAAATGCTTATTTCTCTACATAAACTTATAATCGTGTAGGATTTACGACGAACGTTTAGACCGTTATATTAACTGTAAAAGATATACGAGGCAAGTCTTCTAATCTTGTTACATTTAAGCTAGTCTATTACATCTTGCTATCAATTATTGTGAAGTTATTGCTTCTTGTTCAGCATAACTGAAGAAATGAATCATTATTCATATATTGTTTATTCAAGCGTAAATTATTTTGTCAAACCAAATTATTTTGGTACGACATCTTATACTGAGAAATGGAACACCGTGATGTAAGGTGAACTGAAACACCTTGATATAAGGTGCCGGTAAATGTTGATTATATATCGACATAAACTTGTAGGATGATATGCATATTCCTAGGATATTAGTTAGGCTGATCCCCTACCAGATATCCGAAATCAAACGGTTCTAAGTCATTGAAGACTGATAGAACTAATTGAAATATATGGTTCATGTACAAAACCCTCAGTTATACATCATTGACATCTTTCAAATCAAACACATTATGTTTATATTTTCAAATGAACTTGCTGAGCATTTGTAGCTCATTCTTGCATATATCTTCTTTTGCAGTTTTAAATGGTAATCCTGGCACTTCTGGGACAGACAAAGGAAAAGGACATGTTTACTAGTTTTATTTACTGTTTTTGAATAATTCAAGTCTTTTATAAGGCTTTGTTGTAATAACTTAGTACTGAGAACGATGTAACCGAACTTAATAATATGTAATATATTATCATCCTTTATTACATCGAATGCGTTATACTTTGATCTTTACTTTCTTTAGCATAGTTGTACTAAGTAAGTACAATATCTTTACGAATTATACATCTGAATGAGGGTATTTAAATGATACTGGGAGTTCTGTAAGCGCTGAGGTTACACTTAATGAGCGCCGGTAAGGTGCCACCTTTACCGGAATGCGCCCCTCAGTTCCAAGAACAATCTTATCATTAATACTGTGAATGTTAGATAGATAGGGAATATCGATATAAAAGAAGTATTCATGAGATATGAATCTATACATTCAAGTGAGGGTATCCAAACACAGATAATGTTCTGGCAGGAATTATCATCTGTTATGGGATACTGTGAACCTTGGATAGATAGAAGTTATATTTTATTGAATATTTATAGTTGTATAGTTTCACGTGAGCACCAGATCTGCTACAGGGAAGTGTAGAGAATTTGGGGCCGTCACAATAACTCATAGTCCACTCTTCTTCTTCATGAGTAAGAATTCCATTAAAGGATTCGATCACCAAGACCAGGATACACTGCCCTCATCAAGCCCAGTAGACTTGGCTATTTTAGTCTCAACGACAAGGACACAAAGACCTCTTCAAGCCCAGCAAACTTGGTAATTTAGTCACAAAGATAAGGACTCTCTAGGCCCAATTCGGTCACTTAAGACCAAGATCCTCCGACCCTTGTTCCCGTTACTGATTTTTGTTGGAGGTGTTGCTGAGATGTCATTTAAGCTCTGTTGTCTTCAGATACTCAGCAGCTCAATATGATCATCCGTGAGATGTGGTTGAGTGTTGCAATGATGCTCAACTTCTTCAGGTACTCAAATATCTTTTTATAATCATCTGTTGTGTTGTTTAGCTTGGCAATTCAGTTTCTTCTTATCTTTTGGTTCTTGAAACCAATTCATGAACTACTAAGATGACTATAAAGCTCCTTCCATTTTGGTACTTAGTAGCTACTCATGAATGATGTCAAGTTGGCATTGATGCTCCTCTTCTTCTTGTGCTTAGCAGCTTTGAACACAACTTTTGTAGTAAAGTTATTCTTCTCTACTTCTTCATCCCTTTAGCTCTTAGTGTTCTTCGTGGATCGTAGAGTATGCTTCCGCATATTTTCTTGATCTTTCACTCTACGTTTTTCTGTGTCAGTCCACCATCTCTCCAACATTTTGATTGTTTGAACTGATGCTCTTATATAGTCTATTGGTAATCTTCCCATTAGAAAATGTCCTTAGAGGTATTTAATGTGTAGATACCTTAATATCCTTGATGTTGACTTTCTAGTGCTTTTGTGTCAGCCTATTCTTTCTAGTCCATGACCTGTCACATCAACCTACAGCTTTACTTGTTCAATTATCAGGTCGCTTTCTGCACACTAGCTGTTAGACACATCTTTGTTATCCACCATGAATATATGGATGGACACCTTGGGATCTTCTGGTTTACAATGTTCTTCAGTTAAATCTCTTGTCAGATCTGATTTTACTCTACGATCTTGTCGTCTTGGTAGACTAGCATAAATCGTAGAGTTGAGCTCTACGATTTGCTTAACTGTCTGCTCTATGAATGTGTACATTAAGAACTTTGAGCATGCTTAGTAGCTCTTCAACCTTGAACACAGTTTTACGATTATGTTGTCTCTTTGAAGCTCTATGATGTAAACTGCTTCTTTACGATCTCTAAGTGACTCTGTAAATTGACTTATCCTTTTTGACTAGGCAGAGTACTTTTACAACCTGACCTTTACTTGCTCATTCTGTATCTTATCCTCTTGATGTGTAGAAGAGCTTTACTATTTAGTTCTATGATCTTTTAGGTAGCTCTGTAATGCTGGCTTTGCATTATGAATTGGCAGAGTATTCTTCGAACTATTTCTTCATCCAATAATCCTTTACTTTACTAAACGATCCTGGCACTATTTTAGCGATTACTTGAACTGTTCTACTCCTAGTCTTTCTATAGTAATCTTTGACTTGTGTTGCCTCTTTTTAAGTCTTTAATAAAAGAGCTCTAACTCGTGCAAGTGTACACGGTCAACAAGTAATACAGAGGAAGTAGAGTATCGTCCCACAGAGAAAGGATTAAATTAAATCACTATGCATCAGTTCTATCACTATACTTATTTGCCTAAACTATTGACTTACCTTTGGTGACAAAATTATTTCTATATCAATTAATAACTAACTATGCAAATACTAACGAAATATATCAAGCCTGGAATTAATGGGATCCTAACTTCATTTAATAATTCATCTAATTACCACTATCATGCTAGTAAGTTCACATATTACAGAAAAGTAGCCAAGGACACTAAAATAAACATAACCATTTGTCAATGCATTATGACCTACTTACATGATACCCATACTCAATAGACACCATGTAATCACCACTATAACCAAAATCACTATATTTCTATGTGAAATTGCAATTATATTGATTTTAAGCACAAGCCCTTATTCTAGCTCCTACGGTGAAACAGTATATTTCTATTTGATTCACAAAATATTAAGCTATCCAATTAAGCCTCATATTCGCAAGTTATCACGATTACAATCCATACTTATATGTTATTTTTCAATTCCATACAAGTACTGAAATCGAATGGTGATCAAGTATTCATACGTGCAAAACAATTATGATAAAAGTTCCTTATGATATGCAAAACAATCTAACAATCAAGTTTATAATTAGACTACATATTAAAATCCGTTAGAATCCCATAATGGAGATTAGTTCATGTCTGAACCAAAAGCCATTATGGGATCAAATCTACACATGAAAAATAAACAATCAATTGAATAAAGAAAAAGTAGATTGATTAAACCCAATTGTGAATAAATTCCAAAGTAAGCTTAAACCCACATCAAAATCCAGTGCTTGAACAAAAGTAATCCACAGAATATCTCTAAGTTCTCCCTCAAAAGTAAAGTAGATTAAAATAATAAAAGTCTCCAAGTTCCTTCTTAGGGTTTCCTTCTCACTATCTGATAAATATTGACTAGAATCCTCTTCCGAATTGGCTTCTTCTTTTCCTTTCCAGCTGAACTTTGGCACCCAAAATCGTGAACTAGTGCCTCTGGCGCTAGCTCAGTACTAGTCCAAGCGCTTCTGGCGCTAGCCCTTGTCCAGGAATTTACAAAAATGCCACCAAGTGTATTTTAAGCTCCAAATTTACCCTTTTGCCCCTCCAGCTCCAACCTACAATAAATAAACACAAAAACAAATAAAATAATACTAAAAACACTTAAAGACCACAATAATTAAGTCTAACAATACCTGATTCGTAGGTATCAAACCCACTTATCAAATACCCCCAAACTTAACCAATTGCTTGTCCCCAAGCAATGCAATGATGCAAATGCAAACAAACTATCATGCCTACGAATCAAACAATCAACCAACACAGTATCCAACATCAGGCCTCAAAGATATCATACATACTTAAGTAGAATCTCTAACCACTGCAAAGTTTCTAACTCTAACCAATTAGGTAAGTTACACCTGTCATCACCCATGTTGTGCGTGTGTGTATATCAACCATTTCAATCAATTACAATTCAAATCCATCACATAATTGACTTCTTAGAAGAAAACTTTCAATTATAACTCAATTCAACCCGTGAACACAACCAATTCAACTCATTCAAGCAATCACTAAGCATAGGGATATCACTAAGGTCATTTAACATATTTAAATCCTTTTTAAACCCTTCACCAATAATTCAAACATTTTTTTCTTTTTAGTGAGTGCATTTTATGCACCATCTCACTTTCTTATGAACGAGTGCGTTTTACGCTCCATCTCGTTCCATGTGTTTATGAGTGAGTGCGTTTTACGCTCCATCTCAACCCACCACATGATCCATTCTTTAATTGGGAAAGGTTCAAAATTTTCAAATTTCTCTTTTTTTTACCCCAAGTTTCCCCCAAACTTAGTTTCTTGCATGTTTCTTATTTAATGGACGTTTCACCGATATTATCAAGTTTTAACCCAAATCTTCCACCAGAAGAAAATTATGCAACAATTTGAATTAAATTGATCAAAACAATTGATTATGTGCTTTCCTTACTAACAAAAGTTTCAGACAAGTTAAACTTCACTTCCTAATCAAAGTCATCACTAAGCACTAGTTTTCAATTCTTCTCAAGTTAAAACCATGAAACCAGTCTTATTATTGGCCACATTAGATACTATATCAATTTATGCTTAATTCATGAAACTAAATGCATTAAATGCTTAACATAACCTAAACAATTAACATGCAACTAAATGCTCGACACACCCTAAAATACAATGCAACTACCATGCATCATGCATAAACACAAGTAAACAAAACAAACTAAATGCATGAAACAGAACAAAAAAAACTACCCCCCAAACTGAACAAGACAATGCCCTCATTGAAAAAGAATAAAATATTAAGAACAGAGGACTCCCCTGATGAAGCACTACTCATCATCACTGCCATCGGCAGCGTCATCATCATCATCATCATCATCATCCGCATCAGGAGGTGAGTCAGGTGGTGGGTAAATAGAAAGAGGAGGGGCTGGTGGAAACTAGAATGGTCCTGCTGAAGGATTCAACCGCCCAAACATATCTGCCAAGGCTGTGGAACAATTAACATTATAGGCATAAATCTCCGCCTGGCGCTGAGCAAGTCGACTCTGCTGTCGAGTCAGCCGATCAAAACCCCTCTGAATCGATCCTGCCACTAAGTCTATCCGTCGAGTATGGTGCCGAAGGTCCTGTTGGATAGTCTCAACTATAGTAGGGGCTGGAACCAGATCCTCAACAGGTGGTGGCTGTTCCTGTGGCTGCTTCTGCGGTTGCTGCTGTGGTAGAATGAAACCTAAGCCCCTCGGGTGCGACTCACCTCCACCCCATACTCTGTACCATCCCATTGCAGCATGATCAATTGGAGGCAATGGGGCCTGCATAAGTTCATCTTTATCCCACTTGACTCCAGCTCGACGACACAAATCTGTGATCAATGAAGGGTGAGGCAGTCCACCTGTGGTACTACCCTCAAGCGTGTGTATGATAGATTCATGAATTACCTCCCCTATATCCACTGTCTTCCCTTGAGAAATGCAAAACAATAACGCCGCCCGCTGATTAATGACATCGCTCATATGGCGGCACGACATCAACTTAGCACATATAAAAGCATGCCATGCTTTTCCATATTTGCTCAATTTGGCTAAGGGAAAGTGCACAACTTCTTGTTGGTCAGTCAGCTTGTAATGTCCGGAAAATTTTAAACACTGTACTAAATTTATTGTTATAAATAAATTCATTTTATATAATTTTATAAATTTAATTGGATCCATGTGGATACTATTATTTAATTATATAAATACGTGGTCCAATAATTTTCTGCGCATTAAAGGGACTCACTGATAGCTTAAATAAATTAGTGAGTTAGCCCTAAGAATTTAATTGCAAGAAAATTTGGAAAGAAGATTAATAAATAAATTCTTCTAAAAAAAAAAATATATAAGTAAATGAATAAATAAATATCTGAAATAACTAATTAATTTAACTAGTTATTTAATTTAAATATTAGAGGCATAGTCTTATTAATAAACAAATTGGGCTACTTTTCTTTTTATGTTAGCTGACCCAATTCTCATTTTATTTCCTATTGGGCCAACCGAGTGGGCTGGGTCGAATTAAATCAAAGTGGGCCGCCTTTCTAATTGAATTCAGTCAGCCTAAATCCATTTGAGGAAACCATTTCTTTTCTCTCCTACCGGGTCAGATCATTTCAGCTGGTAAACCAAATGAGGCAATCAGTAGGAAAATTGGGGATATCAGAGTCTAGGGTCTAAACCCTCAATCAGATAGCAACGGGAAGAAGGGAGAGGGATTGAGCCAAGTCTATCCAGTCTTAGGCCATCAATCGAACGGGACGAGTGAAGCAGCTGGAAGTGGCGACGCGAAGGAATCGGCCGGTTGGACTGGAAGAGAAGAACGTCGACCGACGGTCAATCGAAGCAACCAAGCGTTCGACGAACGGACCGAGAAATCCCACACGACCGGCGATTTGACCGGTGAGCGCACACGACTCGATGAGCTGCCGGCAAGTCAGTGGTTGAATTGACAACGGGTCGACAACTCCTCTCTCCCTACCGTCGGTCATTGACCAAGCAATTAGGGTATTGCCCAATTAATTTCTTCTATAAATTGGACCCTTTCCAGACCCTGAACTGCCGATTTTCTTTTTGTCTGTGAGTTCCCAATTAGAAACTAGGGTTTCAACTGTGAGAAGATACAGAGAGAAGAGGGAACAGGGGAAGACTATTGTGAATGAGTGGTTGGGTTGTGTACTGTGGGAGAAGGAGGAGAGCAGCCGCTAGGAGCCATCACAGTGCCGACCAAATACGAAGGTATAATTGGTCCTATATGCTAGGTTTAATTTTCCCTTAAACTGGAAATGGTTGCCCTCTGTATTATCAAAAAAATTACTCTCTGTATTGGGTTGTACTTTTGGACAATTTTAGATTGGGATATGGTTTGTGTTGCTGTGTAAATTTCTTTTATTCCATCAGCCGAATTTTGTTGCTATTGTGTTCTGTGTAGTTGCCAATTGTGCTGGGTTATAGTAATGTAATTCGAGTATGGTTGTTTTGTATTGAGATAATGGTACTGTGTTAACTCTTGATTTGGGAACTGTCGAACCTAGAAAAGTTCTAGCAGTGCAGGAATTAAACTTATACAATACAATTGTTTTGGAATTGTATTACGTTAAATCTGTGTTGGGTTAATCTGATCTAGAATCTGGTTTTTGAATAATGTATGTTGCTCTTTGTGGGGTTGTATTGAACTGTTCTGGATAATAATAATTGGGTATTGGTAAATTAAGTAATGTTATAGGTAAGGATAATACACATTTAATTATTATTTATAATAATTAAATATGAGTAAGATTAAAGAAATAATTACTTATTATTTAATAATAAATAAAGATAATAAATATTTAATTATTATTTAATAATAATAATAATTAAATATGAATAAAGTTAATAAAATAATTATTTATTATTTATAATAGATAATAAATAAAGATAATAAATATTTAATTATTATTTAATAATAATAATAATTAAATATGAATAAAGTTAATAAATAATTATTTATTATTTATAATAAATAATAAATAAAGATAATAAATTTTTAATTATTATTTAATAATAATAATAATTAAATATGAATAAAGTTAATAAATAATTATTTATTATTTATAATAAATAATAAATAAAGATAATAAATATTTAACTATTATTTAATAATAATAATAATTAAATATGAATAAAGTTAATAAATAATTATTTATTATTTATAATAAATAATAAATAAAGATAATAAATATTTAATTATTATTTAATAATAATAATAATTAAATATGAATAAAGTTAATAAAACATTATTTATTATTTATAATAGATAATAAATAAAGATAATAAATATTTAATTATTATTTAATAATAATAATAATTAAATATGAATAGAGTTAATAAAATAATTTTTTTAGATAAATAAAGGTACTAAGTATTTAATTATTATTTAATAATAATAATACTTAAGTATAATTATTGAGTAAGAAGGAAATTAACTACTTAATCATTAATGAAATAATGATTAAGTATAAGGGAGATGTATAAGTTCATTAGTTAACTGTGGCCCTTAATAAATAAAGATAATAAACCCTTAGCGATTATTAATATTAACTAATAATTAAGTGTGTAAATTTATACACTAATTAACGTTGCATACAGAACAAGGGTAATAATTACTAAATTACCCTAAGGTAAATAGTAATTAAGAGTAAACTAAATAAATGATCAAGGGTTTTCTGTTATCTTTAAACCAAAATGAATTTATTTTATAAATGATTGTTAGACCATACCTGGAAACAATTAAAGGTAATAATTGGAGTATTCAAATGATAAGTGACCCTGATTAATTATTATCTGTTTAAAAAAAATAAATAGAGGTCATTAAATTTTTGTTAGCTAATGGCTAGGTAGTAATTAAGTTCGGTGAATTATTTATCTGCTAAATGGATAGCATAAGTAGGTATAATTACGCAATGCTAATGGATAAACCAATTCTACCAACTGATAGGTTATCCACGGTCAAGTAATTAAAGCTAGAATTTATCTGTAGCTGAGCAAACAGGCAAGTCCTCTATCCCGAACTTTGATTTCTGCAAGTTCCTAACCCTAAACTCCTTACATTGTTGCAAGTTCTTCTTACTCAATCTTTACATTGAGCAAGCTTTTAAACCTTATGCATTGTTCTATTCGTGCAAAAAGGTATATATTATTGCAAATTATTTCTTAAGCTTGAATTTTATTTCCAAGCATGCTTTAAGTGGTCTAATTACTTTCAAAGTTATTCCACATCTGTATATTATTGACATTCGTGCATTTTGAATTCGTATATTAAATTCAGAAATCTGCAAACCATTCATGGTTAAGTCTGAACCCTTGTTCGGTCAGACAATTATGTGAAATTTTATAAAAGCTATCCGAACCAATCAATGGTAAGGATTCTTAGACTGTATGAACACCCCTTTATTTATAGGGGAGTACCCCACGTACCGTATATAAGGTACAAATAGCAGAATTAAATGTTATGCATATACATAGGGTACGCGAGGCTGATCCCCTCAAGTACGTTATTCTGTAGCCAGTAACCAGAGGGTCAACCAGCTATTGACTCCTCTGGAAGTTATCGTTCAAAGTCTATTTGACTATCAATTGTTCTAAAAGCATTTATTGTTCTTGCTTCTGAATTATTCTATTGTTGAAATCCCTTTTTATATCCCTTCATCATGATATATCTTTGTTGTTGTACTTTAAACTTGCTGGGCAAACTCGTTGCTCATTCTTGCTATATCATGACTTTATTGCAGCGAAACCCGAGACTTCAGGGAAGAACAAAGGAAAAGAAAAGATGAAACAATAGATTCCTTGTAGCAGACTTTACAATCATGTGTAATTTAATTTATGTTCATGTAATTTAAACCCTAATAGTTACTTAGGGTATGGGTTGATGTACTTGATTAAGGTTAATTGTATTCTGGGACTAGTAACACCTTAAATGAGCAACCTATGTTTATTATATTCCGCACTTTTAGCTATCATATGTTGTTAAAGGTGAAGATTGTGTTGGATCGTGATGACCAGATCCGGGTATTTGGAGACCCGAATTTGGGGGCGTCATAGGTTGGTATCAGAGCTGTAGGTTATAAACTTTAGGATCGCGAAACCTAGGTTATAACCTTCATAGTAAACTCGTATTGAGTGTTAGGGGATAAATCGAGGAGATTTATCATATGTGGTTTTGATGAATTGGGGAATTCATCGAGTCGAGTAGTACCCAATGAAATATAACTTCATTTCTTCAATGAATATATTTTATTGTTGTACTAATGTTAGTTTTTGTGTGTTTGTAGGATGGCTGATATAGGAGGGACCAGTGGAGCCCGTGAGGAGGAGGAGGTATTTATAGACATCCCAGTAGTTGCTGAGCAGCTGGTGGGGTATGCTCCTACTGCCCCAGGAGTACCGCTAGAGGAGTCCGAGCCGGAGGAGGATTACCAGAGGGAGTTACCGGAGCCCGTTGTGGGTAGAGTGATGAGGTCGGGCAGTCAAGACCCAGAGGAGGAGGACCCTGAGACCGAGGGGGAGGAGCCACCTGCTTATGTGGATGGCATGGGATCCACTGCTGACGATATTATCGAGGGACTGACCAGCAGGACCGAGGAGCTGGAGGGTCAGATTGCTCATTTGCAGGAGCAGAACCAGACCCATCAGTATATGGAGGACCAGTATAGAGACCTGGCCTACCAGCTCGAGTACGACTTAGGGGTGGCCAAGGTACAGCTGCAGGGCTACGAGTCCTCAGCACAGCAGGTCGGACAACTGCTACATCAGCTAGTGGCCCGAAACGCTGAGTTGAGGGAGAGACTGGAGCAGCGGGATCTGCAGATCGCCCACCTGAGGGCGAAACAGGAGGCCATGAGGTTTGAGGCCGGACTGGAGGTGGCTGCGAGGATGCGCGTCAGGGAGGCCTGGGCCAGGGAGGCCAGGAGGGTTGATCAGCTGGAGGACCAGCTAGAGGCCAGGGCAGTAAGGATAGAGACCCTAGGGCATGCCTTGGATGCAGCCTACCGTAGACCCCGGACTGAGATAGGGGAGTCCAGTCGCTCTGTTCGCCGCAGGATCGGGGATGGAGCAGTCTCTTCTGGCCAGCAGGCTCGGATCCGTCATGATGTATAGTGATGGGATAGGATGGTTGTTTAGTTGTTAGTACAGTCAGTCCCACTTTTGTTTATGTTAGGGACATATTCATGTTGGTTTATGAAACTTTATGTTTGTTGTTATGATTGGGGTAGCAGTTAAACCCCAACTTTTGTGGTCTTGAGGGAGGTAGGATAGGATTCCCCACTTTTGTCTAGGGGGAAGGGTTATTGATGAATAGGACACAGTGGCGCATTTATAGCAGTATGCCACAGGTTTCGTATTGTAACAAACGGTGGTATATGAATATAAATGCAGATGTTTCACTTAAATCAAATGTGTTGATAAATATTTTACCTTTAATTGTTTATTTCAATAACATATGATGTAAAATGTGAATCTATAGGTAAAAGTCATCAATTTCCTTATTCTAAACCATGCCAAGGGGAAGGCCACGTAACCGACGGGTCGAAGAGTCAGAAAGTGAGGTTGGAGACCAAACCAACCCCATGAGAATGTTCGCGGAGATGCTGGCCGAGGCTATGCAATCCAGACCACCACCTGTAGTGACTCAAGCAACAGCTGAACCAGCGCATCATCTTGCAAACTTTAAAGATTTCAAATTGGTCGGACCACCTGAGTTCAAGGGAACTCTTAACCCAATCGAGGCGCAGACCTGGATAGAAGAGATAGAGAAGGTCTTTGAAGTAGCAAGGGTGGCAGAGGAGCAGAAAACAAGTTTTGCTACTTTCATGCTAAAAGGAGAAGCCAACTATTGGTGGAAGGCCAATCGGGGCCGAGTTGAAGAAGGCACTGTCGCTTGGGATCGTTTTAAGGAGATGTTCTTGGAAAATTACTTTCCAGAGAGCATGAAGCAGGAGATGGAGATCAAGTTCCTGGAGCTGAAACAAGGAAACATGTCTGTGGCTGAGTACGCGGCTAAGTTTAATGAGTTGGCACGGTTTGCAGCTCACCAAGTCAGCACCGAGGAAAGGAAAGCTCGCAGGTTTGAGCAGGGGTTGAAACCATGGTTATACCGTTCTGTGGCGGTATTGAAAATCAGAATATTTGCAGAGTTGATGGAGAGGGCAATCATTGCAGAAGGTGGCAGTGAGGCCCTGGCCAAATACAATCACGAGAAGAAGAAGGGACATGAGGGCCCTAAGGCAGGAAGCAGCGGGGGCAGCAACCCCAATAAACGGAAATGGAGTGAGAGCCAATCTTTCGGGAGCAATAAGCCCGGAGGGAACCAGTCTGGAGGGGAGGCAAGAAAACCCGGCAGGTGCAGTAATTGTGGTAAGAACCACACGGGGGAGTGTATGAAGGGAAAAAGCGTTTGCTTCAAATGCGGGCAACCGGGGCACATGGCTCCCCAATGTCAGAACAAACCAAAGGGAGGTTGTTTCTCCTGTGGATCACCTGGCCACCAGATCAAGGATTGTCCAAAGAGGAAGGGCGACGCTGGGAGTGGCAACCGAAACAACAACAACAACAACAACAGCGGGAACAATAACCGGCTGAGCTATGGGGCACCAGCCAGTCAAGCCAACAGGCCAACAGCCCGCACGTTCAACATGACAGTCCAGGATGCAATGGAATCCAAGGACGTGGTGTCAGGTATCATCCCAATCAATGATATAAATGCATATGTGTTATTTGATTCGGGTGCTACTTGTTCTTTTGTTTCCGAAGAATTTGCTAGTCAGTTACATGTACCTTGTGAAAAGTTAGAACACCCCATGAACGTAGAAGTAGCAAACAAGGAAGTTATCCCCATAGACTGCATTCATAGGAATTGTTGTGTTGAATTGCGAGGATTTAAGCTCAATGTGGATTTGATACCAATTCGACTGGGAGAGTTCGACGTAATCCTGGGAATGGATTGGCTATCAACCCACGGAGCAGTTATTGATTGTAAGGAAAAGTGTGTACACCTGAAGACTCCTAATAAGTCGAAGGTAGTATTTTACGGCAGTAAGCCACCAAGCCAATCTTGTTGTCTTACTATGATGCAAACAAGGAGATTACTCAAGAAGGGTTGCGAATGTTATTTGGCCCATGTGGTTGATACTCGTCGAGTAGGGGATGAGATGAGTCAAATACCAGTCGTGAGAGAATTCACCGATGTCTTTCCCGAAGAGCTTCCGGGACTGCCGCCGGACAGGGAAATCGAGTTCGTTATCGATTTGGCACCGGGAACCGCACCAATATCGAAGCCGCCGTATCGAATGGCACCTGTAGAGATGAAAGAATTGATGGTGCAACTGCAGGAACTGTTGGATAAGGGTTATATCAGACCGAGCGTGTCCCCGTGGGGAGCGCCAGTTCTGTTTGTAAAGAAGAAAGACGGTTCAATGAGGCTTTGTATCGACTATCGAGAGTTGAACAAAGTTACGATTAAGAATAGGTATCCACTCCCTAGAATTGACGATCTGTTTGATCAACTCAAGGGAGCGAAGTACTTTTCAAAAATCGACCTGAGAACAGGCTATCATCAGCTGAAGGTGAGACAGGAAGATATCCCGAAGACTGCATTCAGGACTCGTTATGGACACTTCGAGTTCCTGGTAATGTCTTTTGGATTGACAAATGCACCAGCAGCATTTATGGATATGATGAACAGAGTGTTCAAGCAGTACTTGGATAAGTTCGTAGTCGTATTCATCGATGACATCTTGGTGTATTCGGAGACAGAGGAGGAGCATGCTGAACACTTAAGGATTGTATTAGAAGCTCTCAGGAAGGAGAAGTTGTATGCAAAGTTTTCTAAGTGTGAGTTTTGGTTGCAGAGAGTACAATTCCTGGGTTATGTCTTAGACAAGAATGGTGTTTCGGTGGACCCAGCAAAAGTGGAAGCAGTTATCAACTGGGAACAGCCGAAGACGCCGACAGAGATCCGGAGTTTCTTGGGATTAGCGGGATACTATCGAAGGTTCATACAGGATTTTTCAAAGATAGCATCGCCGTTGACCAATCTCACCAGGAAAACAGTTAAGTTTGTTTGGTCGGAGAAATGTGAGGAGAGTTTCATGGAATTGAAGAAGAGACTCAGCCAAGCACCAGTGTTGACCTTACCGGACAATACTGGGGGTTTCGTAGTGTATAGCGATGCATCACACAAGGGTCTTGGTTGTGTACTGATGCAACACGGCAAGGTCGTGGCGTACGCATCACGACAACTAAAGGACTATGAGAAGGGTTACCCGACTCATGACCTGGAGTTAGCCGCGGTGGTGTTCGCTTTGAAGATTTGGAGGCACTACCTATATGGGGAGAAGTGTGAGATATATACAGATCACAAAAGTCTGAAATATATCTTCACTCAGAAGGAGCTGAACATGAGGCAACGCCGATGGTTGGAACTGATCAAGGACTACGACTGTGAAATTCTGTACCATCCGGGCAAGGCAAATGTAGTGGCTGATGCTTTGAGTAGAAAGGGCAAGGTGAAATTGATGCAGCTGACAGTCCAGGAGAAATTGATACGAGACTTCGAACGTCTGGAGCTGGAAGTTAGGTATCCAATGGAGGTGGACGAAAAGTTGTTCGCCGTGACGGTAGGTCCAACTCTACTGGATAAGATACAGGAGGCTCAAGAATTTGACGAGGAATGCATTGACATTAAGAAACAGTTATCGGAAGGAAAAGCCTCGAAGTATAAGGTTGACAGCACAGGATTGCTGAGATTCGAGGGAAGGATCTGGATACCCTACGTACCAGACTTAAGGGAAGAGATTTTGCAGGAGGCCCATAATACAAGGTTTTCGGTACATCCAGGTAGCACCAAGATGTATCAAGATCTTCGTCAACATTATTGGTGGCCGCATTTGAAAGGGGAAGTTGCAGAGTTCGTCAGCCGGTGTTTAACATGTCAACGGATCAAGGCTGAGCACCAACGGCCGAGCGGATTGTTGCAACCCTTGGAGATTCCAGAATGGAAGTGGGAGCACATTACTATGGATTTTGTGGTAGGACTCCCGACAACTCAAAAGGGTCTAGACGCCATTTGGGTGATCGTAGATCGTTTGACCAAGTCTGCCCACTTTCTACCGATCAAGATCAGATACAAATTGGAACAGCTGGCGAAACTTTATGTGAAAGAGATAGTATCACGACATGGAGTGCCAGTATCTATTGTGTCTGACAGGGATCCGCGCTTCACGTCGAATTTCTGGAGAAGTCTACAGGAGAGACTGGGAACACAGTTAAGAATGAGTACGGCGTATCATCCTCAGACCGATGGTCAGAGTGAGCGAACAATTCAGACTCTAGAGGATATGCTCCGGGCAGTTGTGATGGACTTAAGTGGCAGCTGGGACGATCACTTGCCACTAGTAGAGTTCGCCTACAACAATAGTTACCATGCTAGTATTGGAATGCCACCGTACGAAGCATTATACGGAAGAAAGTGTCGAACACCGTTGTGTTGGGATGAAGTTGGTGAACGGAGATTGTTGGGGCCAGAGTTGGTACAACAAACCGTGGAAATCATTAAAGTAATAAGACAGCGGTTAGTAGCAGCTCAAGATCGTCAGAAGAAGTATGCCGACTTACACCGTCAAAAACGAGACTTTGAAGTTGGTAGCTTTGTGTTTCTGAAGGTATCTCCCTGGAAAGGAAAGATTCGTTTTGGGAAGAAGGGTAAATTGAGCCCTAGGTTCATAGGACCGTTCGAGATTCTGAGGAGAATCGGCGAAGTGGCGTACGAGGTAGCGTTACCTCCTGAACTTGAGCACATCCACAACGTGTTCCACGTATCAGTGTTGCGTCCGTATAAGCCGGATTACAAACATGTTATCTCCTATGAACCAATTCAAGTCGAAAGAGATTTATCGTACGAGGAGATTCCTGTTCAAATACTGGATAGAAAAGAGCAGAAGCTGAGGAATAAAATCATTCACTCGGTGAAAGTTCTCTGGAGAAATCACGCGGTGGAAGAGGCCACGTGGGAGCTCGAAGAAAAGATGAGAGCAAATTACCCTCAGTTATTCGAGTAACCTTAGATTGAAATTCCGAGGACGGAATTTTTATAAGGGGGAGAGGATATAATGTCCGGAAAATTTTAAACACTGTACTAAATTTATTGTTATAAATAAATTCATTTTATATAATTTTATAAATTTAATTGGATCCATGTGGGTACTATTATTTAATTATATAAATACGTGGTCCAATAATTTTCTGCGCATTAAAGGGACTCACTGATAGCTTAAATAAATTAGTGAGTTAGCCCTAAGAATTTAATTGCAAGAAAATTTGGAAAGAAGATTAATAAATAAATTCTTCTAAAAAAAAAAATATATAAGTAAATGAATAAATAAATATCTGAAATAACTAATTAATTTAACTAGTTATTTAATTTAAATATTAGAGGCATAGTCTTATTAATAAACAAATTGGGCTACTTTTCTTTTTATGTTAGCTGACCCAATTCTCATTTTATTTCCTATTGGGCCAACCGAGTGGGCTGGGTCGAATTAAATCAAAGTGGGCCGCCTTTCTAATTGAATTCAGTCAGCCTAAATCCATTTGAGGAAACCATTTCTTTTCTCTCCTACCGGGTCAGATCATTTCAGCTGGTAAACCAAATGAGGCAATCAGTAGGAAAATTGGGGATATCAGAGTCTAGGGTCTAAACCCTCAATCAGATAGCAACGGGAAGAAGGGAGAGGGATTGAGCCAAGTCTATCCAGTCTTAGGCCATCAATCGAACGGGACGAGTGAAGCAGCTGGAAGTGGCGACGCGAAGGAATCGGCCGGTTGGACTGGAAGAGAAGAACGTCGATCGACGGTCAATCGAAGCAACCAAGCGTTCGACGAACGGACCGAGAAATCCCACACGACCGGCGATTTGACCGGTGAGCGCACACGACTCGATGAGCTGCCGGCAAGTCAGTGGTTGAATTGACAACGGGTCGACAACTCCTCTCTCCCTACCGTCGGTCATTGACCAAGCAATTAGGGTATTGCCCAATTAATTTCTTCTATAAATTGGACCCTTTCCAGACCCTGAACTGCCGATTTTCTTTTTGTCTGTGAGTTCCCAATTAGAAACTAGGGTTTCAACTGTGAGAAGATACAGAGAGAAGAGGGAACAGGGGAAGACTATTGTGAATGAGTGGTTGGGTTGTGTACTGTGGGAGAAGGAGGAGAGCAGCCGCTAGGAGCCATCACAGTGCCGACCAAATACGAAGGTATAATTGGTCCTATATGCTAGGTTTAATTTTCCCTTAAACTGGAAATGGTTGCCCTCTGTATTATCAAAAAAATTACTCTCTGTATTGGGTTGTACTTTTGGACAATTTTAGATTGGGATATGGTTTGTGTTGCTGTGTAAATTTCTTTTATTCCATCAGCCGAATTTTGTTGCTATTGTGTTCTGTGTAGTTGCCAATTGTGCTGGGTTATAGTAATGTAATTCGAGTATGGTTGTTTTGTATTGAGATAATGGTACTGTGTTAACTCTTGATTTGGGAACTGTCGAACCTAGAAAAGTTCTAGCAGTGCAGGAATTAAACTTATACAATACAATTGTTTTGGAATTGTATTACGTTAAATCTGTGTTGGGTTAATCTGATCTAGAATCTGGTTTTTGAATAATGTATGTTGCTCTTTGTGGGGTTGTATTGAACTGTTCTGGATAATAATAATTGGGTATTGGTAAATTAAGTAATGTTATAGGTAAGGATAATACACATTTAATTATTATTTATAATAATTAAATATGAGTAAGATTAAAGAAATAATTACTTATTATTTAATAATAAATAAAGATAATAAATATTTAATTATTATTTAATAATAATAATAATTAAATATGAATAAAGTTAATAAAATAATTATTTATTATTTATAATAGATAATAAATAAAGATAATAAATATTTAATTATTATTTAATAATAATAATAATTAAATATGAATAAAGTTAATAAATAATTATTTATTATTTATAATAAATAATAAATAAAGATAATAAATTTTTAATTATTATTTAATAATAATAATAATTAAATATGAATAAAGTTAATAAATAATTATTTATTATTTATAATAAATAATAAATAAAGATAATAAATATTTAACTATTATTTAATAATAATAATAATTAAATATGAATAAAGTTAATAAATAATTATTTATTATTTATAATAAATAATAAATAAAGATAATAAATATTTAATTATTATTTAATAATAATAATAATTAAATATGAATAAAGTTAATAAAAAATTATTTATTATTTATAATAGATAATAAATAAAGATAATAAATATTTAATTATTATTTAATAATAATAATAATTAAATATGAATAGAGTTAATAAAATAATTTTTTTAGATAAATAAAGGTACTAAGTATTTAATTATTATTTAATAATAATAATAATTAAGTATAATTATTGAGTAAGAAGGAAATTAACTACTTAATCATTAATGAAATAATGATTAAGTATAAGGGAGATGTATAAGTTCATTAGTTAACTGTGGCCCTTAATAAATAAAGATAATAAACCCTTAGCGATTATTAATATTAACTAATAATTAAGTGTGTAAATTTATACACTAATTAACGTTGCATACAGAACAAGGGTAATAATTACTAAATTACCCTAAGGTAAATAGTAATTAAGAGTAAACTAAATAAATGATCAAGGGTTTTCTGTTATCTTTAAACCAAAATGAATTTATTTTATAAATGATTGTTAGACCATACCTGGAAACAATTAAAGGTAATAATTGGAGTATTCAAATGATAAGTGACCCTGATTAATTATTATCTGTTTAAAAAAAAATAAATAGAGGTCATTAAATTTTTGTTAGCTAATGGCTAGGTAGTAATTAAGTTCGGTGAATTATTTATCTGCTAAATGGATAGCATAAGTAGGTATAATTACGCAATGCTAATGGATAAACCAATTCTACCAACTGATAGGTTATCCACGGTCAAGTAATTAAAGCTAGAATTTATCTGTAGCTGAGCAAACAGGCAAGTCCTCTATCCCGAACTTTGATTTCTACAAGTTCCTAACCCTAAACTCCTTACATTGTTGCAAGTTCTTCTTACTCAATCTTTACATTGAGCAAGCTTTTAAACCTTATGCATTGTTCTATTCGTGCAAAAAGGTATATATTATTGCAAATTATTTCTTAAGCTTGAATTTTATTTCCAAGCATGCTTTAAGTGGTCTAATTACTTTCAAAGTTATTCCACATCTGTATATTATTGACATTCGTGCATTTTGAATTCGTATATTAAATTCAGAAATCTGCAAACCATTCATGGTTAAGTCTGAACCCTTGTTCGGTCAGACAATTATGTGAAATTTTATAAAAGCTATCCGAACCAATCAATGGTAAGGATTCTTAGACTGTATGAACACCCCTTTATTTATAGGGGAGTACCCCACGTACCGTATATAAGGTACAAATAGCAGAATTAAATGTTATGCATATACATAGGGTACGCGAGGCTGATCCCCTCAAGTACGTTATTCTGTAGCCAGTAACCAGAGGGTCAACCAGCTATTGACTCCTCTGGAAGTTATCGTTCAAAGTCTATTTGACTATCAATTGTTCTAAAAGCATTTATTGTTCTTGCTTCTGAATTATTCTATTGTTGAAATCCCTTTTTATATCCCTTCATCATGATATATCTTTGTTGTTGTACTTTAAACTTGCTGGGCAAACTCGTTGCTCATTCTTGCTATATCATGACTTTATTGCAGCGAAACCCGAGACTTCAGGGAAGAACAAAGGAAAAGAAAAGATGAAACAATAGATTCCTTGTAGCAGACTTTACAATCATGTGTAATTTAATTTCTGTTCATGTAATTTAAACCCTAATAGTTACTTAGGGTATGGGTTGATGTACTTGATTAAGGTTAATTGTATTCTGGGACTAGTAACACCTTAAATGAGCAACCTATGTTTATTATATTCCGCACTTTTAGCTATCATATGTTGTTAAAGGTGAAGATTGTGTTGGATCGTGATGACCAGATCCGGGTATTTGGAGACCCGAATTTGGGGGCGTCACACAGCTTCCATTCTGTCCCTGGCTCACAGAGGGCTTCTATAATCTCAGAATAATCCAAATCCTGTTCCAAGTATTTCGTATAGCCATCCCTGTGAATTTTCTGCAACCCATAATACGCATTAATAGCTTTACGCCCCACATTTATTTCCTGACCCCGAACCATAACCAGATTCCAATTAGCTTCTTTAGCATTGGCATAAAACTCCTTCACAATATTAACGGCAGCTGGCTCAGGTTGCGCAGTAAATACCATCCAATTTCGGCTGCGTATCATTTGAGCTAACTCCCCATCTACCCGCTCAATAGGTAGCAAGCCACGCTCAGGAATTAGAGATTTCCCAGAGGACCAATTTTTAAACCTATCACTTGCTTCGGGGCTAACAAATTTCTTTTTATCATATTTCACAACAGCTGATGAACCTGAACTTTCCCCTCTATGTCTTTTGGGAGCCATTAATAACCAATTAAACACAAATCAAGACCCAAAAGAACTCAAAATTTCGTTGGGGCAATCTGTCGAACACTTGGTATGCACACTTTAAAAACCCTTAAACAATGTTTTCCCCAAACTTATGAATAACCCAATTTAGCACAATGAAATCTCCCACAACTTGCAAGCATAAAGATAGACAATTGAAACTTAACCCAATCCCAATTGAGCCAACACAAACTCAATTGGGTTACAAGCACAACCAAATAATTCCTTTTAAATATAATCAATTCAATGCAAAGAAAATACCCTCCAAATCAATTGCACACAATTAAACTTACCGATAGATATAGCTTGTATCAAACATTCATACCCAAGTGTAGAGAAATCTTCATTCCGTTGCAACCCAAATGGAGTGATGAAAATTTCGCTATTTGGTTGAGTATGGAAATAAGGTTGGACTTGATTTTTGGGGGAGATGTGTTCAAGCGGCTCGTTTGGAGATTGAATAAGAGAGATGGGGTGGCTGAATCACAATAGAAAAAGGAAGAAAGGAAACACATGCGGCTAAAAGAAGGAAAAAGAAAAAAAATTGATTTTTGGGGGTGAAGCCTCCTTTAGCCCGATTTAGGGTTTACCCTTTTTTTTAAGTTACCTGCCGAGCGCAGTAGGCGCTGTGGTTTATACTGAATCGAGTGCTAACAGCGCTGTCTTGCAGAATCATTGCATTGTGTCTAGCGCCTCAGGCGCTGCGATTGATTAAGGACCGAGCGCTAACAACGCTTATATATCAGAAGCTATGGCTTGGTTGAGCGCCTAGTGCGCTGGAGTTGTGACTGACGCGGGCGCTGCAGGCGCTGACTTGCAGAAGCTTGTGCCGGCTCAAGCGCTGCTAGCGCTGGTGACACCATGACCCAAGCGCCAAGGGCGCTACTATGTAGTGTGTTTGAACTGGGCCTAGCACTTCAGGCGCTGGGTTGGCTTATTGTCAAACGCTATAGGCGCCCAAATTATACTTAGTCAAATATTTTTTTTTTATTTCAAGCTCTACTTGCACACACATCAACCCAAATCCAATATTAGTTACAGAAACCCCTTTTTTTTTGTTTTTTTCTTTTTTAACAAAGTCAAATGACTAAACTAAAGCAAAATAAAAAATTAAAATGCTGGGTTGCCTCCCAGATAGCGCTAAGTTATAGTCAATTAGCTTGACTGTCTCTAATTCTCATGTCGCAGAAAGGATTAAGGTGACTTTATGTCTGTCCACCTCGTCCCCAAAGTAATGCTTCAGCCTCTGTCCATTCACCTTGAACGACTGGTCTGGGAATTTATCGTATACTTCAATCGCACCATGCGGAAAGACCGTCTTCACTATGAATGGTCCTGACCATCTTGATTTCAGCTTCCCAGGAAAAAGTTTAAGTTTGGAATTGAAAAGTAAAACCCTTTGACCTGGTTCAAATGTTCGTTCGATGATTTTACGATCATGCCATCTCTTCACCTTCTCCTTGTACAACTTTGAGTTTTCATAAGCCCGAAGTCGAAACTCATCCAACTCATTGATTTGTAGTAGGCGCTTCTCCCCTGCAGCTGTCGAATCAAAGTTCAACTTCCGAATTTTCCAATATGCCTTGTGTTCTAGCTCCATAGAAAGATGACAAGCTTTTCCATAAACCAACTGAAACGGTGACATACCCAACGGAGTTTTGTAGGCAGTCCTATATGCCCACACAGCGTCATCCGGCTTCAAAGACCAATCCTTCCTCGTCGGATTCACAATTTTTTCGAGGATTCTTTTAACTTCCCGATTGGATACTTCAGCTTGGCTGTTCGTCTGTGGGTGGTTGTGACGCCCCCAAATTCTCTACTCTCTCTGTAGCAGAATTTGTGCTCACGTGGAACTATACAACTGTAAATACTCAATAATATACGACTTCTATTTATCCAAGATTCACAGTATCCCATAACAGGTACTAGTTCCGGCCAGAACGTTGTCTGTGTTTGGATACCCTCACTTAGATATATAGATTCATATCTTATGAATATCTCTTTCATATCAATATTCCCTATCTATCTGACATTCACAGTATTAATGATAAGATTGTCCATAGAACTGAGGGGCGCATTCCGGTAAAGATGGCACCTTACCGGCGCTCATTAAGTGTAACCCCAGAACTTATAGGATTCTCAACATCATTTAGATACCCTCATTCAGATGTATAGTTCATATAGACACTGTATTTAACTTAGTACAACTATTCTAAAGGATTTAAAGATCAGAGTGTAACGCATTCTGTGACATAAAGGATCATAATATATTACATAACATTTTGTTCGGTTACATCATTCGTTATACTAAGTTATTACAAGAACAAGTCTTTAAAAGACTTAAAGTATTCAACAACAGAAATAAAACTTAATAAGCATGGCTTTTCCCCTTGTTAGTCCCAGACGTGCCAGGGATATCATTTATAGCTGCAAAAGAAGATATGCGCAAGAATGAGCTACAAATGCTCAACAAGTTCATTTGAATATATAAGCACCATGTGTTTGATTTGAAAGATACCAACAATGTATACTGAGGGTTCTGTATAAGACCATATATTTCATTTAGTTATATCAGTCTTTAAAGACTTAGAACCATTTGAGTTTTGGATATCTGGTAGGTGATCAGCCTCACCAATATCCTAGGAGTATGCATATCATCCTACCATTTGTGGTCAATATATTATCGACATTTATTGGCCTTCCTATGAAGGCATTTCTATTTACTCAATATAGATGTCTTACCAAACAATTTGGTTTAACACAACAATTTACGCTCGAATAAACAATATATGAATAATGATTCATTTCTTAAGTTATGCTGAACAAGAAGCAATAACTTCATAATAAGTGGAGTAAGGTTAGGACACTTGCCTTAGCGTAGCTCACTATAATTTAGTACAATCGGTCAACGCACGTAGTCTACGTATACCAATAATAAGTGTTAGCACGTATATAAACATGTATCACGTTAATCTAAACAAGTTTCATTAAGGTTCGACGTTGATTCGGTATCTCGGTCGCGTCCTTAATGGCTAAACACATAGATTGTTCGATGAAACTTCATTTGGAAGTCTAATTATTAGTCTAAATAATTTAATTATTATTTATAACATTTTTAGAAGCTTGATATTATTTTTAAATAATTTTCAGAAGCTTGGAAGTATTTTTAAATAATTTTACAAGTTTAGTGATATTTTTAAATGATTTAATTATCATTTAGAATAATTTTAAAACATTTAATATGTTATTTAAATAATTTATTTGTTATTTAGAATATTTTTATATACTTAAAATATTATTTAAATGATTTATTTATCATTTATAATATTTTTAGAAAGATAGAATATTATTTAAATGATTTATTTTATCATTAATAATATTTTTAAACTTTATTTTATCATTAAAATAATTTATTTATTACCTATAATAATTTTTAAAACTTAATTTGATATTTAAATGATTTAATTATCATTTATAACATTTTTTTTAAATACTTAATATATTATTTTAATGATTTATTTATCATTAATAATATTTTAAATATTTAATATTTTATTTAATTATTATATATAATAATTTTATTTACCTAAATATCATTTTTAAATGATTAATATAATTATTTAATAATTTAATATCATTTTTAAATAATTAAAACAATTATTAAATTATTTATCATAAATATTATTTATTATTTAATTAAATTAAATAATATTTCAGAATATATAAAAATATTAAAAATGAATTTTTATAATTTAAAAATGAATTTTCGAATTTATTTATTAATTATTAATAATTATTTAATATTTATTTTATATTTTATAATTTATTTAATTAATTTTTATTTTATTTTTATTAAAAATCCGTCGCTAAAGGGCTTTAGCGACGGTCTGCATAGAATCATAGGTTTCTGGGTTTGCTTATGAATTTTGTCGCTAAAGGTGTTCTTCATGAAGAACACTTGGTCAACGTCCAACAGTGACTTTTGACCTCAAATTAATCTCAGCTGGTTTGATGTTTGTTCTTGATTTTTGTTTGTTGTTATATCTAGCATGGTAGAGTATAACGACATACCAAATTTCACCTCAAATTATATCATATCATGATCTAAAAAGCATGGTCAAACTACCCCGTTCATGACTGTTCTTGAGTTTCTGGGTAACCCAGAAACTCATCCAGTCATAACGGTCAACGTGGTTTGACTGTTAATTTCGTTCAACTGGTTGATTGTTTAGGTGTTTTAATGATTCGAGATTGTAGTTCATATATCATACAACAACTCTACATCAATAAACTACACAAACTATGTCATCTAGGTCATTTCTGGGTTGATCAAAAGTACTCTGACATCAAACTGTCAGACATTCATACGATTTCTGGGTTACCCAGAAATCAGTCCTCCATGGTCGGTCAATGGGTTTTGACCATTAATAACTTTCAACCTAGAGATAATTTAACTATTCTACCAATTGGATCTTAAAGCTAACATGGCATACTACTGATTCATGCTTTAAAACACATCAAACAAACATTTTAAGCTGATCAAAAGCTCTGACAAAAAGGCTTGTCAGACTGTTCTTGACTGCCAAGAACAGTTTGAGTTTTTGGCTTGATTTTCATATCTAGATGTTATGTAAACATGTTTTAACCACCCAGATCACTAAATAACATATTAACAAGGATTCCTAAACATCTAAAACATAAAAATTTTGCAGGCTTGAAGATCAAACATAAATTAGGGTTTTGTGCACCTTTTTCTTTAAAAATTGATTTCTGGCTTCTGATTCTGAGCTTGTGGTTGCTAGGGCTTGTTTAGGCTGGTAATATAAGTGTATAGGTTCACAATTTCGTAGGTTTAAAGCTCAGCATCTCATTCTTCTTATAGCAATTCCAAATTAGGGTTTCCTAGCTAATTTCCAAACTTTTGCCTCCTAAAATATCTAGCCAATTAACTTGTGCTGCTTATGACCTGGCCTAATTCACCTACTTGTGCTGGAGTGTGTCAAGCATAAGCTTGCACACTCCTAGCTTCATTTTCATTGGCTAGGATTTTATTTTTGCTTTATTTACTTACTAATTAAATCTAGATTTTTGTTAATCATGATTAGGATGTTAATTTAGATTTAGTAATACCTTAATTAAGATATTGTATCTTAATTAAGATTTATAACTCCATAATTTAGTGTTCTTGAATCAAATTAGGGTTTTAGGGTTTCTAATTAGGGTTTAGGGTTTTCAATCCTATAATTAGGGTTTCAATCTTTCGTTTAGGGTTTAATTTAATCTTAATAATTCATAATTAAAATTATGATTCATTATTTAAATCTTAATTATATTAATTAAGATTATGGTACAATAATTAGGGTTTTAATTAATCAATTCAGACAATTATTATCAATTAGGGTTTTCAACTTAGGGTTTCTATTTCCGTGTAACATTTTAAACCCTATTTAACTTATTTTAAAATTTTATCAGTTAATATAATATTATATTAATGTCGAAGCACGACAAAGCACTTCGTCAATTCCAAGCACGACACAGCAGCTTACAAAAATAATTTGCCGAAACACTTCTCGGTGAATTCGCCGGAAGCACGACAAATCATTTTGTCCGATTAAGCACGACACAGCTGCTTGGCGAAATTTTTTTATTTGACCTAATTGTTTAATAAAATACACAATCACATAATACAAAGTCAGATTAAGAAATTTTATTTCATAAACACATAAATTACATTTACAAATCTTATTAGGGTTCGGAATATCACATTCACCCCCACTAATTTACAGTGCAGTCTATAAAAATAAATGTGGGTAGTTATCTCGCATTTTACTCTCGAGCTCCCACGTAGCTTCCTCAATATTCTGATTTCTCCAGATAATCTTAACTGAAGGTATCTTCTTATTTCGCAAATTTTGTTCTTTCCTATCCACAATTTCAATAGGAATTTCTTCATATGATGAGTCCTTCTCGATTTGAATGGGTTCGTGATCGATAACGTGTTTATAATCAGGTTTGTACGGTCGTAACGCGGACACATGAAACACGTTATGAATATGTTCTAGTTCAGGAGGTAGGGCTACCTCATAGGCTACCTCACCTATCCTCCTTAATATTTGAAATGGCCCAATAAATCTCGGACTCAATTTGCCTTTCTTGCCGAAACGTATTTTTCCCTTCCACGGAGATACTTTTAAGAACACGTGACTACCAACTTCGAAATCTTGTAACTTCCTGTGTTGATCAGCATATTTCTTCTGTCGATCTTGTGACGCTTGTAATCTTCCCCGTATAACTCGAACTACCTCCGTGGTTTGTTGCACTATTTCGGGTCCTAGCATTTGTCGTTCCCCAACCTCGTCCCAACATAAAGGCGTCCTACATTTTCTTCCATACAAGGCTTCAAAAGGTGGCATTCCTATGCTGGCATGGTAACTATTGTTGTATGCAAATTCTACCAAAGGTAATGGATCTTCCCAACTTCCCTTGAAATCCATGATGCAAGAGCGCAACATGTCTTCCAATGTCTGGATGGTTCTCTCACTCTGACCGTCAGTTTGTGGATGGTAGGCTATACTTAGTCTCAACTGAGTTCCAAAATTTTTCTGGAGACTTATCCAAAAATTTGAAGTAAATCGTGGATCTCTGTCTGATACTATAGAAACAGGGACTCCATGTCTAGAAATGATTTCATTGATGTAAAGTCTGGCTAACTAGTCTAGATTGAAGTTGATTTTGATGGGTAGGAAATGAGCTGATTTGGTAAGATGATCTACAATCACCCAAATGGCATTATGACCCTTTTGTGTAGTTGGAAGGCCAACTACGAAATCCATGGTAATATGCTCCCATTTCCACTCAGGAATTTCTGAGGGTTGTAATAATCCACTTGGTTTCTGATGTTCAGCTTTAACCCGTTGACATGTTAAACATTTACTTACCCATTCCGCTATCTCTCTTTTCATATTAGACCACCAAAAATGTTGGCTCAGGTCTTTATACATTTTTGTACTCCCTGGATGTACAGCGAACTTAGAACTGTGGGCTTCATTCAGTATTTCGTCTTTTAGTTCTTGTACTGAAGGTACCCAAATTCTATTTTCGTATCTTAGTACTCCCTCCTTATCCACTATAAACTTAACATTCTTTTTATGAGTTATGTCAGTCTTACACTTTTGACATTCTGCATCCGTCTCCTGTAGTTCTTTGACTTTATCCAATAAAGTCGAACTATCCTCCATGACAAATAACTTTTGGGTAGAGTTAACTGAAACTCTTACCTCGACCTCAAGTTTGTCAGACTCTTTTATCAGTACCTCGTTATTAGTCATCACAATCAATTTCTCCTGGTTCTTCCTACTTAGTGCGTCTGCTACGACGTTGGCTTTCCCTAGATGATATAAGATCTCACAATCGAAATCCTTTATCAACTCTAGCCATCTCCTTTGTCTCATATTTAACTCCTTCTGTGTGAAAATATATTTCAGACTCTTATGATCTGTATATATCTCACACTTCTCCCCGTACAAATAATGCCTCCAAATTTTCAAGGCAAATACTATGGCGGCTAAGTCAAGATCATGCCTAGGATACCTCCTCTCATAATCTTTGAGTTGTCTTGATGCATATGCAATCACCTTCCCATGTTGCATTAACACACATCCTAACCCCTTGTGTGATGCATCACTATAAACAACGAGGCCTCCTGTATCATCTGGTAAAGATAATACTGGTGCCATACTTAACCGCTTCTTCAACTCTTGGAAGCTTTCTTCACATTTGTCTGTCCAGACGTACTTTACCGTCTTTCGAGTCAAATTGGTTAGCGGGGTCGCTATCTTTGAAAAATCTTGTATAAAACGCCGATAATACCCTGCTAAACCGAGAAAACTTCTTACTTCTGTTGGAGTTGTTGGTTGTTCCCAATTCACAATCGCTTCTATCTTGGCTGGATCTACCGCTATTCCATTCTTGTCAATGACATGGCCCAAGAACTGGACTTGTTCCAACCAGAATTCACACTTGGAAAACTTTGCATAAAGTTGTTCCTTGCGTAATATCTCCAATACGCTTCTTAAGTGTTCAGCATGCTCCTCTTTTGTTCTCGAGTATACTAAAATATCATCGATAAACACTACGACAAATTTGTCCAAGCATGGTTTAAACACTCTGTTCATTAAGTCCATGAATGTTGCCGGCGCATTTGTTAATCCAAAAGACATCACAAGAAACTCATAATGTCCGTAGCGTGTCCTAAACGCTGTCTTCGGCACATCTTCTTTTCTTACCTTTAATTGATGATAACCCGATCGTAGGTCGATCTTTGAAAAGTATTCGGCCCCTTTCAACTGGTCAAACAGATCATCAATTCATGGTAAAGGATATTTGTTCTTTATTGTTAACTTATTTAATTCTCTATAATCAATGCATAACCTTAACGTTCCATCCTTCTTCTTTACAAAGAACACCGGTGCTCCCCAAGGTGAAACACTGGGTTGTATGTACTTTTTGTCTAAGAGTTCTTGTAGCTGCACAAGTAACTCCTTCAACTCTACAGGTGCCATTCTGTACGGTGCCTTGGAAACTGGTGTCGTACCAGGTGCTAGATTGATAACGAACTCGATCTCCCTATCCGGAGGTAGACCGGGTAAGTCATCTGGAAACACGTCCGGAAATTCTCTAACTACAGGTATTTGATCTAGCTTTACTCCTTCCTTTCGAGTATCTACTATGTATGCCAAATAGCCTGTACAACCCTTCCTAAGCAATCTCTCTGCTTGTATTACTGTCAGACAATGAGATCGTTTAGGTAAACAAGCCCCTTTGAACACTACTTTTCACTCTGAAGCAGTCACTAGATTTACTCGCTTCCGCTGGCAGTCAATTATTGCATTATAATTCACCAGCCAATCCATGCCTAAAATTATATCAAATTCCCCTAGTTGTATGGGAATGAGGTTCACCAGAAACTTGTGTCCTTTAATCTCTACGACACAATTCTTATATATGGTTCTGACGGGAATTATTTCATTGTTTGCGATTTCCACCTTAAAAGGTATGTCTAAGTCTTCGCATGGCATTGACAATTTCTTAGCAAAGCTATTAGACGCAAATGAACAAGTAGCACCAGAGTCGAACAACACATATGCATTTAAAGTGTCGATAGGGATGATACCTGTTACCACGTCTGGTGCAGCAACAACATCCCTTATCGTCATATTAAACGTTCTTGCGGTTGGACGACCTGGACCCCCAGCTCCTGCTACTGTTGGTTTGGAGTTATTGTTTGGGACTTGGTTTCCTCCCCCAGATTGGTCTCTGTTCCTCGGGCACCTCCTAGACACATGCCCAGTTGCACCGCAAGTATAGCAGGTGACATTCGGGTTACTCTGACGAGTATTATCATGACCCTTTTTAGGACAATAAGAGGAATAATGCCCCTCTTGGCCACAATGGTAACAAATAACCACTCTCTGGCGACACAACCCTATGTGATTCTTTCCGCATATGGCACAACGACCCACCTTATTGTTATTGTTCTGGTTTCTGTTGTTGTTGTTATTATTATTGTTGTAATTGTTACCCCTCCTCACAAAGTTTGTAGGAACAGTGGCATCCCACTTCCTCTTGTTATTATTAGTACTCTCTGTACTAACTTCTCCTTTCAACTTCCCTCCTTCACTCAGACTTCTCTTTTCCTTATGAAATTTTATTAAAGCTTCATTCTCATTTTCAGCTATGATAGCTTTCTCGAGAATTTCAGGAAAAGTTTTCACTTGAAACACTGACAACTTACTACGAATTTGGGGTTTCAATCCCTCTTCGTACCTTCTGGTCTTCCTTACCTCTGTATTAACCTGGTGTGGGGCAAACCTGGCTAATTCATTGAACTTAGCCGTATATTGGGATACGGTAAGCTCTCCTTGTTTCAATTCTAGGAATCGTACCTCCATACGATCCTGCATTGATTGGGGAAAATAATTTTCGAAGAATAGTTCCTTAAACCTAGTCTAAGGAATTATATCTTCACCTGCACGAATTTTTGTATTTTCCCACCAATGGTTTGCCTCACCCTTGAGGAAAAAGGTGGCAAAGATCGTCTTTTGATCTTCGCCAACATTAGTTACCCTGAAAAACTTCTCTATCTCAGTAACCCATGTTTGTGCTTCAATAGGTTCCGCAGCTCCCTTAAATTCCGGTGGTCCTACAAGTTTAAAGTCTTTGAATATAGTGCCCTATGGATTAACTGGGGTGGGTTGAGGTGGTGGACGATTTTGTAAGGTTTCTAAGAGGATATTTACTAATTGTTGTGTGGGATTTGGTTCGGTGGTCTCAGTTCGGGCTTGGGCTCTTCGTCCTGATGCCATGGTTCTAAAATAAAGAAAAGCAAGTATAAATACAAAGATATGCTTACATAGAACTAACAATTTGATTATATAAACACAACTTGTATATAACATGCAATAACGATTACATATTCGACTAGTAGTTATATTACTACTAGTTATTACATGGATTTCCTATTTTATAACTCAAAATTTTGATATCGTACAAAGTACAACACATAAACTTAAACACTACTAAACTGCGCTATCACGCATCCCCTTATAAGCATCTCGTATCATATGACCGACTACTGCTCTATAGATCATATAATCATCCTTCTCCTCTTCCACAGGATACCTAAATACCCTTCGTTCTAGGCCATCCATTGCAGCCTTACACTTCCTATCGGCTCTGTATGCCTGCATCTGTGCCTCCTGTTTCTCCCTCTGAGTGTTCTGGAGAAGTGCCCTCAGACGCCGAGTCGCATCTCGCTCACTCTCCAGTAACCCTGTCGCTATGACTGCCCGAGAGTTAGCAGCCTCTAGCTCTACCGTCGACTGCTGCACCAACTCAATAACTATCTCTTTGTGTCTATCGATACTCATCATCTGGCCTGCTCCAATATCCTCCTCAGAATCAGGGTCTACTAACTGCCCATCTACCGGGTGCTCTGCCTCCTCTGCATCTAATATCTCCTCGTCATGGATAAGTTCCTCCTCCTCTGGGTCTTCATCTTCTAAATCTAGCTCAGGGGTAGCCGGCTCGTAATCAGGCACCTCATCGGGCTGACTGTCTGATAACCATCCTATGTGTTGATTTACTCCTACCATCCTACAAAAGAATTTTAATTTATTTAGTATTTATGGGGAAACAAATTTACACATAAGATAAAGCTTTTAAGATTATTTTATGTATGATTAAGTATTTTACGGACTCAACGACTATATCCTAAGGTATTTCCCAACTACCTTAGAGCTATAATCTACAGCTCTGATACCAACCTGTGACGCCCCCAAATTCTCTACTCTCTCTGTAGCAGAATTTGTGCTCACGTGGAACTATACAATTGTAAATACTCAATAATATATGACTTCTATCTATCTAAGATTCACAGTATCCCATAACAGGTACTAGTTCCGGCCAGAACGTTGTCTGTGTTTGGATACCCTCACTTAGATATATAGATTCATATCTTATGAATATCTCTTTCATATCAATATTCCCTATCTATCTGACATTCACAGTATTAATGATAAGATTGTCCATAGAACTGAGGGACGTATTCCGGTAAAGATGGCACCTTACCGGCGCTCATTAAGTGTAACCCCAGAACTTATAGGACTCTCAACATCATTTAGATACCCTCATTCAGATGTATAGTTCGTATAGACACTGTATTTAACTTAGTACAACTATTCTAAAGGATTTAAAGATCAGAGTATAACGCATTCTATGACATAAAGGATCATAATATATTACATAACATTTTGTTCGGTTACATCATTCGTTATACTAAGTTATTACAAGAACAAGTCTTTAAAAGAGTTAAAGTATTCAACAACAGAAATAAAACTTAATAAGCATGGCTTTTCCCCTTGTTAGTCCCAGACGTGCCAGGGATATCATTTATAGCTGCAAAAGAAGATATGCGCAAGAATGAGCTACAAATGCTCAGCAAGTTCATTTGAATATATAAACACCATGTGTTTGATTTGAAAGATACCAACAATGTATACTGAGGGTTCTGTATAAGAACCATATATTTCATTTAGTTCTATCAGTCTTTAAAGACTTAAAACCATTTGAGTTTTGGATATCTGGTAGGTGATCAGCCTCACCAATATCCTAGGAGTATGCATATCATCCTACCATTTGTGGTCAATATATTATCGACATTTATTGGCCTTCCTATGAAGGCATTTCCATTTACTCAGTATAGATGTCTTACCAAACAATTTGGTTTGACACAATAATTTACGCTCGAATAAACAATATATGAATAATGATTCATTTCTTAAGTTATGCTGAACAAGAAGCAATAACTTCACAATAATTGATAGCAAGATGTATAATACTTGCTTAATATAAGTGGAGTAAGGTTAGGACACTTGCCTTAGCGTAGCTCACTATAATTTAGTACAATCGGTCAACGCACGTAGTCTACGTATACCAATAATAAGTGTTAGCACGTATATAAACATGTATCACGTTAATCTAAACAAGTTTCATTAAGGTTCGACGTTGATTCAGTATCTCGGTCGCGTCCTTAATGGCTAAACACATAGATTGTTCGATAAAACTTCATTTGGAAGTCTAATTATGAGTCTAAATAATTTAATTATTATTTATAACATTTTTAGAAGCTTGGTATTATTTTTAAAAAAATTTCAGAAACTTGAAAGTATTTTTAAATAATTTTACAAGTTTAGAGATATTTTTAAATGATTTAATTATCATTTAGAATAATTTTAAAACATTTAATATGTTATTTAAATAATTTATTTGTTATTTAGAATATTTTTATATACTTAAAATATTATTTAAATGATTTATTTATCATTTATAATATTTTTAGAAAGATAAAATATTATTTAAATAATTTATTTTATCATTAATAATATTTTTAAACTTTATTTTATCATTAAAATAATTTATTTATTACCTATAATAATTTTTAAAACTTAATTTGATATTTAAATGATTTAAGTATCATTTATAACATTTTTTTTAAATACTTAATATATTATTTTAATGATTTATTTATCATTAATAATATTTTAAATATTTAATATTTTATTTAATTATTATATATAATAATTTTATTTACCTAAATATCATTTTTAAATGATTAATATAATTATTTAATAATTTAATATCATTTTTAAATAATTAAAACAATTATTAAATTATTTATCATAATTATTATTTATTATTTAATTAAATTAAATAATATTTCAGAATATATAAAAATATTAAAAATAAATTTTTACAATTTAAAAATGAATTTTCGGATTTATTTATTAATTATTAATAATTATTTAATATTTATTTTATATTTTATAATTTATTTAATTAATTTTTATTTTATTTTTATTAAAAATCCGTCGCTAAATCATAGGTTTCTGGGTTTGCTTATGAATTTCGTCGCTAAAGGTGTTCTTCATGAAGAACACTTGGTCAACGTCCAACAGTGACTTTTGACCTCAAATTAATCTCAGCTGGTTTGATGTTTGTTCTTGATTTTTGTTTGTTGTTATACCTAGCATGGTAGAGTATAACGACATACCAAATTTCACCACAAATTATATCATATCATGATCTAAAAAGCATGGTCAAACTACCCCGTTCATGACTGTTCTTGAGTTTTTGGGTAACCCAGAAACTCATCCAGTCATAACGGTCAACGTGGTTTGACTGTTAATTTTGTTCAACTGGTTGATTGTTTAGGTGTTTTAATGATTCGAGATTGTAGTTCATATATCATACAACAACTCTACATCAATAAACTACACAAACTATGTCATCTAGGTCATTTCTGGGTTGATCAAAAGTCTGACATCAAACTGTCAGACATTCATACGATTTCTGGGTTACCCAGAAATCAGTCCTCCATGGTCGGTCAATGGGTTTTGACCATTAATAACTTTCAACCTAGAGATAATTTAACTATTCTACCAATTGGATCTTAAAGCTAACATGGCATACTACTGATTCATGCTTTAAAACACATCAAACAAACATTTTAAGCCGATCAAAAGCTCTGATAAAAAGGCATGTCCGACTGTTCTTGACTGCCAAGAACAATTTGAGTTTTTGGCTTGATTTTCATATCTAGATGTTATGTAAACATGTTTTAACCACCCAGATCACTAAATAAGATATTAACAAGGATTCCTAAACATCTAAAACATAAACATAAAAATTTTGCAGGCTTGAAGATCAAACATAAATTAGGGTTTTGTGCACCTTTTTCTTTAAAAATTGATTTCTGGCTTCTGATTCTGAGCTTGTGGTTGCTAGGGCTTATTTAGGCTGGTAATATAAGTGTATAGGTTCACAATTTCGTAGGTTTAAAGCTCAGCATCTCATTCTTCTTATAGCAATTCCAAATTAGGGTTTCCTAGCTAATTTCCAAACTTTTGCCTCCTAAAATATCTAGCCAATTAACTTGTGCTGCTTATGACCTGGCCTAATTCACCTACTTGTGCTGGAGTGTGTCAAGCACAAGCTTGCACACTCCTAGCTTCATTTTCATTGGCTAGGATTTTATTTTTGCTTTATTTACCTACTAATTAAATCTAGAATTTTGTTAATCATGATTAGGATGTTAATTTAGGTTTAGTAATACCTTAATTAAGATATTATATCATAATTAAGATTTATAACTCCATAATTTAGTGTTCTTGAATCAAATTAGGATTTTAGGGTTTCTAATTAGGGTTTAGGGTTTTCAATCCTATAATTAGGGTTTCAATCTTTCGTTTAGGGTTTAATTTAATCTTAATAATTCATAATTAACATTATGATTCATTATTTAAATCTTAATTATATTAATTAAGATTATTGTATAATAATTAGGGTTTTAGTTAATCAATTCAGACAATTATTATCAATTAGGGTTTTCAACTTAGGGTTTCTATTTCCGTGTAACATTTTAAACCCTATTTAACTTATTTTAAAATTTTATCAGTTAATATAATATTATTGTGACGCCCCCAAATTCGGGTCTCCAAATGCCCGGATCCGGTCATCACGATCCAACATAAACATCCACCTATAACAACATATGGTATCTAAAATGCGGAATAAAATAAACATACGTTGTTCATTACAAGGTGTTACTAGTCCCAGAATACGATTAACCTTAAACATTTACACAATCCATACCCTAAATAGCTATCAGGGTTTAAATTACATTAACAGTAATTAATTAACACATGCATCTAAGGTCTGCTACGAGAAGTCTATCATTTCATCTTTTCTTTCCCTTTGTTCTTCCCTGACGTCTCGGGTTTAGCTGCAATGAAGTCATGATATAGCAAGAATGAGCAACGAGTTTGCCCAGCAAGTTTAAAGTATGACAATAAGGATATATCATGATGAAGGAAATATTAAGGAATTTCAACATTTGAAAAATCAGAAGCAAGAAAATAATTGCTTTTAAAACAATTGATAGTCAAATAGACTTCGAACGATAACTTCCAAAGGAGTCAATAGCTGGTTGACCATCTGGTTACTGGCTACAGAATAACGTACTTGAGGGGATCAGCCTCGCGTACCCTATGTATATGCATAACATTTAATTCTGCTATTTGTACCTTATATACGGTACGTGGGGTACTCCCCTATAAATAAAGGGGTGTTCATACAGTCTAAGAATCCTCACCATTGATTGGTTCGGATAGCTTTTATAAATTTCACATACTTTGTCTGACCGAACAAAGGTTCAGACTTAATTATGAATAGTTCCTAAATCTCGGAACTTAAATAAATGTACAAATTCAAATGCACGAGTGCGAATGTCAATAAATACATAGAGGTGGAATAATTTTAAAAGTAATTAGACCACTCAAAGCATGCTTGGAGATAAGATTCAAGCTTAAAGAATAATTTGCACCAATGTATGTATACCTTTTTGCACGAATTAAAATTGTGCATAAGGTTTAGAAATTTGCTCAATGTAAAAGTTGAGTAAGGAAGGACTTGCAATAATGTAAGAAGTTTAGGGTTAGGAACTTGCCTGTTTGCTCAGCTACAGATAAACTTAGCTTTAATTAATTGATCTCGAGTGACCTATCATTGGATAAAGCCGACTTATCAATTATTATAACATGATTGTATCTTGGCACGCTTTACTATACCATTTACTTAGCAAATAAATAATTCATCATTTAACATTAGTTAAACGGAAATTATTAATGACCTTTAGCTATTATTTCAACAGATAATAATTAATCATGGTCACTATCATTTGTATACTCAATTTATTACCTTTAATTGTATCTAGGTATGGTTCAACAATACTTATTTATTCTTTATAAAATAAATTTATTTTGGTTTAAAGATAACAGAAAACCCTTGACCATTTATTTAGTTTACTCTTAATTACTATTTACCTTAAGGTAATTTAGTAATTATTACTCTTGTTCCTTATGCAACATTAATTAAATATTTCCTGTATAAATCCTACCCACACTTAATATTATTAAGAAATCCTTGAGTGTTTATTTAAGGACGGAAATAAATAACTATCTTATTTATCACACTCATACTTAATCATTATTTCATTAATGATTAAGTAACTATTATCCTTATTATTTCGTCAATTCATTCATATTTAATTATTATTATCATTAAATAATAATTTAAATTTTTATTATTTATAAATAAATAATAAATATTATTTTATTACTTTGTTCATACTTATAATGATTGAACCATAATCAATTATTCATTAGCTTTATTTATTAACTATATTTATACTTGATTATTATTTAATAGTAGTTAAACAATAATCGAATATTTATTAGCTTTATTTATTATTTAAGAGTAAATAATAAATAATTAGATTATTAAATTTGTTCCTACTTAATTATTACTTAATAACAATTTAGTAAGTATTACCTTTATTAATCAACAGATTATAAGTTTTATTCGTACTCAGTTATTATTTAATACTAATTAAATGATAGTTTAAACTTTGTTCACTCATAACTATTATGATAATTAAATATTTACTATTTATATTAAATAATTGGTAACTACTAACTTTAATTAAATATTTATTATCTTTATTTATATTCCATAATACTTCACTTTATTCATACTTAATTATTATTTCATTAATAATTAAATATTTATTATCCTAATAAATAATTTATTTACTTATACTTAATTATTATTTTAATGTTAATTAAATAATAATTAAATATTTATTATCCTTATTAATTATTCATTGCTAAATAATTACTTTATTAACTTTACCTAATTATTATCTAATATTCATTAAATAATAATTTAATTGTTTTATTAGTGTATTATTACAACTAATAATTTATTCCATAGTATTACCCCAGTTTATTGCAACAATAGTACCGCCCTAGTCACACTGCCATACAGACCCATGCTAAGATCATGCTTGGTCCTAATAGCAAATGCAGAACACCCTTGTTCTAAGATTGTTAGCAAATACGTACTAACACATTACCAAAAGGAAATCTGAGAAATTTCTTTTATACAAGGTTACTGACCAAACTTTTAGCCCAGATTTTGTTCACTTAGACATTATAGCAACCAGTTGGTGGGCCTATTGGTTTCTTCGATTACTAACCATAACAGCTTAAACCACAACCACCAACTATCACTGTAACCCCATGGCTTTCATACACAGTTTTTGGCAACAACAACATAACTCAATAGCAACAAAATTCGACTAAATAGAATGAAGGAAATTACACAGCAACATGGTCCCAATACAGAAGATCAATAACCCAATACAGAGAAATGATTAAACTAGTACAAAGGAACAAAGTATTCCCAATACAGAGAAGCAATAGCCAAATACAGAGAAACAAAAATTTAAATTAAAGCTACTCAGTCACCACCTTGTTAACGATCGGACTGCAGTCTTCCTCCTTCTACCGAAATAGACGGTATAACCTTGGGACATTCACTCCAATTGGAACCCACGTTCAAACACCCCTGCTCCCTCTCTCACTTTAATTTGAACCCTAATTTTTGTCTAAATTTGGGACTCACAAACAAAGGGATTTGGCAGAGGTAGGGGTTCAATTTATAGGGAAAAAAATTTACCCAAATTGGATGGTTATTACCTTAATTGGCCGGTTAAGGACCATCGGTCGGAAGGGGGTGGCGATTGATGGTACACATCACGCCGACTGTGAACTCGCCAGTCAATTCCTCGAGCGTCGTACCCCCACCGGTCGCGTCGTCGAATTTTGAAACCCTTGGTCCACGCGAAGCTTGCACCTTCTGGTCCGAACAATGGCGCTTGGTCGGTCGATAGCCTCCCCGCTTGTCCGCTGGTTGCTTTGCGCTGTCGCCAGCGTACGCCTGGCGACTCTCCCCCCGTCACTCACTCTCGTCCCGTCCGATTGATTGAAGGTTGGGTTTCGCTTGGCTTGGCCTTAGCTGGTCTACTCCCTACTCCCCCTTCCGTCGTTATCTGGTCTCTGGCTCGGTTATCCCCAACAATCCCACCGATTGACTTGAATTGTTACCCAAATGTCCTTAGTAGTTTGAATGACCCGACTCGGTTAGGAGGAAAAAGGAATTGGGCTCCCTCAATTTAAGTTGGGCTGGCTAAAAACGAAAGTGACGCAATGGAAAATGAATGGAATTTGGCCCAAATCCAAAATAACTAAAAAGAAATGGCCAATCCAAATGAAAGAAAAGGCGACCCAATTTAAATTAACAATATTTTATTCTAATATCTAAATTGAATAATTAATTCAATTAATTATTTAAAACATTTGTTTCCACAATGATTCCTCGTTCAAATTATTTAAATCCGAAATTGATAAAATTATTTATTTAATCTTTCCAAATTTCCTTGCCAATAAGTTCGTAGGGTTGACTCACTGATTTATTCGGACTGTCAGTGAGTCCCTTTAATGCAAGGAAAATTTACTGGACCACATAATTATACAATTAAATAATAATGTGTACATTGAATCCAATTAAGTTCGAAAATTTATGTAAAATAAATTTCATACATCAAAATAATTTGATACCAAATTTAAAATTTCCTGGACATTACAATTATATTAATGTCGAAGCACGACAAAGCACTTCGTCAATTCCAAGCACGACATAACAACTTACAAAAATAATTTGCCGAAACGCTTCTCGGTGAATTCGCCGAAAGCACGATAAATCATTTTGTCCGATTAAGCACGACACAACTGCTTGGCAAAAAAATTTTATTTGACCTAATGGTTTAATAAAATACACAATCACATAATACAAAGTCAGATCAAGAAATTTTATTTCATAAACACATAAATTACATTTACAAATCTTATTAGGGTTCGGAATATCACAGTGGTAAGTTGTAGCAATACGATAGTTCACCCCATACTTAGCCAACAAAGCTGTGAACTGCCGGTTGCAGAACTGACTACCTTCATCACTAATAATAGCCCTCGGAGTCCCAAATCTATTGAAAATACTGCGATGCAAAAACTTTAGGACTACCTTGGCATCATTTGTCGGGAGTGCTGCCACTTCTACCCATTTAGACACATAGTCAACTGCTAACAAGATGTAGAGATTACCGCACGAAGACACGAAAGGACCCATGAAATCAATCCCCCAAACGTCGAAAACTTATACTTCAAGGATTGTATTCAAAGGCATTTCATTCCTCTTTAAAATATTACCAACTCTCTGACATCTATCACACCGCTGAACAAAACTGTAAGCATCTTTAAAGATTGTCGGCCAGTAGAATCCTGCTTGAAGTACTCTAGCCGCTGTTCTCTCTCCTCCATAATGTCCTCCATATACAAAAGAATGGCAATCCTGTAAAAGCCCTTCAGTCTCACTATATGGGATACACCTTCTTATCATTTGATCCGCACACTGTTTAAACAAATACGGCTCATCCCATATATACCATTTAACATCGTGCAGGAACTTTTTCTTTTGCTGCCCCACCAAGTCAGAAGGTATCATCTTACTCACCAAATAATTTGCGTAGTCCGCAAACCATGGCACTTCCCCTTGCACCACAAACAACTGCTCATCCGGAAAGGATTCATTAATTTCAACTTTGCCTTCTATCTCCCTTTCCGGCTGCTCTAGTCGAGACAAGTGGTCTGCCAATTGGTTTTCGGTACCCTTCCTATCCTTGATCTCCAAATCAAATTCTTGCAAAAGCAATATCCACCTGATCAACCTGGGCTTTGCATCCTTCTTCGCCACTAAGTGTCGAATTGCTGAGTGATCCGTATACACTATTACCTTTGTGCCTATCAAATATGACCAGAATTTATCAAAGGCATACACCACTGCCAATAACTCCTTCTCTGTGGTGGTGTAGTTTAACTGTGCATCTGTAAGGGTCTTGCTGGCATAGTATATCACATGAAACATCTTCTCCTTCCTTTACCCCAAAACAGCCCCTACTGCGTAATCACTGGCATCACACATAAGCTCAAACGGCAACTCCCAATCTGGTGCTGTGATAACTGGTGCTGACGTTAACTTATTCTTTAAATGCTCAAATGCCCTCATGCAAGCCCCATTAAAATTAAACTGTGCATCCTTCTCCAATAAACTGCACAATGGTTTAGTTATCTTGGAGAAGTCCTTGATGAATCTGCGGTAGAAGCCTGCATGACCAAGAAAACTGCGGACACCTCTTACTGATGTAGGTGGAGGTAAATTCTCAATCGTTTCCAGCTTTGCCCTGTCCACCTCAATGCCTTTCTTCGACACTTTGTGTCCTAGTATGACTCCTTCTTGTACCATAAAATGGCACTTCTCCCAATTCAGTACTAAATTTGTCTCAACACATCTCTTTAAAACCATTACCAAATTTTCAAGACATAGATCGAAAGAATCACCAAATACCAAGAAGTCGTCCATAAATACCTCAACATTCTGTTCAACCATGTTTGAAAAAATCGCTGTCATACATCTCTGAAAAGTGGCTGGAGCATTGCACAACCCGAAAGACATTCTTCTAAAGGCAAAAGTGCCGTATGGACATGTAAAAGTAGTCTTTTCCTGGTCTTCTGGAGCTATCGTAATCTGATTGTAGCCTGAATACCCATCCAGAAGACAATAGTACTCATGACCCGCCAGTCGGTCCAACATCTGATCGATAAATGGAAGTGGAAAATGGTCTTTCCTTGTAGCTTTGTTAAGCTTGCGGTAGTCCATGCAAATTCTCCACCCTGTTACGGTTCGCATTGGGATCAGCTCGTTATTCTCATTGGTGACAACGGTCATTCCACCCTTCTTTGGTACGCACTGCACAGGGCTCACCCATGAACTGTCCGAGATAGGGTGGATTATTCCCGCATCCAGCCATTTCAGTATCTCCTTCTTAACCACTTCTTTCATTATAGGATTGAGCCTTCTTTGCTGTTCAACTGTCGGCTTGCTACCATCTTCCAGTAAGATCTTATGCATGCAAAAAGACGGGCTTATCCCCTTGATATCGGCTATGGTCCATCCAATAGCTGATTTAAACTCTCTAAGAACTCGTAGCAGTTTTTCCTCTTGAAAAGATGTTAGTGCAGAAGAAATAATCACAGGTAGCTTTGAATCTTTATTTAAAAATGCATACATGAGATGTTCTGGAAGTGGTTTAAGTTCAAGTTCGGGAGGTATCTCAAGAGATGGTTTCAACTTTACCGATGTCTCTCCCGCTTTCGTAAGTGGCTTGATAGGTGTTCTAAATTTTCTGAATTTGGGGGTGGTATCCAAATATTGCACAAGTTCGGCACATTCTTCATCCTCCAAATCTGAATTTTCAGCAATCACTCTCTGCAGTGGTTCATAGCCCAACAAACTTTCAACTTCGTCATGAACTATACTATCCACTAAGTTTACTCTGAAGCATTCTTCTTCATCGGTTGGGAGCTTCATTGCTTTGAAAACGTTAAACGTCACCTCCTGATCATGTACACGCATTGTAAGCTCCCCTTTCTGCACGTCTATCAAAGTTCTCGTCGTGGCTAGGAATGGTCTCCCTAGTATGATTGGTATATTTTTGTCTTCCTCATAATCCAGAATGATGAAGTCCGCCGGAAAGATAAATTTGTCCACTTTCACCAGTACGTCCTCCACTATCCCCCATGGATATGTGATAGATCTATCAGCTAGCTATAGGGAAATATTCGTTGGCCTTGGTTCCGACAATCCTAACTGACTGAATACTAACAACGACATCAGGTTGATACTTGCCCCAAGATCACACAAACATTTATCGAAGCTCATCTTTCCAATCGTGCATGGAATTGTGAAACTGCCCGGATCTTTCAGCTTTGGAGGTAATTTACGCTGAAGCACTGCACTGCATTCCTCTGTCAAGGCCACTGTCTCAAACTCGTCTAACCTTCTCTTCCTCGACAGTATACCCTTCATGAACTTTGCATAACTTGGCATTTGTTCCAATGCCTCCGCGAAGGGTATGTTGATCTGCAGTTTCTTAAAAACCTCTAAAAACTTTCTGAACTGTTTATCGTCCCTCTGCTTGTTCAATCTTTGCGGATACGAAACTTGAGGGTGAACTTGTGGTACTGTATTCACGTGCTTCTTATCTGAACTAGCTTTCTCCTTCTCTACTGACTCAGACTCATCCTTTTTCTCTTTCTGTTCAGCTTCAATTTCTCTCTCAGTTTCTACCCCAGTGTCATCCCCTTGTAAACTCGGTGCTGCTGTTTCTGGTGCATTTCCTGAATATTGCTTTCCCGATCTGAGTGTAATGGCCTGACACTGTTCCTTACCTTCTCTCCATGGATTTGCCTCTGTGTTACTTGGCAATGAACCCTGGGGCCTGCTGTTAAGCATAGTCGCCATTTGCCCCATCTGAGCTTCTAGATTTTTAATAGCCACTGCCTGGCTTTTGATCATCGCCTCTGTATTTGCCATGTACTTTAACATCATCTCCTCCATTTCTGATTTCTTTTCTTGCTGAGGTGCATATGGAGTAGGATGTTGTTGTTGAGAATATCCCGGTGGAAAAGGTGGTCGTGGAGTAAACTATTGTTGCGCTGACTGAGATGGAGACTGTTGATTCTGCTGAAATTGTTGTTGTTGATTTCCTTGATTATTTGACCAACTTAAGTTTGGATGATTGTGGTTGTTGGGGTGGTATGTGTTCTGAAACTGACCTTGGTCTTTCCTATAAGTGTTCACATACTGCACCGACTCCGAGTTGATAGCACATTGATTTGTTGAGTGGGACCCCGCGCAAATCTCACATACGAAGGCAACTGACTTGGCTTTGCTTTCTGACAACAAATCTATTTTCTTTGCCATAGCCGCCATCTGTGCTGACAACTGGGTAATAGCATCCACTTCCAACAAACCTGCAACTCTGGGCTGTGACGTTCTGGCTGTAGGATTCTGGAAATCATTTCCTGCCATAGTCTCAATAAGGTTATAAGCCTCGTCATAGCTCTTTGCTCCTAGAGCTCCACCCGCAGCTGCATCTACCATCTGCCTAGACTGTCATCCCAATCCATTATAAAATGTGTTGATCACCATCCAATCTAGCATCCCATGGTATGGACACTTCCTTAGCATCTCCTTGTACCTATCCCAAGCTTCGTATAAGGACTCACCCTGTTGTTGCTCAAATTGAGAAATTGCTGTCCTTAGTTTTGCAGTTTTAGCCATTGGGAAAAACTTGGCTAGAAATTTTTGTGCTAGGTCCTCCCATGTAGTGATTGATCCTGCAGGCAAAGAATGAAGCCAACTTCTTGCTCTATCCCTTAATGAAAATGGAAACAGTCTTAGTCGAATGGCATCTTCCGTCACCCCGTTATATCTGAATGTATCATAAATTTCAATGAAACTCAAAAGATGCTCATTAGGATCGTCTGTAGCAGCACCCCCAAACTGGACCGAATTCTGCACCATTTGAATGGTTCCCGGTTTAATTTCAAAGGTATTTGCTGCTATTGCCGGTCTGACTATGCTAGACTGCAATCCAGTGATGTTTGGCATGGAATAGTCCCTCAGAGCTTTATGCTCCTCTCTTTGCTCTACTCTTTGTTCCTCCGCTATCTTCAGAATAGTTCTTTCTAACTGTGCTTGTAAATTCCTACGCACTCTTGCTTTCCAACCTCTTCCGTCAATATTATCCTGAGCTGGTGTCAATTCTGAGTTGGATGATCGTGTGTGCATAAAAATTCTACGAGTACCTGAAACCAAAACAAAAAATAAAAATAGAAATGAGAAAATATTAGATTTGTCTAAGTCAAACAATATAGCTTAAAACTGATGATAATAATAAAAATCTAACGCCTGTTCCCTGGCAACGACCCCAAAAACTTGTTGCCTCTTTTTAAGTCTTTAATAAAAGAGCTCTAACTCGTACAAGTGTACACGGTCAAGAAGTAATACAGAGGAAGTAGAGTATCGTCCCACAGAGAAAGGATTAAATTAAATCACTATGCATCAGTTCTATCACTATACTTATTTGCCTAAACTATTGATTTACCTTTAATGGGATCCTAACTTCATTTAATAATTCATCTAATTACCACTATCATGCTAGTAAGTTCACATATTACAGAAAAGTAGCCAAGGACACTAAAATAGACATAACCATTTGTCAATGCATTATGACCTATTTACATGATACCCATACTCAATAGACACCATGTAATCACCACTATAACCAAAATCACTATATTTCTATGTGAAATTGCAATTATATTAATTTTAAGCACAAGCCCTTATTCTAGCTCCTACGGTGAAACAGTATATTGCTATTTGATTCACAAAATATTAAGCTATCCAATTAAGCCTCATATTCGCAAGTTATCACGATTACAATCCATACTTATATGTTATTTTTCAATTCCATACAAGTACTGAAATCGAATGGTGATCAAGTATTCAAACGTGCAAAATAATCATGATAAAAGTTCCTTATGATATGCAAAATAATCTAACAATCAAGTTTATAATTAGACTACATATTAAAATCCGTTAGAATCCCATAATGGAGATTAGTTCATGTCTGAACCAAAAGCCATTATGGGATCAAATGTACACATGAAAAATAAACAATCAATTGAATAATGAAAAAGTAGATTGATCAAACCCAATTGTGAATAAATTCCAAAGTAAGCTTAAACCCACATCAAAATCCAGTGCTTGAACAAAAGTAATCTACAGAATATCTCTAAGTTCTCCCTCAAAAGTAAAGTAGATTAAAATAATAAAAGTCTCCAAGTTCCTTCTTAGGGTTTCCTTCTCACTATCTGATAAATATTGACTAGAATCCTCTTCCGAATTGACTTCTTTTTTTCCTTTCCAGCTGAACTTTGGCACCCAAAATCGTGAACTAGCGCCTCTGGCGCTAGCTCAGTACTAGTCCAAGCGCTTCTGGCGCTAGCCCTTGTCCAGGAATTTACAAAAATGCCACCAAGTGTATTTTAAGCTCCAAATTTACCCTTTTGCCCCTCCAGCTCCAACCTACAATAAATAAACACAAAAACAAATAAAATAATACTAAAAACACTTAAAGACCACAATAATTAAGTCTAACAATACCTGATTGGTAGGTATAAAACCCACTCATCAACTTGCTTAGCTATTCTTTCATCACCTTATGATCTGATTTGTACTTTGAGAAATGAGGTGATCTTTATGTCATAATCATGGACTCTGAGATGTACCTTCCTTTGTTTGCAAGGAAAGACTTAGCCAACTTCAACCATTTCAGTCCTGTTATGATTCAGCCTGTAGCTCTATGATACTTGAGCTTGATCTGCATGTTTCTTGATCGTTTATCTTCTCTAGGCTGTCTGCTTCATACTCTTGTTTTTCCTTACATGGTTAAAGATAACCTTAAGATCTGCTTATCAACACTTTATATTCTCAGCAGTTACTTTACGAACTTCTGAATACTTCAGCGAATTGTCTTAAACTTTACGAACAGATAGAGTCTCTTGCAATGTGATCTTTGTGAAGATCTTCTAGTGAGAACTATGCTTAGACATTCTAAGAGTATCTACCATCTTCTTTGGGCTTCACCCTATATTCATGTCTCTTGGACTTTACGATTCTGAAGCTGACTTTACAATCTTAACTTTAGTTCAACGTCTCAACATTCAGTTCTTTTGTTCAACGAGCTTTGCTTAACTTACTGTTTCACTGATCATCTTTGCCTTCTGCTTTATCAGATAATCTTTACTTTGGATGTCAGAGTTTTGTAATTCATTCATTGAAGCAAACTCTGCACTTTCTCCTTATCTCAACCATCTCATTTTTCTCTTCACATTCAAGACGAGCATTTCAATCTTCATAATAAACTCTGCCATCATTAGTTCACTTTACGAGCTGAGCTTTTCCTCGTGAATAAGAGTGAGCTCTATGATACACCTGATGCTTTACGAATCATGAGGTTAACTCTGCGATCTATCTTCATACTACGAAACTGACAGAGTAACTCGACGATAGATTATATCCTATTTGCTATATCAGATTAATATCAATAAGATCAACCTAACATTATTTTGATCTTCCTTATCTAAGTCCTTGTACATCAAATCATTTAAGGACTTTACAAAACTTATTTGTACAAATATACATTTCTCATATCGTTCTACAGGCATCTTGATTACTCTGCTAACAGTATTTATAATACTTATACATAGAGTAACTTTTACAAATTGATCCTATCTATTACAAATGCAATTAGGATAAAGATTCAACCTAAGAAGTTTGATCATTCTACTCTAAGTCCTTGTACATAGATATCTCAGTTAAGAACTGTACAAAACTTATGCGTGCAAATATACTTCACGTGTTTTATCATCAAATCAATTACATTTGGAATCTTAAGGTTGTTCTACATAATCTCCCCCTAAAACAAACAACCTTCTAACATACATTAAGATTCCTAATAGACTATATCCTCTACCTTCAGTTGCTTTGCTTTTCCACTCACTATGCCTTTGTCTGATTATCCTTCTCCTACTAAACTATGCCTTTTTCTCCATACTAACTATGCCTTTTTCTCCCCCTTTTTGTCATCATTACGTTTTGGAGAGGCATTGCCAGTACGAGTTGTTACATTTTCTGGACGGTCTTTGAATGCAGAACTGAGTTCATTAATCTTGGCAGTTACAATGTTTATAAAGTTCTCATTCTACTGCTGAATGTCCTGAAGCTCCTCGATGGTTCTTAAGAATGTTTGATCTTGAGCATGAAGACCATATGACATGTCTTAGAGGACAGATCTTATCGGATTACTTTTAGAGAGATGGCTTACAGCTATCAAAACTGTGCGCTGAGGCTCATCAGAATTTTGGGATAAAAAGTTGATATCTGTAGGATCAGATGGATTGGATTCTTGATTCTGTTTTGATTCAGGGAATGAATAGTGAATTGGTATAAGAGTTTGTATATTGAGAGGAGTCTTCTGATCATCAATCGTAGTGTTATGAAACTCTGTGATTGGAAGGTTTAGTGAGATCTCATGGTCTGTAGAGTGTTAGGACTCTACGACTGGAACAATAGTGTTTTATCATTGTTCGCGGAGTGTTGGGACTCTACAAATAGATAGTTGAAACGAACAGATGTAAGAGATTGCTCAAGGATCGTAGAGGGAGACTCTATGACCTCTTCATTTGAATCAAAGAGTAAGGGAACAGATGAGTGAAACGCAGACATAATCGAGATAGAAATTACCTGAAAGCTATGGTAAGTTGTATAGAATGGTTCATTGTAGATTAGCAGAGTTGTAAATGATAAAACTCTTGGAAAGTTTTGTTATACCAAATTGAGGTTGGGAAACCATAAATAGCACCATCTGATGGAACTTTGGTTTTGAAGAGTTACGACCCTTAGTAGTGGTAGCATAGTCATAAAGTTCATCATTTGATTATTCTCAGGATTGTAGAGCATAGTATTTCTGTCCATCTCTAGATCATGAGAATTACTTGAGGTTTCACTTGAGCTTATTGAAGCCGGTCTAATTCTTCTGTTTTCATATTTCTTCTTGGCTTTCAACTTCCTCTTCTTTTCATCTTTTCTCTTCTTCCTTTCCTCCTTCCTTTTTGCTTTTCTTACTCTTCTTTCCTTATTCTTTTCTAGCTTTCTTTGCTTTCTCTGCTCTTTTTTTTTCATTTTTAGCTTTCTTTGCTTTCTTTTCCTTTTTATTGATTTCTCTGGTCTAAAGTTTGAGACTTCTACAACTTTATTTTTTTCACTTTCTTGAGGCTCAAGGGAATACGCCTCAATAGTAATTTCTTCCTCTTCATTTTTTGGTTTTGGTTCTGATTCTTCATCTTCAAAACCTTGTGGCACAAGTGCATTTACTTTCTCAGCCAACTCATCAAGTTCACTGGGCTCAAGTTTGACAACCTCCATGGCCTCTTCTCTTTTACTTTACTCACTTAGTGCTGAATCTTTCAAGATTGTAGCTTGAATATCTTCAGTATCTTGTGATCCTAGCACACAAGCCTTCACAATAGAATCATCATTATCAGGTTTAGGTGAAACAGTGTGTTCTTCTTCAAACCTTGGCTCAAGCCCTGGCTCTGTCTCAACCATCTTATCTTCTGAGCTTGGACTGTTTTCTAAAGTTGCTTCATTCATTTCTTCATTATTGAATTAAGACTCAAATGAGGAATCCCCTATACTTGAATCATTTTTTGTGCTAGATTAAGACATTAAAGCCTTGCTCTTTCCTTTCTTCTTCCTTATGAGTCCAGATAACTCTTCTTCTTCATCTTCATCTTCATCATCATCTATCTCTATAATCTAAGAGGGCATTGAAATGGAAGGGGATTTCCATTATTGACGAATTCTCATGCTTATTCTCTTTGGAACATTCTTGGACACTGATTTTTCTTTCTTCTTAACTTTCTTTTCTTTGATCTCCTTCTCTATATTCTTTTTTCTCTTCAGACTTCTTTTCCACAACCTTCTTTGTCATGGTTTTCTTCTTCTCGACTTTCTTTTCTTCATCCTTCTTTCTCTTCTTCAGAGGTTGATCATCAATAGGAACAAGGTCTCTATGATTCGGATTTGTATCAGATCCTTGAGATTCTTCCTCAACAGTTTTCTCTTTCCTTTGGCTTTTGAGGATTTTTGATCTTCAGAACTATCTTGAGGGATTCTTTTTCCCTTATTGTTACCCTTGCTGCTTCTTCCTGATTGCTTGGTTCTTTTGATCATTCCTGGATTCTTCTTCCAATCTTCGAATAGTTTGGGAGTGATTCTCTTGTTATAGTTTAGAACTACTCCCTTTTCATCACCAATTTTGTTCTTCAGTCTTTTCTTCAGTATTATACTCACAAATCTCCCACAGTACATCTTGGTAATTGCTTTGCCTACTACATTCTTTATTCCATCATCTTCAATCCATTTGGATAACCAATTGATGAGAATTGCTCCAAAGTTAATCTTCTTCTTTAATACAATAGCAGTCATGAACTTTAGTTAAAGTTCACTGACAGTAGCATAAGTAGTATCTTTACAGAGAATACACTTCCCAATAATATTAGCCAGAAATTTGTACTTTTAAGGGAATTCTTTCTTCTTAATCCCTTTAAGTAGTGGATTCTTCTTATTCACCATCATTTGCATTCCTTCTTCCACATTGATCATTTCAAATGAAGTAATGCCTTGATTGGTAGATCCTAAGCATCGATTTAGGTCAGATGCTCCCAGCTTCAGAGATGAACCCTTAACCTTGGTGACCAGCATTTCACCATTATACTCAGCATTAAGGCAAAATTCTTTCACCAGATTAGAATATCATAAGTAATATCCTGGTGTTGGATTCTAAACATTCAATAAGTCTGGCATCTTGAATCAGCTTTAGTATACCTCTGAACTCTTTCTCTACTTCATCGAATTTGTTGAAACAGACTTGATTTCCACTGATGACTTGATAGTTTACCATTTGGTTGAATCTTTAATTGATGATCCTGAAACTTAAAAACAAAATTGTTTAAGGAATCTGATCTTTGAAAAACTAGGGCTCAGAACTTGAGAGTTTGAAAGTTTAGACTGCAAAAGGAGAAGTGGAGAGGTCAGAGGGAAATTTGAAATGATATAAATAAGACTTCCCTTTATATTCGGCTGAGTGGGACACGTGTAAGTTGTTGATTGAGCGCATGTCCATCACTTCTGTAGTTCCCGCTGTTATGCAGTAACTTTTGGCTTTTACTTGATTTTCTCGAGCGTGAGCCTCACTTGCCATAAAGTAACTGCCTTAACTTCTCGTAGAGTTAAATTATCAGTCTTTACATTCTACGAGCTACTGTTTTGCGAACCATTTCATGATGGTTTAACGATTTCCCCATTTCTTCAATGACGGTTCTTCACTCAACGATTTTCTATTTCTTTTCTATGATGGTTCTTCACTCAACGAATCCATGACAGACTTCATTCTACGATCATTGAATCAGTCTACAATTCCTTCCTGCATAGTTAGAAACTTCCAACGAACATGGTATTAAGATTGTAGATTTAGCATTCCTCACTCACTGATTGATTTGTTAAACCTAGATTCATCCAATGGCTTAGTAAACACATCGACAAGTTGATTTTCAGTTGGAACAAAAAGTGATGACATATTTTTATTTTGAATACTATCTCTAATAAAATGATATCTAATTTCTATATGCTTTGTCCTAGAATGCATGACAGGATTATAAGTTATAGATATAACAGTAGTATTATCACAAAATATAGGGATAGACTTTATATCATATTCATAGCCAGCTAGATAATCTTTCATTCATAAGATTTGAGCACTATTACTTCTAGTAGCAATGTATATTCTGTTGATGAAGTTACATAATTTTGCTTATTGCTAAACCATGAGTCAAACTTGTTCTCTAGTAGTTGACATGTACCATCAATGCTTTTTTTTTATCAGTTTTGCATTCTGGGAAGTCATCACCTAAAAATCCAATTAGTCAAAGGGAGACTCCTTGAGATATCATAATCCCAAATTTGGAGTACCCTTGAGATATTTGAAAATCTTTTTAACAACAACTAAATGAGATTCTTTAGGATTAGTTTAAAATTTAGCACAAATATAAGTAGAGAACATGATATCAAGTCTACTTGCAATTGATCATAAAGGAGATTCTTTCATACCTCTGTATTGAGTTATTTCAATATTTTTACCAAATTTATCCTTATCAAGCTTGGTTGCAGATGTCATAGGATTCTTTATGGGAGATGTTGGTTCTATCCCATACTTCTTAAGTAGATCATTAATGTACTTAGCTTGGTTGATAAACATTCCTTCATTGGTCTGCTTTACTTGCAGTCTAAGGAAGAGGTTCAACTTACCCATCATTCTTATCTCAAATTTACTCTATATTAGTTTGGAAAATCTCTCACATAATTTTTTGTGTTAGTAGAACCAAAAATAATATCATATACATGGATTTGAACACATCGACAAGTTGATTTTCAGTTGGAACAAAAAGTAATGACATATTTTCATTTTGAATAATATCTCTAATAAAATGATATCTAATTTCTATATGCTTTGTCCTAGAATACATGACAGGATTATAAGTTATAGATATAGCAGTAGTATTATAACAAAATATAGGGATAGACTTTATATCATATTTATAGCCAGCTAGATGATCTTTCATTCATAAGATTTGAGCACTATTACTTCTAGCAGCAATGTATATTCTGTTGATGAAGTTACATAATTTTGCTTATTGCTAAACCATGAGTCAAACCTGTTCCCTAGCAGTTAACATGTACCATTAATGCTTTTTTTATCAGTTTTGCATTTTGGGAAGTCATCACCTAAAAATCTAATTATTCAAAGGGAGACTCCTTGAGATACCATAATCCCAAATTGGAGTACCCTTGAGATATTTGAAAATCTTTTTAACAACAACTAAATGAGATTCTTTAGGATTGGTTTAAAATTTAGCACAAATATAAGTAGAGAACATGATATCAAGTTTACTTGCAATTGATCATAAAAGAGATTCTTTCATACCTCTGTATTGAGTTATTTCAATATTTTTACCAAATTTATTCTTATCAAGCTTGGTTGCAGATGTCATAGGATTCTTTATGGGAGATGTTGGTTCTATGCCATACTTCTTAAGTAGATCATTAATGTACTTACCTTGGTTGATAAACATTCCTTCATTGGTCTGCTTTACTTGCAGTCTAAGGAGGAGGTTCAACTTACCCATCATTCTTATCTCAAATTTACTCTATATTAGTTTGGAAAATCTCTCACATAATTTTTTGTGTTAGTAGCACCAAAAATAATATCATATACATGGATTTGAACTAATAGAATCTTATCGCTGCTTTCATAGAAATAGTGTAGTGTCTACTCTATCTCTAGTGAATCCATTTATAATTAAAAAAGTAGTGAGTGTTTAATACCATGTCCTAGGTGCTTGTTTCTAAACGTAGATTGCTTTATCTAATCTGAAGACATAATTTTAATGAGTTTGATAGATAAAACCTGGAGGTTTTTCATCATAGACTTCATCATGATTTGGTACTGGATAAACATCTCCATTGCCTTGCCAAGTATTTTCTTCAAGAGCAAGCTATTCTACGAGCTCATACTCTGCCACTATGATCGCTGGGTTTGGCTCTAAGGCTTCAGCTTTTGCGATCGTAGTGCTAATCTCCGATGATCCAGAGAGAATGTCCTCAAAGACAGTTCAAGAGTCTTGAATTTGCAACTGGTATAAGCTCCTTGACAAAATTCATGAACTTTAAGTATCCACTTGTAGAAACTTCAATAAGGATCAATTAATCTTGATACCTGCAAGTTTAATCATTTTCTATCTTGTTACCCATTATTATTTGGGTCTTGCAATGTTAGTTTTCTTGGAAACCTAAATCTTTAAGACTTTGGGTTTACATTGTGCATGAATATTATAATAACAATATAAAAACTCTTATACTCATAATTATGATAATTATAACATCTTAGTATGTTGCATTAGTGTGTGTTTGTGTGTGTGTGTGTGCATGTATAGAACCTATGTGAATGATTAACCTTTCTTTTAGGTAAAACTCCTTTTGCTCTCACATTGTTCTGAAATTTTGAGCTTTTGTAGAGTAATGATCAGCTCTACGATTTGCACCTGGTTGGTTCGTGGAATTGATTTCATCAGACTCTACGACTCTTCGAGGTACAACTGTAGATTTGGTTATACTCTATGCTTTATCCAAAACACATAATAAAGTGTGTCCTATTGTTCTTTGAAACAATATATTAGTCAATAAACGATGAGCTGAAAGTAGTATGCACACAAGCCAATCATATTTGATATGATGTAATATATACTTTGCAATCTTATTCATTTATTAATAAAAGAATTAATTCATTAAAGGCATTTTAACTTTATATACATGGTGCTGTTATATTATATGTAATAAACTCATAGTTTTGAACAATGCTTTTAGAATCATGATGATGATCATGCTAATGAGATCTAAAATCTTAAAAAGCTTAAAACTAAAATTATTCCTAATCGTTGGATAACTAAAAGGGGATTAGTGAATACAGATAAATTGGTACATACTTTGCTTGCTTTTAGGAAGAGGATGATTGATCTCATAATCATTTGTGTTTAGACACCAAAGCAAGTATGCAGGTGCTTATTAGAGAATAAGTTCATTGAACGTGACTCGCTGAAGGAATACCTAATGGAGTTTTACTTGCCTGTCAATAGGAATTTCTCTACTGATAGTAGTACAAGTGATCCTTAGACTTGAGATCATCATAGTATCTTATGTATGATGAGTTATACTTTGACATGTCCCTTAAGACCTTTAGGGTATATTAAAGGGTATGCTTGGGTATAATAAGTTGTAGATGGAGATACATGAATGGTCAATAAAGAATCTACCACATCTAGTAAAAGATGAGAATGTCATATGTGATTCGATAAATGACAACTCAGTAGTCCTTGACCAAGACAGAATAAAATTAGAAAGGAGTTTCTAATTTACATTATTTAGAGTTGTGCATTTGTGAATCGAAATACAAATAATTAAATAAAATAAGACTTGACAATAATTTCATGTCTTATATTTAATTGGGACATTGTTTGGTAGAAGGATCGAATTGCATAGTAACTATTCGCTGAAGGTTCTTTTGTGATTAATGTTGAAATCTATATTATCTGGAAAGTCGTTGATAGCTAAAGGGGCTTACCATTATTGTAGAATAAATATTATTTATTTAAATAAATTAAATAGTTTAATTTATTTATTTAAATAAGGTTAGAATTGTTCTAATTGATTTATTCATAACCAGTTTAATATGGAGAATCTCACACCGCAAAAGGAAAATATTTATTTAAGAAGTAAATGACATAATTATAATAATAAGTTAAGTGTATTTAATTTAATTTATGGTGATAGAATAAATTAAATAACTTAATATTTATTATTTAATATTTTAGAAATATTAAATATAAATTAATAAAATGAGTCTAATTATTATTATTACTATTATTATTATTTGATTTCTTTTTGAGAATTAATTAATAAAAGTAATCTCATAAATTACTAATTGGATTATGAATTTAATTAATTAAAAAACTTTAATTAAAATAAAACCATATTCCTAAATAGTTTAGGAGGGTTGCCTACATCTATAAATAAAAGGAGTCTTATTATGTATTAGGGTGACATACGCTTCCATAAGATTTGGGAGAGTACTTAAAATTTTTATAGAGATAGAAGCTAGGGTTTTGCCAACACCCATCTTCTTGAATACATATTATTCCTTGGTGGATCACCTCTAGAGGCCAAACACTTGAGTGGCTAACGTTGATCAAAGAAAGGAATCTAATCGGTAAAATTCGAGGAGAACGTGAAGGATTTGGAGTTGAACTCGTACCTATGGAAACACAGTTCTACAAGGGTGTGATTCTGTTTCTCTATCTCTTTCGTATAATTGATAATTGCGCATAAAGATTGATCCTGGTTATGCTTTGTAAAAATTTTAAGTTCAGATTTTGACATGCTTCCTCTATTTATATGCAATCTTATTGTATGTTCATGGATATTACAAACCTAACAGTGGTATTAGAGCCAAACTTTATGCGAATTATTAATTATTTTGATTCCGTATATGTATGGGTATGTGTTTAGAACAATTTAATTGGGCATAATTGTTAGTATAGAATCTTTTTTTGGGAGAAAATTGTAAAAATCGAGATATGAAAAAACTAGAAACGGAAAGGACAGAAGCCTCGGAGCCGTGGCACTGGGCTAGGGCCACGGCGCTTGGCCCTCTCTTGAAAAGCCGCAGCGCTCAACTTATTGAGCCACGACGCTTGGCTAAGCCACGACACTCTCTTTGAGTCGCGGCGCATGAAGTTCTGTTAGTTCGTTTTTATGCAATTTTTGATAAATTCCAAATTAAAATAAAAGAGTTTATTTTTGATTTGGAATTGGACTAAAATAAATATGTTTATTTTATTTGGAATTGGATTACATGTTAAATTAAAATAAATAGTTTATTTTGATTTAATTTGGATTAAAATAAAGGAGTTTATTTTGATTCAAAATTAGATTTTATGCTAACTAAAATTGCCCATTAAATGATATCGATGCATATATGGATGGTTTTATTATTCATGAGATGAATGTTATTTATTGATATATATATTGATATGTAGGATAATAAATAGAATTGATTATGGACTATTGACTAATGGATGATTGGATTTATTTTATGAGGATGCTTGAATGAATGGGTTTTATAAATGGGGTCTACGTACCTCGTCTTCTTTAGTTTTTCTTAATATAAATTCTATCTTCCTCTTATGTACTTCCCCTTGACTGTTGATCAAGGTTTCTATTTATTATAAATAGTTTATGTAATAAGATTAATTAGAATTATCTTGAAGAATTAGAGACCAAGGAGTAAGGAGCGGTTGAAGACCCGTTTGTAATGGAACCTGAGTTTAAATGTAATAGTTATATTTAAATTCAGTTCTTCCACCCTAGGTTTGACCTTTTGGTTCACTTAGTGGCTCTAGTGAACCAAACTAGAATAAAAGTTCATAATCAATCCGAGTAGAATATAGTATTCATATGTGCATGTTTACTATATATATATATATATATATATATATATATATATATATATTATAATATACAACATGTTTCACATGTTAAATAATATGACACGTATTTTATATATATGTGCATGCGCGCTAAACAAGATGAGACAAATAATAACAAAACCCTCAAAGAAATCATATTAAGTTGTAACGTTCAAAGATATTTGGAATATCGAACGTCGCCTTATAGCATGATAAAATAATAGAGTATCATTTAATCATTATAAGTTTGTTGTGTCACCACAAGGCTTATTTTAATTTTTTGACATGTTGTTTTATCACACTTGATGCTTACAAAGAAATTGAACGATATTGTTTTGTTATGTCACCACAAAGATGGTGTCTTTTTCTTTACTTATATACTTGCTAGATTAGACTTAACTTGGATAATTTTGATTCAGATGTGTCACCACTTGATCAAAAATAATCTAAGAGGCAAAATAAAAGGAGTTACATGGTGATGTAATTGACAATAGTTGTCTACCTCTTTATCTATATATAGTTTGTTGTGTCAGCACAAGGCTATACACATTTGAAATGAGATCCTTATTCTCACTAGCAAATCTTTAATTAGATTTGTCGAACTATATAATGAGGGTAATATAGTTTAATGAAAATAGTGGGAGATACCAATTTAAATAAAGACCAAATTTATTTTGGTAATAAATAAAATGAATGTATGCTAAAATGTTGTCTATTTCACATGCAGAATTTGAAAATGTCAAACTCACTAATATCACTGCGAAGCATACTTTATGCTAACAAACTGACCGGATCGAATTACACGGACTGGTTAAGGAATCTGAGAATTATTCTCACTGCTAAAAAAGATTTCTTATTTCTTAAATTCGTCCGTCCCTATAATTGTTGCAGAAATAACCTCTGAGAAAGAGATTGCTACTTTTAGAAAGTGGCAAGATAATGCAACTATGGCTCAAAGCATCATGCTCGCATCCATGAGTAACGAGCTTTAGCGTCAGCATGAAACTATGGATGCTCCTGCTACACTCCTGCACCTCAAGGAGTTATATGGTGAGGAAAGTAGGACTGCTAGATACCAGATATCTAAGGAGCTCTTCCAATCTCGAATAACGAGGGCACTACCGTTGAGACTCATGTCCTAAAGATGATTAATTTGATAGAATGTCTTGGACAGTTATGATTCATGATGGATGGGGAGTTAAGTCAAGATTTGATCTTACAGTTATTCCTAGACACCTTCTCACAATTTGTTGTGAATTTTCACATTAATAAGTTGGACGTCAGCTTGCCTGAGTTACTTAACATGCTGAAAGTTGTTGAAGGTCACTTCCCATTCAAGAAGGACCAAGTCTTATTGATTGATGATTCTTCCAAGAAAAGAAAGAGGTCCAAGGTATCTTCTGAAACGAAGAAAAAGAAGAACGCTAAGGGCAAGGCGAAAGTAAAGGATAATAAGAAAGCTGATCCATATAGCAAAGGAATATGCTACCATTGTAATAAGTCGGGTCACTGGAAGAGGAACTGCAAGAAGTTTTTTGCGGAACAAAAGCATAAAAAGCTTGGAGAAGCTACGACTTCCGATCTAGGTTTGTTCATGATTGAAATTAATTTTGCTGAACGTCAAAATTCTACTTAGGTATTGGATACCGGTTGTGGTTCTCACATATGTAACACTATGCAAGGACTAAGCAGAAGTAGAAAGTTGAACAAGGATGAAGTTGTCCTACGAGTGGGGAATGGAGCAAAGGTTGCTGCATTAGCTATAGGAACTTATTATTTAGCACTGCCTACGGGCAAGTCCATTAGTTTAAATAATTGTTATTATGTTCCAACACTTCTAAGAAACATTATTTCTATTTTTGTATTGGATATGGATGGTTTTGATATTATAATAAAGAACAACAGTTGTTATATTTATAATAAAAATATTTTATATGGTGTTGGCAATTTGCTGAATTGACTTTATATACTTGACTTGTATGAAAATATACTTCAAATTAAACAAACTAAGAAAAAGAAAAGAGATGATGTTAATTATACCTTTTATGTGGCACTGTAGACTCGGTCATATTAATAAAACAAGATTAGCCAAGTTGCATAAAATAGGTTTTTAGAGCTATTTGATTACGAATCATATCTGACTTATTAATCTTGTCTCATGGGTAAGATGACCAAATCTCCTTTAAGTGGAAAAGGAGAAAGAGTTACAGAATTGTTAGTGTTGGTACATACAGATGTATGTGGGCCTATGACAACGATTGCGCAAAAAGAGTATTCTTATTTTATTACTTTCACTGATGATCATTCAAGATTTGAATATGTGTATTTGATGAAATACACATCTAAATCATTTGAAAAGTTCAAAGAATTAAAAGTGAAGTAGAGAAGCAAACTGACAAGAGTATTAAGATTCTTCAATTGGATCGAGGAGGGAAATATTGTTGCCTAATTTCTTACTAGCACTTAACACGCAAGTATACATGTTCGTTTATAGTATTTAGCAAGCAAGGATATCGTTCTCACGAGAAAATAAATTAATATTTATCAATTACCAAATTCAATTTAATTAATGCTATTTAAACTACGAATATTGGTTGCAAGTTGAAAATTAAAATTAACACAATTAACTAGCAAAATAAAGTTCACGAGAATAAAATGTAGATTTTAATAATTTAAGATTACAACTTCCATTGGTATTTTATTTAAATCAATTTACTTCCTATTTAATTTAGTTAATTAACATGAATCATTAACCCAGAATTCTTTACAGTATTCACGCACTTCTTCCGAAAGCTGCATAAACAAATTCTCCTAAATCCGATCTCTAAATAACAGAATTACAAAGAACACCATAATCAATTAACTCACTATATTCCTATGTGAATCAAGTTAACTAGGGTTTCTAATCACAAATTCCTAAAATGGTTACAAAAGACACATAGGTATATTCCTATCCTACATGCTAATCATATTAACCTTATTCAGATTATACGAAAAGATACTATTATATCCAGATCTAAATCTATACTCCATTTTCTAATTTTATATAAATTATCACAGTAATTGTTGGCCAGACAATTAATCAACAAGCACAATATATAATAAATGATTCAATAAAAACTAACTTGCATTAAATAGGAAGCATCAATTTAAACTTCATACCAAGTTCCGTTGCAATCTTAATTGAAATTTAGTTCATAACGATAAAAGAAAACATCATCCAAATCATAAACTTAAACATCCCAAATAATTACAAGAATTAAAGATTAGAGAAAGGAATAGAAGAAACTGCGGGTTTGCTCCTAATCTTCTTCTTGATCTCCAACCTTTGCAATCTTTCTTTGTGTTCTTCTTTTCTGTCTCTGCAATTTCTTATTTTTTTCTGTTCTGAAGTCTTCTTCCTTGCATATTAGTCAAAACCCTCGTTCCAATTCCTGATTAGCTTCCAATTCCATCTCAGCCGCACAAAATTCATCATTTTTCGTACTAGAGCGCCTAGGCGCTCAATTCAGTACAATTCTAAGTGCCTAGGCGCTTGGCTTGGACCACAGATTTACAAAAATGACATTATGCTCAATTTTAATGATTCTTTAATTCTTTTGTTCACCCAAAATGACAGGTATACCCCTCCAGCTCCATCCTGCAGAAATAAACATAAAAAACAAATAAAATGATCCTAAAAACACGTAAAGGTAGCAATAATTAAGCTTAATAATACCTAATTCGTAAGTATAAAACCCATTCATCAAATACCCCCAAACTTAACTAATTGCTTGTCCTCAAGCAATACAATAATGAAAATGCAACTAACTATATACCTACGAATCAAACACCTAAATAATATATCATCCAACATCAGGCCTCAAAGATCCATATAACACTCAACTAGAACATCCAACCAATGCAAAGTTTCCAACTTAAACTTGTTAACCAAACTACACTTGTCATCACCCATGTTGTGTGTGTGAATCAACTAATTTAATCAATCACAACTCAAATCACCTACATAATCAAGTTCTTAGAAAGAAACTTAAGTTTTTACTTAACTCGATCAGCAAAACAACTAATCCATCACCAAGGTTTATTACAACATACTTTATTATTTCATGAGTGCATTTTACGCTTCATCTCGCTTTTGAACTCGACTTGTGCAATGTCTAGTTTCCTTAGGCTTTTCAAAGCTACCTATGTATCAAGCTTTCAACTAGTGACTCCTAAACCAGTTGGCTTTAGGGCACTAGGTGTTAAGACACCCCTACAGATCTAATAACCCAAGTAACAATGGCCACAAAACTAAACTAGTCAAGTTAGATTATTTATTTATATATATATAATTTTTTTTTCTGATTTTCTATTTTTTTTTTCAACACCAAGATTCCCCCAAACTTATTTTCTTGCTTACTTTTGCCTTCATAGATGTTTCACTGATTTTATTACGTTTTATCCCAAATTTCTCACCAGAAGCAGACTATATAAGGATTTAAATCAAATTGACCGAACAGTCAAACTATGTACTTTCTTTGCTAACATGAATTTCAGACAAGCATAATTAACTTCACTGTTCAAATCATCACTTCAAAATAGCTTTCAATCCTATTCAAGTTTTAAATTGTCACTCAAGTCTTATCATTGACCAAAATGAGATTACTATGTCATTCACTACTTGATTCATGCAACTAGATGTGTAACACAACCTAAAATGCATTCACACATTACCACTATCATGCAACATGTATACTATAATAAACCATGCCTAATTAACATAAATAAACATAATGATGCTACACAAACACGATCCTAGATCTTATTCTATATGCACAACTTTTAAAATAATGCACCCTCAAACTTAGCAAAAACAATGTCCTCATTGTTTAATAGTATGAGATTAAGAATAGAGGATTTCCCTGACCAATGTTTTACTCTTCATCATCAGTATTTATATCCTCTTCATCACCGTCATCGTTAGGAGGTAAGTCTTGAGGTGGATAAATGGATAGAGGTGGAGGTGGTGGAAACTAGTATGGCCCCACTGCTGGATTCATCCTGCTAAACATCTCTGCTAAAGCTGTGGTACAATTGATGTTGTAGGAATAAATTTCTGCTTGACGCTGAGCAAGACAAGACTGCTAACGATCCATTCGGTCAAATCCTTATTGTATTTGTGTGGCCACCAAGTCAATCCGTCTAGTATAATGCCTTAAGTCCCAACGAATGTCCTCAACCAAATTGGGTGGCTGAATAGGATCCCCAATATTAATAGGCTGTTCCACAAGCTGCTCCTCCGGCTCTTGGGGAATGATAAATCCCAACCCTTTTAGGTGTGATTCGCCCCCAGCCCAAATCTTGTACCTTACCATCACAAAATGATCAATCGGGGCTAAGGGAGCCTGTACTACTTCATCGTCATCCCACTGTACCCCAGCCTGTCGACATAAAGCTATAATCAACAATGGGTGAGGCATCCTACCAGAAGTACTCCCTTCAAGTCCTCGCATAATAGACTCATGTATAACTTCCCCGACATCTACCATTTTTCCTTTGGCTATGCAGAACATCAAAGCGGCTCGTTGATTGATAACATCACTCATATACCGGCACGACATCAACTTAGCGCAGATGAATGCATGCCAAGCTTTTTCGTATCTGCTCAGCTTGGACGAGGGGAAGTGAAATGCCTCATGTTGATCTGTTAGTTTCCATTTAGTCCCTGGTTCACAAAGAGCTGCAATTATCTCACTGTAATCTATCCTACCGCAAATACTTCATATACCCATTGCCATGGATCTTTTCCAATCCGTAGTATGCGTTAATTGCCTTTCGACCAAAATGTACCGATTTTCCACGGACCATCACTGAATTTCCAATGGCCTCTTTAGCGTTTGCATAAAACTCCTTTACAATTTTTACCACTGCTGGCTCAGGTTGTGCTGTAAATGCTATCCACTTCCGACTTCATTTGAACAACTTCCCCATCTTTCCGCTCATCCGATAGCAAGGCACGTTCAGGAATTAAAGTTTTGTTGGATGACCAATTGTGATACCTGTAGGAAGCTTGAGGACTCACAAATTGTTTCTTATCATACTTGCTAGAAGTTCCTAAACTCTCCCCTCTGTGTCTTTTAGGAGCCATAGGCAAACTATCACTGTTAAGTTCCTGCCCCAAAAATCAGTAAACAATGGCCCAAATAGTTGAAAATCTCTTTGTGGCAATTTAGCAAACACTTGGTGGGCAGTGGTTAGAAATAGTCTTGTTAAACCCTCCCCCAAACTTGTTTTAGACTAAATCTATGAACAAATAATGCACAATGCATTTCCAATACAATAAAACAATGAATTAACTACCCCAACCCCAATTGAGCCAACACAAACTCAATTGGGTCCACAAGCAAAGCAACGTAGTTCCTTCAAATACTAGCAAAGCAATCTTTATTCAAGCAATTCCAAGTACTCAATGGTTAACTATGTAATACTTACTTGAAAATAGGGCTAGAATTGAAGTTCCATACCAAATTGGTGGTGTAGCTTTACGATTTGACTATTGAACTCTAACTTTCCTTTGTGGCTATGTTGAAGAGAAATTCGCGAACGGGCATGGAAGAATGGACGAATTTGCATGCTTGTATGCAATGGGTTAGAGCATATGTTGTGGGTAATTTGATTTGGGCAAGGGAAAAGCTTTGCTCGATTTGGGTTAGAGGAGAAGAGTAGTGGGAGTGAAATAGGAGAGAAAGAGAGATGACTTGATTTGAAATGGGTTTTCCTGACTAGGGCTTATTTTGTTTTATTTTTTTTTCAAGTGTGCAGGTAGAGCGCTTAGGAGCTTGGATTTGTGAATGCTGGAGTGCGGTTCGGCGCCTAGGCGCTTGATATGGCTTGTGTGGGAGCACTTAGGCACTTGATCTTTGCTGAGCGTACTGCAATGCAGCGCCTAGGCGCTTGAGCCACACTTGGTTAATTTTCAAGCTCCTTTATGCTGTTACCTACAATCAAATAAACCCATAATCACAGATTATTTGCAGAAATATTTTCAATGAATGTAAAAACTAGACTAAGGTAACATAGATACTAGCAAAGTAATTTAACTAAAAATAAAAGAAATAAATTGAAACTCTGGGTTGCCTCCCAGGTAGCGCTTAGTTTAACGTCCTCAACCCGACTTTGGCTTCTCTGTTCTAATCAGCGAGGCTAACAAGTGTCTTTTCACGATCGATATAACCCCCATAATAATATTTCAACCTTTGACCGTTGACTTTGAAAATGCGCTTCGAATCTGGCTCCTCAACTTCCACGGCTCCGTGAGGAAAAACCTTGGTAATAGTGAATGGACCTGACCACCGTGATTTCAGCTTTCCTAGGAAGAGTTTTAGCCTAGAGGTGTATAACAACACTGTTTGCCCTTGTTCAAAATTTCTTTCTATGATTTTCTCATCATGCCACCTCTTAACCTTCTCCTTATACAACTTGGCATTCTCGTACGATTGGAGTCTGAATTCATCCATTTGACTCATTTGCAAGAGTCGCTTTTCTCCCACAGCAGACATATCAAAATTTAACTTCCGGATAACCCAATAAGCATTATGTTCCAATTCTACTGGAAGATGGCATGATTTCCCATATGCCAACATGTATGGTGACATCCCTATCGGTGTTTTATAAGTTGTTATATATGCCCATAGTGCATCATCCAGCTTGCTTGCCCAATCCTTCCGACTAGGGTTCACTACCTTTGTGATCTTCTAGACCTTGATAAGATTCGTATATGTAAATTATGTGTTTATTAAATGAAATTTCTTATTCCGACTTTGTGTTATGTGATTGTATATTTTAATAAAGAATTAGGTCAAATAAAAATATTTTCGAAGCTGCTTCGTCGTGCTTACACGGATAAAATGATTTGTCGTGCTTTCCACGATTTCACCAAGAAGCATCCCGACAAATTATTTTCAACAAGCTGCTGTGTCGTGTGCTTGGGAATGATAAAGTGATTTGTCGTGCTTTGAAGTTAACTGATAAAAACCTAAATAAGTTAATTAGGGTTTAAAATGATAATTTGAATTATAAACCCTAATTATAAAAGCCTAATTAATAATTGTTAACTGAATGTGCGAACCGAAACCCTAATTGGTGCATAAGAATCCTAATTGATATAATTAGATCTTAAGTAATGAATCATAATATAACTTATGAATCTTTAACTTAGAATTAAAACTTAATTGAGGGATTGAAACCCTAAATCACATATTAGGAAACCCTAACCCTAGTTAGGAAATTCTAAACCCTAATTAGGAAACCCTAATTCTAATTATGAGATTCCTAAACATTAATTATGAAACATAAGATTAATTAAGTTATTACTAACCTAATTAAGTTATTATGACGCCCCCAAATCCGAGTTACCTTATCCACGAATTCGGTGCATCACTGTGCAACTCGTACATCATACTAACCATAACTTATTGCGGAATAATAAAAATATTTACATTGATATAATATAAATATTATCGTCCCAAGCCTCGAAACCATAACTACAACGTGATCTTACTACATGAGAGTGATTATAAGATTATTATAACATGTTTCCATCTAGTCTTAGGTACGAAGACCTTAACTAATACATCATTTAATAATCATCACAAATATAATGCTTATTCATGTTGTACATAACAGTACTATACAACAATAAGTATTAAAACTTACCATCACACTCTTTATTACAAATCCAGATTTCGTAACCTTTAAATACTACACTTATGATCAAGGTCGAGTAAATACCATGGTCCTTTACAATATCTCATATGTGAACGCAAGGTTCAAATTCTGACTTATTCGATCCCTGAATATACGCAAGGTTATTCAATAACCAAACAATCGTTATAAAAATGTCCTTTATACATCATCGTCATCCTTCTAGTTTACTTTAACAAGTAACTAACATAACTTCATCTTACTACTATAATGGATAACCTCCATTTATAACTCAAGGTTTACATAGTCAAATTCACATACATCATATACCGTCATCACAGCTTAATAATTATAATTGAGAAATATTTAGCAACTTTCCTGTTTCCATGCATCTCTAATCCTTATCACCACGATATCAAGATAATTGCATTGCATCGTAAAATCTGCAAAAAATTTATTTTGCAAGAATGAGAACGACGGCTCAGCAAGAACTAACAGTTTTCATATTTCATGCTTCACGTAACACATAAGTTTGCATTTATCCATGCATCATGATTCTCATGCCATGCATCTTACTCATGTATTATAAATCTTATGCAATTCATCTATATATATGCATCATGTATCTCATAGCATACTTCATGCATCTCACATTGTATATTCACAATAGTTCAAGTTCCACATAGAACAATATAGTCACATAATTGCACATTGTGCACACTTTAATCATGCTCGCATATAATCCACATAATAATGAAAGATTTAGTAATCAAGTCATGTACATCAATACATTTAAACAAGTTAACAAGTTACTGAAAGAACTTTCCTTTAAGCGTTCCTGGCCAAATTATGATGGCTCATCCTTCAAATATCCTACACAATTTGTTTAACAATAAAATACCAATTAGCCACTAAAAAGGCTTCATATAATGGTTTATAATATAACAACTCTTATCTCGTAATATTCGCGCATTATAAATTAATAAACGCGATTAGCTCTAAAACATTACTCGGCGTCGCGTCGTTTGAAAAAGTTACGACCCTCATTATCATCAATATTTATTGGTTACATTAACCCCATCCCATATCTTATAATGTTCATTTCATTTGAATCGAAACATTATTTAAGTTCATTAACACTTTACGCGACGTTTCGACGTTTACACGTCACATGCCTAATTCGCCTCTTTTGCATGTGCTTAGTATGCTCATACATTGGTTTATAACACACTATCATTTTTCATTATTATTAGAAACAAAATATTAAACAAGGTTATACACACTTGTTACGGCGTTTGCACGTCCGTACGTCACACTTGTCTATTCGAACGCCCAAGTGACACGCGATTGCGTAGGCTTGGCACGCCCAATCAAATTGTCTAATACTCAATGATTAATATTTAGTATCATTATAATTCATAATAATCATGTTTTAAAACTTAGAACATCATTTAACATTGTCGGGAGCATTACGCGTGCGTACGCGCATGCCCGACACTCTCCGATTGCCTCCAAATACACATCAGTTCTATAAATGGCCAATTTAGGCCATGCTACAGACCTCAAAACAAAAAACTTAAAGAACAAAAGTTGTAGGTCTACTCGTTCTCTTTCTGAATCATCTTGAATCACCTCAATCCGAGTTCGTATGAGAAAGTTATGCTCATTTTACTAAAGGACGTCGGAGTAATTTTGCACAGTTTTCTTACCAGCGCCTTAGGCGCTCAAAATGGCCTATGAGCAGCGCTCTAGGCGCTCTCTCACAGTAGCTGGGCTCGTGGCCAGCGCCTAGCCAGCGCCTTAGGCGCTCGACCTGAGTTTCCCAACCCGTTTTCTTCCCGGAATGCTCTATTTTGGTGTTCTAGACCTATCTTGCTTCCAATCACCATAACTCCCTCAATACACGTTCAAATTGGTCCGTTCCGGACTCTATGGACTCCTAAGACATAGGGATACAAAACAATTCAGAGCTATCCATGAACATTAACATGGCCAAAGCTTAGGCCAAAGTATCAACTCATGCTATATTTTCGTGTTCTTGGTGTTCTTGGTGTTCTTCACAAAAATCATCACCAAAACTTTGTTTTAATCCCTTTTTACTCCATTTCAACTGGGTTAAACTCATAACCCATGGAAGTATAATATCATAACAACAAACGAATTAATCAAACACAAAATCATAGCTACAAGGTCCTCTAAATCGTCCAAATGTCCAAGTTCATGTCCAAAGTTCATTGTTCTTCATGTTCTTCATCCTCCTTAAGCATAGGTACGGATTTATTGCGTTTTTGTTCCACTTTAATATTATTAATGGCTTATATAATCTCTTAACAACATTTACAAACATCCAACACAAACAAAACCAACAAGAATCGCAAGAAAACCAACCCATGAGCATAAAAGCTCTAAAACCAAAAACTTTGGGAAATCTTTTACAAAACTCAAACGAAATGGATTTAATGAAATGTTACCTCTGTAAATCTCTTATAAATGATAGAGAAGCTAGCTAGGGTTTATTAGAGTTTCTTGAAGCTCTTTCTCTTGTTCTTCTTTTCCCACCCACGCTCTCTCTTCTTCCTCCTCCTTCCTTTTTCCGGCGACTTTCTTCCTTTTCCGGCGACTTTTTCGGTGACCTTCTCCTTCTTTCTTCTTCATTTTGGATGCAGATTTTCCATCTCTCTCTCTATATATTTGCTGAACTTAGCCAAGGAAGGGAATGGGAGGAAATGAATTATTTGGGAGAAGTGGAGGGAGTGATTTAGGGAGAAAATGGGTGTGAGGCTCAAGGTGGCCAAAAATTCCACTTGCTGGCAACTCCCCCTCCTTGCTCTCATTTGATTGGTCTAAAGTGGTTGGGTGGTTCCCACTTGGAGTATTAAGCCAAAATAAATACCCGAAAACACCAAAAATATATCCAAAAACTCCCACTTTTGTACCAAAACTGGTAAATAACTCTACCCAAAATTAAAATGGGTATTACCATAAATATTGGGATGGGTAAAATAATTATTATGGGATTTGTCCAAATATTCGGAACACCCATTTAATACATTTCTGATACGGATAAAATCACGTATCAACTCAAATAAAATTTCCGACGCTTGGAAAAATTATTCGTGCGCATACATGTATTTATGAAATTATTAAAATCGAAAACGACACAAAAATATTATGGCGCGAATAGTGTCTCGGGAAACGTGCCCCGTGAATAGTGATTTTGCGATCTTTCGCAAAATCAATTATTCACTTCTGCGGTTCAATAACGCATAAAACTTCATACATTGACCTCATCCAGGTTATAAAATAACCTTAAAACACGTCACCTAAAAATATAATATTTAATCCACTTAATAAAATTAATATACCCAAATTACAAGGGTACTCACGATTCGCGATCACTGCTCTTCACGATTAACTCCCTATAATCATATACATCATCGCACATATATCTCGCCCATAACTTGGGTTAACGTCTTTACAACAAATAACTTGTTCAATAATATTATCCTTCAACTATTTATTTAATCCAATAAATAGTACTCTAGCGATATTTCTCGAAACCGTCAAATTGGCTTATACGAACACTTTCATACTACCAATTGTAACGAATGTAATTTTTGTGATTGAATAAAAATATTTGTTGAATTATATAAATATTTTTATTAATTTATTGAGCTTAATAAATAATTTATTAAGTTTTTGTGAAATGGGTATATGTTAAGCTTAATAATGTTAAATGTTATTTGAATGTGATTTGTTATGTTTATTCTAATTTAATTTAATAATTAAATTAGATGATGAAAAGGTTTATTTGAATAAATGATTTATTTGAATAAGAGAATTTATTTGGTATTATTGTTATTTGTTAAATAAATTATTATTTAAGTTTGTAAGGTTTAATTGAATTTATTTAATAATAAGTTCAATTAAATTAGAAGTGTGACATTTTAAACTATATGTTATGATGATTTATTAAAATAAATGAGAAAGTGTTTAATTCAGCTTTACCAAACAAGGCCCTATGACCTTTGTTTGGAAATAATGGGTTATTTTATTTGTGTTTTACCAAACAAGGCCTTAAGCCTTTAGTTAGAATAATGGATTATTTCTAAATCAGTTTGCCAAACAAGCCTTATGGCTTTTTGAATTTTATAACTGATGGATTAAATTTAGATTATACGTTATTATTACACTAAATCATCAGTTTTTATTTTTATTCATCAGTTTTATATTTTATTTTTATACTACGTCTGTTGTAAAAAGAAAAGAAAGAAGAAAAAGAACAGAGTTTAGAGAAGAAAGAATATACAGAGAAGAAGAGAGAATTAGAGAGAAAAATTTGTGAATTGAGAAAGAGAAGGAAGGGAAGTGCTAAACTAAGAATTTTATATAGCTTGAAGGTATGATTCTTTTAGTTTTGTTCTTTATTATATTCTTATTATTTTACTTCTCTGTATATGATTTCTACTTCACTGTATATGAATTTATATGCTAAATACATGAATTACTTGGTTATAATTGTTAGTAAGCATGTATTAGAGATTATGTGATGATTATAAACTAGTTTGAAGAAATAATTCATGAAAACATGCTTTAGAATTGAGTTCTTAATTTTACAGAGCCTTATTTCATGTATGGCATATTTGTATGAAAATTGATGATTTAAATTGGTTATTAATCAGTGATTTAATAATTGTTTATGATTATTTGATGAAAAACAAGAATAATGCAAGAAGAATGGTTTTAATTGGTTGAAAAATGAATTTACAGAGCTTGATTTCATGAAAATGGTTAAAACTTGAATATTTGGTTTTAACAGTGAATTTTTGGTTTTAAATTGGTTGATTATGTGTTTTATAATGCTTAGATTGATTAGAAACATGTTGGGTAATTATTTTATATCATATTTGATGTTTGGGTATGTTTAATTTGTATTTTGGATGGTAGAATTCGGAAAATTTTGCCCAAATTTGGCCTAAGTTTTCACTGGTTCGCGACCTATAGAAGGTGTTAGTCGCGTCTACCGCCCCGGCGGTAGAAATGAGCTAGGATTATCGCCCCGGCGGCTCTGTCGCCCCGGCGGCATAATTACACTAGATTATTCGCCATGGCGACAGCCTCGCCCCGACGACGAGTTTGTTAAGTTTTTTTCTCGCCCCGGCGAGAATCACTGCTGTTTAAAAAAAAATAAATTTATTGTTATAATTATTTTGTTTTCTTTTCTTGGAAGTTATGATGCATAATTAAACTTATATTAATGTGACTAATGTATTACCAAGATGGTTGCTAAACTAGTATTTGTTGACTATGGTATGCTAAATGAGATGTTATAATAAAAGGATAAGAGCAAACCTAAAAGTGATTATAATTATGTGACTAATTATGTTACCATTTTTATAATTAATGTATAGGTTGTTTAAGGATCGTGAATTACTTAAATTTGTAATCTACGCTTGAGGCAAGTTCCTTATCTCAACTTATTACTTTTACGTTGAGCGAGTTTTCCTCCCTTAAACTTTAAAATTATTTATAGCAAGTTATTCTTTCCTTTTAACTTGTTAATTTATTCAAAACAAGTTTATTTATATTGAGCAAGCATGTTGACCTTAGCTTATTGATATTCAAGCAAGGTTACTATCATGTTACGTACTTAAGCTTTATTCCAAACATTGTTTATTATTCAAATTTCGAGTATAGTTTCTATTGAACAAACTCTATTGATGAACTAGACTAGCAAACCCTTATTGATTCAGCTAGTCCTTAGTTGATGAGCGTTTCAAAGACTTAGAATATTTTCTATACTTGTTCCAAGCCAAGTTCCTTTTGGTATGGATTCAGACGATAAACTGAGATGAACAACCCTAATATAGGGGATTACTTACGCGACAACGTTAACATGTTTGTGCACAATACATTGTACAAAGGGCTGATCCCCCTGAGTGTGAGATGTTTGGTCCATAGTCTATATGACTGTTAAAGGTTACAGTAGAAATACTTGTTAACCTAGGACATATTTCGAGGTCTTGTGACCCTCAGATATAATTTCTAAATCTTGAAATCTATTTTTTTTTCTTTGAATCGAGCATTTAAACGAGCTTTTAGACTTTGATCATTTATTGACTGAGATTCAGAAAACTATTGTTCCTCAGTTGAAATCCATTTCATTTAAATATTATTGTTATCGTACTTGTGAGCAATTGTTTTCTCACTCTTGCACTAAAATATTGCAGCTAAGCCAGAAAAGCAGGACGAGCCGTCCACGAGCAAAGGCAAGGGCAAGATGCATAAATAGCTAAAGACCTGCTATTTACTTGATGTTTGATTGTAATAAGACTTATTTAAATTATGTTTTATTCCGTATTTGATGTATTAAGGTTAAGATAACCTGGGATTTGATTGTTTAATAGTTTGGTGATGTAACCCATTTTGGGTAGATGATTTCTTTAAGTTTATTTAATTGTTCTTATTTATGGGTAGTTAAATGTGAATGTATGAGTTAGTGAGCACCAAATTTGTGGGAATTAAGTACCTGAATTTGGGGGTGTCACAGGTTGGTATCAGAGCTGATAGTTTATGAACCTTTAGGTGGGGAAAACCTAAGGGTAGTAGCCTTTTAGAAGATAGAAAATATAGTGGTGATAAACTCTTATCGAGTTCTAAGGAATGAATTACGAAAATTCATGAAAGATAATAAAACGATTATGTGCTATGTGTTTATTTGATAACAAACTTATGTGCTCGCGAGTATTATCGATTAGTAATTAAAACTTAAAATTTTGTTGTCAGGATGACTGATAGAGGAGAGCCCAGCCAGGCTAGGGAGGAGGAGCCCCGAGATATTCACGTAGTTCATGAGCAGCTAGTGCAGAGGGAGCCATCCCCATTGATTACAGTTACAGGCCATGAGTATGGGCCTGAGACTGACCCTGAGGAGGACCCTGAGGAGGAACCTGAAGAGGTTGAGGAGGAGGAGGACCCTGAGGGGATATCACTATCTTCCTTAGGTGTTCAGATGTACGAGCAGGTGTATGATCGCAACATAGAGTTGCAAGATAGAGTGGAGGAGTTAGAGAGGCAGCTGGCCGAGCAACAAACTGCCTTGGAGCAGAAGAGCAGTGAGATTGAGGAGCTCGATATACGTCTTGGAGATGTGGAGTGGAAGCTAGTTTATGTAGAGAGTGAAAAAGAGGAGTTAGAGGAACAGGTTGCGGAACGTCAAGCCACTTTAGAGCAGAAGGATGCTGAGATCCAAGACCTTTCATCACGTCTTGCAGAGGCTGAGCAGAGGCTAGCACAGTCTGAGTATCGACGAGGACAGTTGATAGCCAGAAATGAGATTGTACGAGATGAGTTGAAAGAGGAGTCAGCTAAGCGGGCGAGAGCTGAGACTGCTTGGTTGAGGGAGGCTAACCGCGCAGATCGTGTTGAGTGTGAGGTGCGGTCAAAGAAGGCCAAGATTGATGATATGGAGTATATTTTTCACTCCACAGTGGATAGAGCTCTGGATCGAGTTCATCGTCATCCAGATATGGTGGATCGAAGGATGGTGACTCGTATTATGGAGCAGGAACGCCAGGAAGCTGTGCGTCGTGGGATGTCATCACAGATTATGATTAGTTGTGTTATTATGAAATTTATGAGTTAATAAGTTGTTAATCCCAGTTTATATAATGGGATAGAATAATGATGTAATCCTGGAACATTATGATGACAGGATAGATGATTTGATGTAAATAACCACGATGTTATCTTTATTATGTTTTAAAGCACTAAATGAATAAAATGCGAAAGTTTATCAGATGTGTTATGTGTTAAGTGTTGTTTATAAATGTTTAAGTTAAGACTTAAATGTTTAAGTAATTGAATAATAATCTAGTAGCGCGAATTCTTAACAGTAAGATGCCGCCAAGAAGACAACCAACACGTCAACAGACCCTGAGGGATCTACTAATAACGAGGAAGCCAACGCTAATCCGATGAAGCAGCTAGTGAATCTGCTAACGGGGGCCTTTGCAAATCAACCACAAGCTCAGGCCATGACCTTTAAAGACTTCAAGGCTGTCGGACCTCCGGAATATCACGGCTCTATGAATCCCATTGAAGCTCAAACGTGGGTCATGGAGATGGAGAAACTGTTTGATGTCGCTAGGGTCAATGAGGACCAAAAGACGACATTTGCAACCTTTATGCTGAAGTCAGAAGCTAGCTACTGGTGGCAAGCTAATAAAACCCGAGGTGGGCAAGGGATTATTCCGTGGGAGCGATTTAAGGAGATGTTTTTCGAGACTTACTTTCCGGCAAGTGCTCAGAATCAGATGGAGGTGCAGTTTCTAGAGCTGAATCAAGGTACTATGTCGGTGTCTGAATATGCAGCAAGATTCAACGAGTTGGCGAGGTTTGCGCCTTATCAAGTTAACACGGATGAGCGGAAGGCCAGAAGGTTCGAGCAGGGATTGAAGCCCTGGTTGTATTGCCGAATTTCAATGTTTCAACTGAACTCGTTCGTGGCGGTGCTGGAAAAAGTAATTATTGCTGAAGGAGGCAGTGATGCTCTGTCAAAGTACAATCAGGAGTAGAGGAAGAAGAAGAATGAGAGTGAAAACAAGTCAAGTGGTAGCCATGGAGGCAGTAGTCAAAAGAGAAAATGGAATGATAGTAACTCTACGGGAAGTCAGCAGGGTAATCAGAAGAAGAAGATGGAGGTGTGCAGCAACTGTGGAAAGAGCCATATGGGTGCTTGTTTGAAGGGTAAGCGGGTGTGCTTCAACTGCGGGCAGGAGGGGCATATCGCGCCGAATTGCCCTAATCCAAAGAAAGAAGCATGTTTCATCTGCGGGTCGAAGGATCACTTTGCTCGGGAGTGTCCTAAGAAAGCAACTACAGGTGGAGCCAGTTCAGGAAAGGGAAACAGCGGTGGTGGAGGCAATCTGACTATCACAGGACCCACGCAGCCCAACCGACCTACTGCTCGAACGTTCAATATGACGGTGCAGGATGCTGTGCAATCAAAGGATGTAGTGTCAGGTATCATTCCAGTCAATAATGTTAATGCTTATGTATTGTTTGACTCAGGTGCTACTTGCTCATTTATATCCGATGATTTTGCTAAGAAATTAGGGTTACCTCAGGAAGAGTTAGATTACCCCATGAATATAGAAATTGTGAATAGGGAGGTGATTCCAGTTAAGGTTGTCCACAAGAACTGTCAGGTAGAAATTAAGGGTCATGTGATGACTGTCAACTTAATTCCAATTCATCTTGGAGAGTTTGATGTTATTTTGGGTATGGATTGGTTGTTTAACCATGGGGCAGTTATTGACTGTCAAAAGAAGTGTGTAAACCTTATGACTCTGTCATAGGTAGTGTTTTATGGCAGCAAGTCGCCTAGACAAACGAGTTATTTGACGATGGTGCAGGCCAGAAAGATGTTGAGACAAGGATGTGTAGGATATCTAGCCTACATAGTTGATACCCGAAAGGTGGGTGCAAAACTGGAGGAGATACCAGTAGTCAAGGATTTTGCGGACGTGTTTCCTGATGATTTGCCAGGATTACCGCCAGATAGGGAAATCGAGTTTGTAATTGATTTAGTACCGGGAACGGCCCCTATATCGAAAGCCCCGTATCGAATGGCTCCGGTAGAAATGAAGGAGTTAATGGTGCAATTACAGGAATTGCTGGATAAGAAGTATATCCAATCGAGTGTTTCGCCGTGGGGAGCGCCGATATTGTTTGTTAAGAAGAAGGATGGGTCGATGCGTTTTTGCATTGATTATAGAGAGTTGAACAAGGTCACGATCAAAAACAAGTATCCGTTGCCAAGGATTGATGACTTGTTTGACCAATTGAAGGGAGCAAGATATTTTTCGAAGATAGATTTACGAAGTAGGTACCATCAGTTGAAGGTGAGAAAAGAGGACATACCAAAGACGGCGTTTCAAACCAGATATGGTCACTATGAGTTTTTGGTTATGTCATTTGGTTTAACGAATGCACCTGCAGCATTCATGGACTTAATGAATAGAGTATTCAAACCATTCCTGGATAAGTTTATAGTGGTATTTATAGACGACATTCTGGTCTACTCCAAAACTCAAGAAGAACACGTGGAACATTTGAGGGTGACATTGGAGGCGTTAAGGAAAGAGAAATTGTATGCAAAATTCTCGAAGTGCGAATTTTGGTTGGAGCGTGTTCAATTTCTTGGACATGTGATTGATAAAGACGGGATTTCGGTGGATCCAGCTAAAGTGGAAGCTGTGATGAACTGGGATCAGCCGAAGACACCGTCAGAAGTGAGGAGTTTCCTAGGTTTGGCAGGATACTACAGACGTTTTATTCAAGAGTTCTCCAGAATCGCCACTCCGTTGACAAATTTAACAAGGAAATCAGTGAAGTGCGAAGAAAGTTTCCAAGAACTAAGGAAAAGACTAAGTTCGGCGCCTGTGTTGTCTTTACCAGATGATACAGGAAATTTTGTGGTGTACAGTGACACATCACATAAAGGACTAGGTTGTGTGTTGATGCAGAATGGTAAGGTTATTGCATATGCATCGCGCCAACTAAAAGACTATGAAAAAGGGTATCCGACCCATGATTTGGAGTTAGCAGCCGTGGTGTTTGCTTTGAAAATCTGGAGGCACTATCTTTATGGGGAGAAGTGTGAAATATACACAGATCATAAGAGTCTGAAGTATATTTTCACGCAGAAGGATTTGAATATGCGGCAGAGAAGATGGATAGAATTGATCAAAGATTATGATTGTGAAATTCTATACCATCCGGGAAAGGCTAATGTGGTTGCCGACGCTTTGAGTAAAAAAGGTCAGGAGAAATTGTTCTTGTTAACTGCTCAGGAGAATCTCATTGAAGACATGGCTAAATTGGAGTTAGAGGTGCAGGGTTTGGCAGAGCCTAATGAAAACTTGTTCCAGATGGAAACTCAACCAACTTTGGTGGAAAAAGTGAAAGAAGCGCAACTTCACGATGAGGAATGTCATAAGATACGACAAAGAGTGCTTGAAGGTGAAGAGCTCAAATATAAAATCGATACTGAAGGGTTGCTGAGATTTGAAGGCAGAATCTGGGTACCGTCGGTATTGGCAATCAAAGAGGAGATTTTGAATGAAGCTCACAGTTCACGATTTTCGGTTCACCCGGGAAGTACAAAAATGTATCAGGATCTTCGCCAACATTTTTGGTGGCCAAACATGAAAAGAGAGGTTGCCGAGTGTGTTGCGAAGTGTCTCACTTGTCAGAGAATTAAAGCGGAGCATCAACGACCAAGTGGTTTGTTACAGCCCTTGGAGATACCCGAATAGAAGTGGGAGCATATCACAATGGACTTTGTGGTAGGGTTTCCAACTACTCAGAAGGGATATGACGCAATATGGGTTATAGTGGATAGATTGACAAAATCAGCGCATTTCTTGCCTATCAAAATCAAATTTACTTTGGATCAGCTGGCGAAGTTATACGTCAAAGAGATTATCTCAAGCCACGGTGTTCCAGTGTCAATAGTGTCAGACAGAGATCCATGTTTTACATCAAAGTTTTGGAGGAGTCTACAAGCTTGTTTAGGGATACAGTTGAGAATGAGTACAGCTTATCATCCTCAAACTGATGGCCAGAGCGAAAGAACAATCCAAACGTTGGAGGATATGCTCCGAGCGTGCGTTATGGATTTTAAGGGCAACTGGGATGATCATTTACCCCTGGTCGAGTTTGCTTACAACAATAGTCATCACGCTAGTATCGACATGCCGCCTTATGAAGCATTATATGGAAGGAAATGTAGAACTCCATTATGCTGGGATGAGGTTGGTTAACGACGACTATTGGGACCCGAGTTGGTACAACAAACCGCTGAAATTGTCAAGGTGATAAGAGCCAGACTAATAGCCGCTCAAGACAGACAGAAGAAGTATGCTGATCAACACCGACAAAATCGCGAATTTGAAGTCGGCAGTTTTGTGTTTCTCAAAGTATCTCCCTTGAAGGGAAAGATCAGATTTGGTAAAAAGGGTAAACTCAGTCCGCGGTTTATTGGACCCTTTGAAGTGTTGAAACGGGTGGGTGAGGTAGCTTATGAGGTAGCTTATGAGGTAGCTTTACTTCCTGAGTTAGACCACATTCACAATGTCTTCCACATATCGGTGCTACGACCGTATAAGTCTGACTATAAACATGTAATAGAATATGAACCAATACAGTTTGAAAAAGATTTATCCTATGAAGAGATACCTGTTCAGATAGTGGACAAGAAGGAACAAGTACTTAGAAATAAAGTAATACCTTTCGTTAAGGTAATCTGGAGGAACCACAGTGCTGAAGAAGCAACATGGGAACTCGAAGAGACATTGATGCAAAATTTCCCTCAATTATTTGTTTAATCTTTATATTGCGATTCTGGGGACAAAATCTTTGTAAGGAGGGGAGAATGTAACGGACGATTTAATTGCGTTGTGATTCTGGGGACAGAATCCTTTTAAGGAGGGAAAGATGTAACGAATGCAATTTTTGTGATTGAATAAAAATATTTGTTGAATTATATAAATATTTTTATTAATTTATTGAGCTTAATAAATAATTTATTAAGTTTTTGTGAAATAGGTATACGTTAAGCTTAATAATGTTAAATGTTATTTGAATGTGATTTGTTATGTTTATTCTAATTTAATTTAATAATTAAATTAGATGATGAAAAGGTTTATTTGAATAAATGATTTATTTGAATAAGAGAATTTATTTGGTATTATTGTTATTTGTTAAATGAAATTATTATTTAAGTTTGTAAGGTTTAATTGAATTTATTTAATAATAAGTTCAATTAAATTAGAAGTGTGACATTTTAAACTATATGTTATGATGATTTATTAAAATAAATGAGAAAGTGTTTAATTCAGCTTTTCCAAACAAGGCCCTATGACCTTTGTTTGGAAATAATGGGTTATTTTATTTGTGTTTTACCAAACAAGGCCTTAAGCCTTTAGTTAGAATAATGGATTATTTCTAAATCAGTTTGCCAAACAAGCCTTATGGCTTTTTGAATTTTATAACTGATGGATTAAATTTAGATTATACGTTATTATTACACTAAATCATCAGTTTTTATTTTTATTCATCAATTTTATATTTTATTTTTATACTACGTCTGTTGTAAAAAGAAAAGAAAGAAGAGAAAGAACAAAGTTTAGAGAAGAAAGAATATACAGAGAAGAAGAGAGAATTAGAGAGAAAAATTTGTGAATTGAGAAAGAGAAGGAAGGGAAGTGCTAAACTAAGAATTTTATATAGCTTGAAGGTATGATTCTTTTAGTTTTGTTCTTTATTATATTCTTATTATTATACTTCTCTGTATATGATTTCTACTTCACTGTATATGAATTTATATGCTAAATACATGAATTACTTGGTTATAATTGTTAGTAAGCATGTATTAGAGATTATGTGATGATTATAAACTAGTTTGAAGAAATAATTCATGAAAACATGCTTTAAAATTGAGTTCTTAATTTTACAGAGCCTTATTTCATGTATGGCATATTTGTATGAAAATTGATGATTTAAATTGGTTATTAATCAGTGATTTAATAATTGTTTATGATTATTTGATGAAAAACAAGAATAATGCAAGAAGAATGGTTTTAATTGGTTGAAAAATGAATTTACAGAGCTTGATTTCATGAAAATGGTTAAAACTTGAATATTTGGTTTTAACAGTGAATTTTTGGTTTTAAATTGGTTGATTATGTGTTTTATAATGCTTAGATTGATTAGAAACATGTTGGGTAATTATTTTATATCATATTTGATGTCTGGGTATGTTTAATTTGTATTTTGGATGGTAGAATTCGAAAATTTTTGGCCAAATTTGGCCTAAGTTTTCACTGGTTCGCGACCTGTAGAAGGTGTCAGTCGCGTCTACCGCCCCGACGGTAGAAATGAGCTAGGATTATAGCCCCGGCGGCATAATTACACTAGATTATTCGCCCCGGCGACAGCCTCGCCCCGGTGACGAGTTTGTTAAGTTTTTTTCGCGCCCCGGCGAGAATCACTGCTGTTTAAAAAAAAATAAATTTATTGTTATAATTATTTTGTTTTTTTTTCTTGGAAGTTATGATGCATAATTAAACTTATATTAATGTGACTAATGTATTACCAAGATGGTTGCTAAACTAGTACTTGTTGACTATGGTATGCTAAATGAGATGTTATAATAAAAGGATAAGAGCAAACCTAAAAGTGATTATAATTATGTGACTAATTATGTTACCATTTTTATAATTAATGTATAAGTTGTTTAAGGATCGTGAATTACTTAAATTTGTAATTTACGCTTGAGGCAAGTTCCTTATCTCAACTTATTACTTTTACGTTGTCGACGCCGGTTTTTTCGTCTCTAATTCAATATTGTCCTTTTCCGATTTTAGCCTTTTGATTGAACGATTTTTGGAAAAGGTCAGCATTAATGTCGACGGGGTTTTTGAAAGATCGTTTTTTATGATGATCCAATTAACCAGAGTCGCCAGTTGGTATATTTGAAATGGATGTACCAACTCATCCGAGTTTTCGTTTTTTATAAATCGCTGGCTCATATGTGACTCCGAATTAATTGGTCTGCGAATCGAGATTCCTAGAGTTCGGGGGATTGCTTAAGCGAGGGGAAGGTGTTAGGCACCCCCCGACTTCCGTGAAACACGGTTACCGCAATCTTGATGCTTTACTATCCTTTAATTCATGAAATGTGTGTGTGTGTGTATGCGCGCGTGTGTGCCTGCCTATGTGAATGTTGTGGTGAGTTTGTATGAAAGAATCATTTGGATTTTTAGGGAAAGTCGTGCTTTAATTTGAGAACGCTTCAGAATGTCTTTTCGGCATACACGAGAAAGCTTTATGAGAAAGGTTTGATTTTAATTGCCAAAAACTTATGAGATTTTCATTAGGTGTCGTTTTGGCAAAACAAGAATTTTCTAAACCTTCGTCAAAATAGGAATCGAGATCTATACGTTGCTTTCGTAAATAGCACGGTGGGCAACTTCTAGGATCTCTTTAACCCTATGCACAACGGTTTAATAAAACCTTACTTATTTATAAAATCATTTTGTGTGATGTTTTGGAAAACGATTCCTTTTTTAGCTTTCTCGTTAAATAGGAATCGACATTCGTTAGCACTTTCAATTTCTTATCCTCGTGAAGCTAATAACCTAATTTAATTGAATTTTATGAAAGTCTTCATTGTTTAGCTTTGAAATCAATTTTAGGACGTAAATCAAATCAAGCATTAAAATGCATTGGAGCTATCCATGGGCATGTAAGCCATCCAAATAACCCCAACGTCCACAATCACATACTTCACTATTACGGGGGCCTTAAACCCGATTTTTAACTTGGTATCGTTTTAAGGCCCGACGATTACAATTTACAATAAAGGATTACATACATCAACATTGTCCATCATCGGATTTGGACCACGGGGTCGCGTTCCTAGGCTCACATCCACAATTTATACACACCCACGCAATGGATACTACACAAATTAAACAAGCTAAAATTGTCAAATGGATATCATCGGGCCATTAGGAAGAATTTCGTTCCATTTGGAACCCTCACTAATAGTCCTCAATCCATGGATCCACAACAATATACAAGAAAACTACATTTCACATAACCCAATTGACAAGAAGATTAACAAAATGATATACAAAAATTGCTATGGAAAATAGTCTTTTCACCTTGCAAATAATCCTTACAATAGGTATGAATTTATGTATTGAGTAGAATAGAAGATATATGATATATAATCTTACACAAAAGATGTAATTCCTCACTTCTTTTCTCTCTATTTTCCTTGCAAATTCTGCTATTTTTCTCCCTATTTCCGAGCTGCTGCTGGTTTCTTCTCCTCTCTCCGCCTGCTGCCAACTCCCTGGATGAAATGAAGAAACTGGGCTGAAATAGGCTGGTCCAGGGCAGCCGCAGATTGATCTGCGGCTAGTTGGCCGCCTCCCATCGCACTCAGCTGATTTCCTGGTTTCCGTGTTTCGAGTTCCGTGTTTTCAAAAGGCGCACTATTTGGCCGCAGATCAATTCGCGACTGGACGGTTTGACTTTCTCGATTTTCGTGCCACGCCTCGATTTTCGTGTTGTAACATCAGTTTTCGCTGACAGGCTTGTATTCTGCAGTCCGGGAATTTCCGGGAGACGTGCCACCTTATTCGGGAATGCCCGTTTCGGATGGCCTTATTGTCACGTCAGCTTTGGTCGCCAATCATTGCGGTGGTGTTGGACGTTCGCACTTGTGCCCATTCCTTCGCTCCCGCAAGCCGGTTCAATTGACGATTTTGCCCTCCTGTCACGGTTAGTACAAGGAACGCAAAAATTGGGTGTCTACATACGTTGAGCGAGTTTTCCTCCCTTAAACTTTAAAATTATTTATAGCAAGTTATTCTTTCCTTTTAACTTGTTAATTTATTCAAAACAAGTTTATTTATATTGAGCAAGCATGTTGACCTTAGCTTATTGATATTCAAGCAAGGTTACTATCATGTTACGTACTTAAGCTTTATTCCAAACATTGTTTATTATTCAAATTTCGAGTATAGTTTCTATTGAACAAACTCTATTGATGAACTAGACTAGCAAACCCTTATTGATTCAGCTAGTCCTTAGTTGATGAGCGTTTCAAAGACTTAGAATATTTTCTATACTTGTTCCAAGCCAAGTTCCTTTTGGTACGGAATCAGACGATAAACTGAGATGAACAACCCTAATATAGGGGATTACTTACGCGACAACGTTAAAATATTTGTGCACAATACATTGCACAAAGGGCTGATCCCCTGAGTACGAGATGTTTGGTCCATAGTCTATATGACTGTTAAAGGTTACAGTAGAAATACTTGTTAACCTAGGACATAGTTCGAGGTCTTGTGACCCTCAGGTATAATTTCTAAATCTTGAAATCCATTTTTTTTCTTCTTTGAATCGAGCATTTAAACGAGCTTTTAGACTTTGATCATTTATTGACTGAGATTCAGAAAACTATTGTTCCTCAGTTGAAATCCATTTCATTTAAATATTATTGTTATCGTACTTGTGAGCAATTGTTTGCTCACTCTTGCACTAAAACATTGCAGCTAAGCCAGAAAAGCAGGACGAGCCGTCCACGAGCAATGGCAAGAGCAAGATGCATAAATACCTAAAGACCTGCTATTTACTTGATGTTTGATTGTAATAAGACTTATTTAAATTATGTTTTATTTCGTATTTGATGTATTAAGGTTAAGATAACTTGTGATTTGATTGTTTAATAGTTTGGTGATGTAACCCATTTTGGGTAGATGGTTTCTTTAAGTTTATTTAATTGTTCTTATTTATGGGTAGTTAAATGTGAATGTATGAGTTAGTCAGCACCAAATTTGTGGGAATTAAGTACCTGAATTTGGGGGTGTCACACCAATCATCGCCTACACATAATCTAGGTCATAATATAACCTTTAAACGCTTAACACATAAAATTATTAATAAAAGTCTATTTTATTCAATAATATCCATAAGCTCGAATTACCAAGCTACCCACGGCTCGCGATCGTTACAATTATCAACTAGTAACTCAATCATTCTGAATCTATGTATATATTTCACATTTATATATATACATATTAAGCTCACCAAATAACTCACATAAATATATATAACACATATATTCATACACGACTCATAATAAGAATCATTCTATATTAAATTCTTATTATAATTATTCTAAAATCCGGGTTGTCACAGTTATCATAATCATTAATTACAAAACCCTAATCAAGATTAAGGTAAATTAAATCTAGATTAGTAAACTAACCAATTGAAAAATTTGAAGGAGTGTGCTAGCTTGTGTCTGATAAGTAGGTTTCATACCTACTTATTGGATACTATTTGGTTTCATTTGTTGCTTATCTAATAGCTACCTAGTGTAATTCCATGCATTTTCCCCTCTCTTTCGGTTTTTGATTCACTATTCTCATTATACGGTTTTTGCATAGTTTTTGGTAAATTTGGCTCGGGATGTTGTGCATTTGTGGATGGGAGCTATTTGATTGTTTGTTGCTTGTGCAGGACATGTGAGTTGAGAAATTATGCAACAGCAGCATTGCAGCAAACGGGCAGCCAGCGCAGCTGCGCCCCTTTTACAAAGGGTACGGGCGCAGCTGCGCCCCTCCTGTTCATCCCCTGACCCCGGCGCAGCTGCGCCCCTTTTACAAAGGGTGTCGGCGCAGCTGCGCCTGTCGCCAGCCAGCTATGCAGCACGTTCCATCCAGCGAAGCAGCATTATCAGAAAATGGAATGGTGCCAGATTTTGAGGATTCAGTGGGTTTGAACTTTATTAGTGGGAATCATAATAAGTCAAAATAAGACAATTCATGCATGCATTATTAGCCAATTTTGGAATTCAATTTGTAGCTCTCCTCCTACACGAAAAATAGAATAGTTTACTGCATGTTAGCTTCAAACTTGAAAATAATCAGCTGAGCATAATTGGCACTTGGGAACTGAAGAATGGAGCTATATGGATGTTGAATTGGAGATTGAGAGCAAGGAATCAACTATCTACACAACTTGGAAAATCATCAGAAGTTGCAGAACGGAAACATGGAGCTTGAATATTTTCTGTTCTTGATTAATTTTCCTATTCTGTAATTATGATGATGAACCAATTGTGCATGATGAATTCTAGTATTGTTATTATGAACTAAACTTAATTCTTGGGATTATAATGGATCTTTTGCATTACTAAGAATTGAAATGCTTCCTTATTTTTACTAGTTGGTTATGAAATGAATGTCTAGCATAATCTATACTCCATGTTTAATTGCTTGATCACCAATTACTGTGATAATTTATATGGAATTGAGAAAGGAAATATAAATTAAGATCTAATTATGCTAGCATATGTTCATAATTATTACATTCCTCGTGAAATTATGTTTCGTGCTTAGGATAGAGATATACCGAAGCACCATGTGTGGCCAATAGAAAACTTGTTCTTAAACCCTTTTGATTGTAATTCACATAGAATTATAGTGCGTTAGTCATCTAGGGTGTTCACATTCATTCTATCAATTGTGGATTTAGTGTCATATGGATATGGTGCATCGAGAGATGGCCATATTTTACTTTCGTGTTCTCGACCAACATTCTATAGTAACCAATTAGCAACAATAGGAAGCATGGAAATCTAAGTTTGCGATAAGTGAAATTATAATCCCAAGCCCATAAAATCTGTATTTTTACAACCAAATTTGTTCTAATTGTTTCATTAGTAATCATTAGACTATTTCACCACTAAAATCGCTTGTTTAAAGAGACCGAACTAATTATAAAATCGGTGTTTGTAGTCATAAATGCAATTCAATTCCTCGTGGGATCGATACTTTGCTTACTTTATATTACTTGTGGATCACGTGCACTTGCGTGTATGAGTTTTATTTGTTATACATACAAATATCCCAACAGTGTCTAACACACTTTGACACACTCCAGTACAAGCATGAAGCTAGGATCAGATTTCAAGTAGCACAAGTTCACTTGCAAAGATATTTGTGGAGGCAAAAATAAAAGAAACGACCTAAAAACCCTAACCTAGAAAAGCTCTATAAGTAGCAGCCCTCCCACTGATGAAAACCACGAAATTTTCTAACCTAAACACTGATAATACAAGCCATAATAAGCCTTAGCAGTAGCAAGATCAGAATCAGAGAGAAGGAATCAAAAATTTGTTCAAGAAAGGTAAAAACCCAAATTCAAAGCTAGATATTCAAAGCTTTAGTAGATGTTATGTTTTAGTGTTTAGGAATACTTAATAACATGAATTTTGATGATCTGGGTTATTAAAACATGTTTCCATAATATCTAGATATGAGAATTAATCAAAAATAGTGAACTCTCAAGAACAGTCAAGAACAGTCTGATAAGGACTTTTGTCAGACCTTTTGATCGTCTTAAGTTGTTTGTTTGATATGTTTTAAAGTTTTTATTTGTAGTCTGCCATGAGATTTATAAGTTAGAATTGAAATAACACTAAAACAATCCTTGAATTAGAAGATATTAAGGGTTAAAACCCGTTGACCGACCACAAGCGTTCTGTTTCTGGGCAACCCAAAAAAAAGAAGAACATCTCTGACAAGTTACTGACAAGGTTTGACCAGCCTAAATCTTGCTCATGTGTGATAGTTAAGGTTATATGAAACCATGTCGTTGTTCCTTGCCATATAGACTACAAGTACAAACTAATAAAACACCAAGATCATGAAGCAGATGAAAATTAAATTAAGCTAAAAGTCCGTTTTAGACCATGACCGGCGGGTTTCTGGGTTTCTGGGTAACCCAGAAACCTCAAGAACAGACCAACTAGGTAGTTTGACCGGATTAAAACTAGCATCATATGATGTTTGTTTATCTCAACCAAAACATGTCGTTATACTCTGCCATGTTGGCTATACTTAGCAACAAACATTTAACTCAAATGAATAAGCAACAAGGAATTAAATTGAGGCAAAGTGACCTGTTTGACCATGACCGGCTATTCTTCATGAAATGAAGAACACCTATAGCGACAAACATTCATCGCTATAGACCCCTTAGCCGACAATCTCCTTCTGGTTCCTCAAGAACATCTATAGCAACAATTAACCGTCGCTAAAGCCTTTTAGCGACAGAAATAAATAAAAATAATTTCTAATAATTAAATAAATTAGAAATAAATATTAAATAATTAATAATAATTAATAATTATATTCTAAAATTCATTTTAAATTATATTTATTAACTTTTAATATTTTGACATAAAATTTCATTAATTATTTAATTCAATTAAATATTAATGATAATAAATTATTTAATAATTATATTAAACAAATAATTTAAAAATGATATTAAGGTATTAAAAATTATTTTAAATGATAAATAAATCATTTAAATAATATACTAACTTTCTAAAATTATTATAAATGATAAATAAATCATTTTAAATAATATGCTTACTTTCTAAAATTATTCGAATAATATATTAAATTTCTAAAAATATTATAAATGATAATTAAATCATTTAAATAATATTCTAAAATTCTAAAATTATTCTAAAAATGTTAGTAATGATAATTAAATCATTTAAAAATATTTCTAAGCTTGTAAAAATTATTTAAAATTATTACCAAACTTGTGAAAATTATTTAAAAATAATGTTAAGCTTCTAACAATATTATAAATGATAATTAAATTATCTAAGTTAATATTTAAGCTATTAAATAAAGTTTTATTGATAAGCCTATGTGTTTAAGTGTCTAATAACTTTATTAAAAGGCCGAATCAACGCCGAACCTTAACGATACTTGTCTAGTTTAGTTAGATAAGTATTATTATAGATTCTAATATTTTTTATTGATATGAATAGACATAAATAGACTACCCAACGTTGATATACAACGTGAACTAAACGTACTATACACAGGCAAGTCTCCAAACCTTGTTACCTTTATGCAAGTATTATACATCTTGCTATCAATTGTTGTGAAGTTATTGCTTCTTAATTCAGCATAACTTAAGAAATGAATTATTATTCATATATTGTTTATTCGAGTATGAATTGTTGTGTCAAGCCAAATTGTTTGGTACGACATCTTATAACTGAGTTTACAAACACCCTATATGGGGTGTTATTGTCGATAATATATTGACATCTAATGCATGTTGGGCACGATTAGGATGATATGCATACTCCTAGGATATCTCGATTAGGCTGATCCCCTATAAGATATCTGAACAAAACTGTTCTAAGTCATTGAAGACTGATAGAACTGGTTGGAACACATGGTTCGTGTATTGAACCCTCAGTTGGCAAAAGCTTTTGAACTTCTTTCAAATCAAACACATTGTGTTTACATTATTGAAATAAACTTGCTGAGCATTCTGTAGCTCATCCTTGCATAAAACTTTCCTTTGCAGTTTTAGATGGTAATCCCGGAAGTTCAGGGACGGACAAGGGAAAGGGCCGTGTTAATTAGTTTTATCTTAATGTTTTGAATAAATTTAAGTCTTATAAGACTTTGTTGTAATAAGAACATAGTACTGAGAATGTTGTAATCAAACTTAAGGTTATGAAATATATATCATCTTTTGTTACATCTCTTGCGTTGTATTTACATTCTTAGTTAAGTTAGAAAATAGCATTTATCTAGTACAGTATCTATATGAACTATACATCTGAATGAGGGTATTTAAATGATCTTTGGAGTTCTGTAAGAGCTAAGGTTACACTTAATGAGCATCGGTAAGGTGCCACCTTTACCTAAATGCGCCCCTCAGTTCCAAGAACAATCTTATCATTAATACTGTGAATGTCAGATAGATAGGGAATATCGATATGAAAGAGATATCCATAAGATATGAATTTATACATCCAAGTGAGGGTATCCAAACACAGTTAACGTTCTGACAAGAACTATTATCTGTTATGGGATACTGTGAACCTTGAATAGATAAAAGTTATATATTATAGAATATTTATAGTTGAATAGTTTCACGTGAGCACCAAATCTACTACAGGGAGTGTAGAGAATTTGGGGGCTTCATAACTTTCTCAAGGATTCGTTTCATTTGAGGGTTAGATACCTCGGCCTGACCGCTAGTCTGCAGATGGTAAGCAGTTGCTATCTTGTGAGTGACTCCATATTTAGCAAGAATAGCTGAGGACTGCTTATTATAGAAGTACGTGCCCTCGTCACTAATGATTGCACGAGGAGTTCTGAATCTAGAGAAGATATACTTGCGGATGAACTTAACCACCACTTTAGTATCATTGGTAGGTGATGCTAAAGCTTCCACCCACTTTGAGACATAATCTACCGCTAGTAGTATATAAGAATTGCTAAAAGATGAGGGGAAGGGTCCCATGAAGTCTATACCCCACACGTCAAATAATTCAACCTCTAGAATTGTGTTGAGTGGCATCTCGTGTCTCTTTGATATATTGTCAACTCTTTGGCATCTGTTACATTTCAACACGAACACATGGGCATCTTTAAAGAGCATCGGCTAATAAAATCCACATTGTATCACCTTGGCTGCCATTCTTTCTCCCCCGAAATGTCCACCATAGTCAGATGCCTGACATTACTATAGAATACTCTCCATTTCATCTTCGGGAACACACCTTATTATTAATTGATTTGCACACTGCTTGAATAAGAACGACTCATCCCAAGGATATTGCTTCGTATCATGTAGAAAATTCTTTTTCTGTTAGTTGGTCAAATCTGGCAGAAACACCTTTCCCACGATGAAATTTACAAAATCTGTGTACCATGGTGTCTCCAACTTTACCGCAAGCAATTGTTCATCTGGGAAAAACTCGTTGATCACTGTTTTATCATCCTTATTCAGTTCTAAATTCTATAACCATGAAAAATGATCAGCAACCTGATTTTTTGTCCCTTTCCGATCCCGGATTTCTAAGTCAAACTCTTACAGCAATAGTATCCATCAAATCAATTTCGACTTGGCATCCTTCTTAGCTATCAGATATTTAATTGCCAAGTGGTCCGTAAACACAATCACCTTGGTCCCAATTGGATATGAACAAAATTTATCAAAGGCATAAACAACTGCCAATAGCTCCTTCTTCGTGGTTGTATAATTTAGCTGGGCATCCGATAACGTCTTGCTAGCATAATATATGGCATGAAAAGTCTTGTCATTACGTTGGATGAGAACCGCGCCAATCGCATAATCACTGGCGTCACACATTAATTCAAACGGATTACCCCAATCTGGTGCTACTATTATGGGTGCAGTAATCAACTTTTGTTTCAACACTTCAAAGGCTTTATGGCATGCTTTATTAAAGTTAAACGAAACATCTTTCTCCAAAAGGCTACACAATGGCTTTGTGATTTTGGAGAAGTCTTTTATGAATCTTCTATAAAACCCTGCATGTCCTAGAAAACTCTGAATACCCTTAACCGAAGATGGTGGAGGAAGGTTCTTAATGGTTTCAAGCTTCGCTCTATCTACCTCGATTCCTTTCGCAGAAACTTTACGACCCAAGATTATTCTTTCTTGGACCATAAAATGGCATTTTTCCCAGTTTAAAATCAGGTTTATCTCCATACACCGTTGGAGCACAAGAGTGAAATTGTCCAAATAATGATCAAATGAATCTCCAAAAATTGAGAAATCGTCCATAAATACTTCGAGATTACGCTTGACCATATCAGAAAAGATGGCCATCATACACCGTTGAAACGTCGTAGGAGCATTACATAACCCAAAAGACATTCTTCGGAAAGCAAAAGTACCATAGGGGCATGTGAATGTCATTTTTTCCTGGTCTTCGGGTGATATGGCTATCTGATTGTATTCTGAGTACCCATCCAAGAGGCAGTAATATCCATGTCCTGCAAGCCTGTCCAACATCTGATCAATAAATGGTAAAGAAAATTGGTCCTTACGAGTGGCCTTGTTTAACTTTCTATAGTCCATATAAACCCGCCAACCTGTAACTGTCTGAGTAGGGATCAATTCATTGTTCTCATTCGCAACTATTTTCATCCTTCCTTTCTTTGGCACGCATTGAACTGGACTGACCCATGAGCTATCAGAGATGGGGTAGATAATACCTACATCCAACCATTTTATGATTTCGTTTTTAATTACATCCTTCATTATGGGGTTAAGTCTTCTTTGTTGCTCGATAATTGGCTTTGCTTCCTCTTCTAGTAGAATTTTGTGTATACAAATTGATGGACTTATTCCTTTGATATCTGCAAGAGTCCACCCAAGAGCTGTCTTGTATTGCCTCAGTACCCTTAGCAATTTTTCCTCTTGAACTGCATTCAGTGAAGCAGAAATTATAACTGGCAGAGTATAAGACGAACCTAGATATGCATAACGAAGATGGTTAGGCAGTGGCTTGAGTTCCAATGTCGGCAGTTCTTCTAATGATGGTTTGACCTTTTCTGTTGGCATTCCCAAGTATTCCTAAGGTTCAAACTTTGGCCTGACTTGTGTGAACTTTGGAGCTAAATCTAACATCTGGGCCAATTCTAAAATCGCTAAGTCATCAGATATGTTTTCATTTACTAGTGTCGCTTCTAGAGGATCTTTGTTCACTGCTTCGATAAATGCTTCCTTAATCGCTCCCTCAATCAAATTAACCCTGAATCATTCTTCCTCTTCCTTCAAAAATTTCATAGCCTTGAACACGTTAAAAGTTACCTCTTCATCTTGGACCCTCGTTGTTAACTCTCCTTTCTATACATCAATTATTATCCTACCCATAGCTAAGAACGAGTGCCCAAGGATAATTAGTATGTTACTATCTTCCTCAAAATCAAGAACTATGAAGTCCACAGGGAATATAAACTTATCTACCTTTACTAGTACGTTTTCCACTATTCCCTTTGGATAGGTAAGAGATCTATCGGCAAGCTGCAGAGTGACATTTGTTGGTGTAGTTTCCTTCAACCCAGCAACAGTTTGATCGTCACTTAGATAAGATGTGTATTAGATACCATGGCGATTGGCTTTAGTGTAAGTGGGAGATTAAAAGTAGTATGCACATAAGCCAATCATATTTGATATGATATAGCATATACTTTGTAATCTTATTCATTTATTAATAAAAAAACTACTTCATTAAAGGCATTTTACTTTATCTACATGGTGTTGTTATATTATATGTGATAAACCCATAGTTTTGAGCAATGTTTTTAAAATCATGATGATGATCATGCTAATGAGATCTAAATTCTTAGAAAGCTTAAAACTAAAATTGTTCCTAATCGTTGGATTACTAAAAGGGGATTAGTGAATCCGGATAGATTGGTACATGTTTTGCTTTCTCTTAGAAAGAGGATGATTGATCTCATAATCATTTGTGTGGAGACACTAAAGCAAGTATGTAGGTGCTTATTAGAGAATAAGTTCATTGAACGTAACTCGTTGAAAGAATACCTAATGGGGTTTTACTTGCCTGTCAATAAGAATTCTTCTAGTGATAGTAGTACAAGTGATACTTAGACTTGAGATCATCATAGTATCTTGTGTATGATGAGTTATACCTTGACATGTCCCTTAAGACCTTTAGGGTATATCAAAGGATATGCTTGGGTAAAATAAGTTGTACATGGAGATAGATGAATGGTCAACAAAGAATCTACCACATTTAGTAAAAGATGAGAATGTCCTATGTGATTCGATAAATTACAACTCAATAGTCTTTGGCAAAAGCAGAATGAAATTAGAAATGAGTTTTTAATTTACATTATTTAGAGTTGTGCATTTTGTGAATCGAAATACATATAATTAAATAAAATAAGACTTGACAATAATTCTATGTCTTATATTTAATAGGGACATTGTTTGGTAGAAGGATCGAATTGTACAGTAACTATTCACTGAAAGGTTCTTCTGTTATTAATGTTGAAATCTATATTATTTGAAAAGTCGTTGATCGCTAAGGGGCCTTACCCTTATTAGAGAATAAATATTTAAATGAATTAAATAGTTTAATTTATTTATTTAAATAAGATTATAATTGTTCTAATTGATTTATTCACAACCGGTTTAATATGGAGAACCTAAAGGGTCACACCGCAAAAGAAAATTATTATTGAAGAAGTAAATGACATAATTGTAATAATAAGTTAACTGTATTTAATTTAATCTATGGTGATAGAATAAATTAAATAGCTTAATATTTATTATTTAATATTTTAGAAATATTGAATATAAATTAATAATAGGAGTCTTATTATTTTTATTATTTAATTCCTAAAAGGGTTTGGGAATTAATTAATAAAAGTACTCTCATAAATTCTTAATTGGATTATGAATTTAATTAATTAAAAGAGTTTAATTAAAATAAAATCTTATTCCTAAATAGTTTAGGAGGGTTGCCTACATCTATAAATAAGAGGAGTCTTATTATAGATTAGGGTGACATATGCTTCTATAAGATTTGGGATAGTACTTAGAATTTCTATAGAGATAGAAACTAGAGTTTTGCTAACACCGATTTTCTTGAATACATATTATTTCTTGGTGGATCACCTCTAGAGGCCAAACACTTGGGTGGCTAACGTTTATCAAAGAAGGAATCTAATCGGTGAAATTCGAGAAGAATGTGAAGGATTTGGAGTTGAACTCGTACCTGTAGAAGCACGGTTCTACAAGCGTATGATTCTGATTATCTATCTCTTTCATATAATTGATAATTGCGCATAAAGATTGATCCTAATTATGGTTTGTAAAAATTTTAAATTTTGATTTTGTCATGCTTTCGCTATTTATATGCAATCTGATTATATGTTCATGGATATTACAAACCTAACATGGACAACTTGAAATACTCATCTTAACAGCCTCTTTGGATTTCATACACACTAAACCTCAAACATTTCGAGCAGATCCCTTGATTCATAGTTGAGGAAAGTCTTGGCATCCTATATTCTTTGAAATGCTCAAATCAACTGTAGACACCCAAATTTTGCGTTCCATATACTAACCGTGACAGGAGGGCAAAATCGGCAATTAAACCGGCTTGCGGGAGCGAAGGAATGGGCACAAGTACGAATGTCCAGCACCACCGCAATGATTGGCGACCAAAGCTGACGTGACAATAAGGCCATCCGAAGCAGGCATTCCCGAATGAAGTGGCACGTCTCCCGGAAATTCCCGGACTGCAAAATATGAGCCTATCAGCGAAAATCGACGTTACGGCATGAAAATCGAGGCGTGGCGCGAAAATCGAGAAAATCAAACCGTCCAGCCGCGGATTGATCTGCGGCCAAATAGTGCGCCTTTTGAAAACACGAAACTCGAAACACGGAACTCGAATTCAGGTGAGTGGAAGGCAAGCGGCCAGCCAGCCGCAGATTGATCTGCGGCCAGTCTGCGGCTGGCTTTGGCCAGCCTATTTCAGCTCAGTTTCATGCAGCATACAGGGAGTTGAGAAATTTTAAGGAAGAAGGAGTCCAGCAGCAAAGAGCACGGAAATAGAGAGAAAAAAGAGAGAAATTTTGCAATCAAATAGGAAGAAAAGAGAGAAAAAAAGAGAGGATTTATTTCTTTTGATTTTGATTGTATCAAATACGCTCCTTATCCTATTCAAATACACAAGTTCACATCCATTTGAGATCAATTGTAAGGTGAAAATTCCTATTTGTTCTAGCAATTTATATCATATTGATTGGTTAAATTAGATGTAATTTTCATGTATCTTGTTGAACAATCATGGATTAGGGATCATTAGTGAGGGTTCCATCGGAACAAAATTCTTCCTAATAACCCGAGGATATCCAATTGATGAAATTTCTAGCTTGTTTATGGTGATTCATTGGGTGTAATTTATTTAGATTGTCATTTTCGGATATCATGGTGTATTAGATAAATCCGGGTTGGTTAGTTATGTAGTATTCATTTTGTGGGCATGTATTAATCTCGTGTGAGCCTAGGAATGCGACCCCGTGGTCCAAATCTGATGATGGACGTTTTGATGTATGTGATAGATTCAAGATGCTCGTTTTGTAACATGTAACCGTTGGGCCTTAAAACGACGCTAAGGCGAGAATCGGGTTTAAGGCCCCGTATTAGTGGAATATGTGATTGTTGGCGTTGGGGTTATTTGGATGGCTTACATGCCCAGGAATAGCCCTAATGCATTTTAATGCTTGATTTGATTTACGACCTAAAATTGATTTCAAAGCTAAAAGATTAAGATTTTCTTAAAATCAATCAAATTAGGTTGTTAGCATCACGAGGCTTAAAATGAGAAGTGCTAACGAATGTCGATTCCTATTTAACGAGAAAGCTAAAGAAAATCGTTTTCAAGCATCACAAAAATTGTTTCATAAAATAAGTGACGTTTTATTAAACCGTTGTGCATAGGGTTAAAGAGATTCTAGAAGTTGCCCATCATTTGAGTTACGAAAGCAACGTATAGATCTCGATTCCTATTTTGACGAAGGTTTAGAAAACTCTTGTTTTTGCCAAAACGACACCTAATGAAAATCTCATAGTTTTTGACAATTAAAATCAAACATTTCTCATAAAGCTTTCTCGTGTATGCCGAAAAGACATTCCGAAGCATTCTCAAATTAAAGCACGACTTTCCCTAAAAATTCAAATGATTCTTCATGCAAATTCACCACGACATTCACATAGGCACACACACACGCGCGCACATACACACACACATTCAAGAATTAAAGGACAGGAAAAGCATCAAGATTGCGGTAACCATGTCTCACGGAAGTCGGGGGGTGCCTAACACCTTCCTCTCGCTTAAGCAAGCCCCCGAACTCTATGAATCTCGGTTCGCAGACCAATTAATTCGGAGTCACATGTGAGCCAGCGATTTACGAAAACGAAACTCGGATGAGTTGGTACATCAATTTCAAATATACCAACTGGCGACTCGGGTCAATTGGCTCATCATAAAAAATGATCTTTCAAAAACCCGTCGACATCAATGCCGACCTTTTCCCAAAAAATCATTCAATCAAAGGCTAAAATCGAAAAAGGACGATATCGCGAAAGAGGCGAGAGAAACCGGCGTCGACAGCTGGCGACTCTGCTGGGGAATCATTAGAGGGCTTAAGCCGCGTTTAAATCTTGATTCTATCCTATCCTTCAAAAATTCATGAATATGTGTGTGCATGCGATATTTTGATCATTTTTACTTTTGTTGTGTGAATGTGTGTTTTGTCCAATAAGTGAATGATTGAATGGAATTGCTTTACTTTTAAGTAATCATTTGCATACGGTGAGGGCGATGAATGTGAATGTATGTTGAGAGAGTACCTCCTCCTGAGGCGAACCTGTCGGTTGCTTATTACTGGACTCGAAGGGGCTGCTCCCCGGAGATGGCTCAGGAAACGCACCACCCAAATCCGCTCCAATCGAAAGGGCTCAGACGAGTAGATTGCGAAGATTTGGGGACCTTCATGCCGAAAAGCCCGTTAGAGTAACCCTAGGATAGGTCAGCCTCAGATTAACCCAACGCAGGAAAAGTCTCTTCATGCCCTTTTACGTTCACGCGTATAAAATGTCATGATCCCATCATATATGCCTCCCTTGCTGTCAAGAGAAATTACTAACCTCTGTGTTTTGCAGGGAACAATTGGGGAAGCATAATATGTCATGTGTAGCATTTGCTATTAGAGCACTACTAACCTTCTGTTTTACAAGGAAAGATTAAAAAACCTAAAACACGAAAGTTACAGCTTTAGCATGCATCCACATTTTTCATTTCCCTGGAGTAAACTTCGAACCGTTGTTTCTATAGGATTGCTCCTCAAACCCGTTCGCAGTCTAAGAAAGCCCAGGTCTCTACCTCTGAAATGGCTGATCTTCCCAATCATAGTTCCATATCTCGGGAAGAGTTTGATGATTTTAAGAAGCAGATGATGGAAATGGCTACAATGCTAAAAGAACAGTTCCTAATCAGACAGGATCCGCCAAACCAAGGACCGCACAATATTCCACCACCAGGGGGTGACCAGAATCCTTTTAAAAGTGGTGCAAACCTGTTTAAAGATGACCAATCCCAACTCAAGGACGAGCCAGTCATCCCAAGGGCCGTTCCCATGCCTAACAGGACAGTGATCAATATCCCAGAGGAAGGAGACACTGACGACCTTCGGAAAAAGATGAAGCACATGGAGGAGACCATCCAATCTCTAAGAGGCATAGGCTCCCTGGGTAGGGTTAATTACTCGGATCTATGTGTCTTCCCCAGAACCAGATATCCGGAAACGTTTAAAGTCCCCGAGTTTGAAAAATACAATGAAAAAGGAGACCCCTACACACACTTGAAAATATACATTAGAGAACTCAGGTCTTACGCCGAGGACGAAGGGTTGAGGATGCAGCTGTTCCAGAAAAGCTTAACGGGGGAGGCAAGAGTCTGGTATGCCCGCCTTGACAACGCCCGAATCCACAACTGGGAGGAATTGGCCCATACCTTCTTAACCCAATACAGCTTTCAGGCCCAGATGGCCCCTGACAGGTACCAAATGACAAAAGTTAAGAAGCAACCCAGGGAATCCTTCGGGGATTATGCACAACGATGGAGGGGTATGGCCGCACAGGTGAATCCTCCGATGAGCGAGTCAGAGATGGTAATGACTTTCGTAGATATTCAGGAGGCCCCGTATTATGAGCGAGTTATTTCAAGGATTGGTAGGCCTTTCGCTGAAATGATAAAGCACGGAGAAATGGTAGATATGGGTTTGAAATCTGGCAAAATCCGGGATTTCACTGCTTTGGAAACGGCCGCAGAGCAAATACAAAATGGAAATTATGGCAGCACTTCCCGTAGGGTGCAAAAGAGGAAGGAGGAGGATGTTTCTCTCATCCTTCAAGGCTCGTCTAGAAAGGCAGAAAACCATCTTCCAGTATAGGTACAGAGAGTGGGGCCATCCCGATAGCCTAACTTCGCTGATCAGAGGGCGGAGGGACGAAGGAGATATGAGGCCTCGCAAAATCGAGTATTCACTCTGCTCGGGGAACCTCTTGAACGGGTCTTAGCAGTGTTAGTAGCCCAAAAGAAGATAGTTGGTTTGGCACCCCCGAGTGACCCAAAGGGAAGAAGGTTTGACCCGAGCAAGCGATGTGCATACCACTCAAGTTCCCCTGGTCATGATACGCATGACTGTTGGACGTTTAAGCACAGAATCCAAAACCTGATTGATAGTGGGGAAATTGTGGTGGAACAGCCCGACTCCCCGAATGTTAAAGCCAATCCCCTGCCAAGGCATGATAGAGGGGGGGTCAATGCGACGGAGGCCAGTGAGGCCGAGGGGCCGTTGAGGTTGAACTATGTGCAGAAAATTGAGGAAATGATCAATGTGATACATGATCATGGGAGTGCACGGGGAGTGTCCATCAGGTTGATAGGGGTAAGTACGAATATCACGGAGGGATTTGTCAAGTTGACGGCTCCGAGGCCCCTCATCCTTACGGTAAGGCCGCAAATCCCTATCAGTAGTCTAAGGACGGTACCCTGGAATTATGGGGGGATGCCAGAGGAAGCGGCCAGTTGTGCTTCTGTGACGACAAAGGGGAACCCCTTATATCTTCCCGGGCGAGTCCTTGAGAGCCAAAAGAAAAAAAATGAGGAGATATCTGAGGAAAAGGCCATAGAATTCTTGAAAAGGATGGATCACCCAGAAACAAGAGGGATCTAGATTTTAAATGAGGAGTCAACCCTAACATCAGTCATGGACTTGGTGTTGTCGTCCAATGATCACTACAAAACCCTGGCGAAAGTCTTGGAGGAGGCGTACGTGCCCAAGGAGATTAGTGAGGAAGGGTTCGGCCAGCTGGTAGGCCATCTGTTGGAGAGTGATGTAATATCCTTTGTAGATGATGACATCCCCAAGGAGGGAAGGGGGCACCGAAAACCGCTACATATTGCGGTAATCTCCTCAGGTTATATCATGAATGGGGTGCTGATTGATGGAGGATCGGCGTTGAATATCTGTCCCCTCAGTACATTACCGAAAATGAACATCAATCCCAAGAGCCTACGGGCCAGTCATGTAGTGGTGCGAGCCTTCGATGGTTCCCGGAGGGATACAATTGGAGAGATAGAATTACCGGTGGAAATAGGACCCTGCACTTTTGATATCTCTTTCCAAGTTCTAGACATTGCAGCCAGTTATAACCTGCTATTGGGGTGGCCGTGGATACACATGGCCGGGACAGTTCCTTCCACGCTACACCAACAAATCAAATTAATCTTCGATGGGAATCTGGTAACAATCTCGGCAGAATGTGATGACCCTTCTCCTCCTAGAAATGGCCTTCCAGTGATTAATGTGGACGAGTCAGCGGCACCTGCCAGTTTTCAGGCGTTGGAAATCAGCACTCCCCACTACAGATGCCTGGGAGCTCCAGCCATGAAACCTAGGGTCTCTCCAGAGCTCACCTTCGTTGCAAAGGAAATGATGAGAATGAAATTCCAGCCTGGACAAGGGTTAGGAAAAAGCAGCCAAGGAATCACCGAGCCCGTTCAACTACCCCATCAGATAGGTAAAGCAGGGTTGGGATATCGCGAGGGCGTAGCACGGAGACATCGTCAAGGTGCGGCTCCGATTCGGCTGGCTGGCAGTCTGGTGACCAAGGTCAACAAGGAGCAGGGGATTAGCGAGCCTGTGATTGAGTCAGGCGATGAAGAATTAACCCCCGCAAGTGATAAATCGGCCAAGAGGGAGAGTTTCCTACAGGAGGTCACGAAAGAGTTTGAAACCAAGTGCTATATCCTCGGACAATTGACGAGCAGTAGAAAGGGGACGGATGTCGTCATGCCACCGGGAGCCCAACAAGTGATGCCTGTCATCAATTGGGCAGGGCTAGTTATTCCTGAAGAGGGTAGAAAGAGGGACTCAGGCGATGTGGCCGTAATCATCGGGGAAGTGTCCGATGTGAAGCCACCTTTCATCCAACGCATTTCATCTGACCTGACTGTCGACAACTGGACCATGAAACCAGTAATATCCAAACAAGGGTAAAACCCGACATCAGGGTGGTAGACCCCAGAGGATGGGAGGATGAAGAAGTTTATTTTTGTTGTTGTTTTATATTTTGCATAATTATGTCGTTTCTTCATGTTATCTGAAATGTGATCGTCGTGGAAAATAACTTATATATGACAAGTATTTTGTTTCATGTTAGGTGTACCAATTTGAGTAATCCTTGCCTAACAAACGGTCTTTCAAATTTGAATGATGATTATGATTTTGACATTTAGCTGGATTTCGATTTAATGGGAATTGAGCAAGACGAGACAGATTATGACGACGCGCCTGACGAGATCAAAGGATGGGTCGAGGATAAACCCAAACCCAACTTGGACCAAACCATCACTATAGATATCGGAACCCCTGACAAGCCAAAAGAGCTCAAGATAGGGACGGACCTTACCCCCAGCCAAAAAGCTGAAATGACTGAGTTGCTAAACCAATATGAGGATGTCTTTGCCTGGTCTCATGAGGATATGATCGGATTGTCCACCGACATTGTGGTACACCGATTTCCCATCAAGGAGGGTTTCAGGCCTGTCAAGCAAAAATTAAGAAAGTTGAAACCGGAGTGGAGCTTAAAAGTGAAGGAAGAGATCATCAAGTAGTTCAGGGCGGGAATCATTATGGTGTCCACTTACCCAGAATGGCTGTCCAATGTAGTCCCAGTGGCTAAGCCTGGAGGGAAGGTGAGGGTATGTGTAGATTATAGAGATCTAAACAAGGCCAGTCTCAAAGATAATTTCCCGGTGCCTTTCATACACATCCTGGTGGATAACACAGCCCAGTACGAAATGTACTCTTTTGTGGATTGCTTTGCGGGGTATCATCAGATAATGGTGGCGGAAGAAGATCAGGAAAAGACCGCATTCATCACCCCTTGGGGCACCTTCTGCTATAGACGATTGGCTTTTGGTCTCACGAATGCGGGGGTTACTTATCAGAGAGCCATGATGGCCCTGTTCCACGACATGATGCATAAGGAGATAGAGGTCTACGTGGACGACATTATTGTGAAATCGAGGGTAGAGTCTGACCATATAACCCATCTTAAAAAGCTATTCGATCGGCTCAGAAAGTATAATTTAAAGCTCAATCCAGCAAAGTGTGCTTTCGGAGTGCAGTCGGGTAAGCTCATGGGATTCCTGGTCAGTGATCGAGGCATTGAGTTGGATCTAGCAAAGATTAAGGCCATTGTGGATATGCCGGCACCTCACACAGAGAAAGAGATAAGAGGGTTCCTGGGAATAATAAACTTCATTAGCCGTTTTATATCCCACTTGACGACTACATGTGAGCCAATTTTCAAACTGTTAAGAAAAGGTGCTTCCCAAGAATGGAATGAGCAATGTCAGAAGGCTTTTCAGACCATTAAAAAGCAGCTGACGGAGGCACCAGTGCTGGTACCCCCGAGGGATGGGATCCCTCTGTTTATGTATATATCGGTAAATGCCATCGCAATGGGATGTATGCTGGGGCAGAAGAATGAGGCAGGTCAAGAGCATGCTATTTATTACCTCAGCAAAAGATTTAGCCAATGTGAACAGAATTACACTCCTATCGAGAAGACCTGTTGTGCTTTGGCCTGGGCCGCAGGGAGATTACAGCATTACCTCCATGGGCATACTACGTACCTGATATCGAGAATGGATCCCCTTAAATATATTTTTGAAAGGCCCATGCTGAATTGTCGACTGTCAAGATGGCAGTTAATCTTACAACAGTTCGACATGGTGTACGTAACTCAAAAAGCCATGAAAGGGCAGGGAATTGCAGATCAGTTGGCAGAAACCCCGTCAGGAGGGATGGAGCCGTTAGAAACCCCTCTACCGGGCGAAGATATAGTTTGGGTGTCACAATCAAAATGTGATGACGAGGGGCAGTTCTGGAAGCTGTATTTTGATGGTGCCATGAATGCTGAGGGGGCAGGAGCCGGAGCGGTCCTGGTCTCTATCACCGGAGAGCAATACCCTGTGACCACTAAACTGAAATTTAGCAATTCGAACAACACTGCTGAATACGAGGGATGTATCTTGGGACTCCGTTTTCCCCGCGACATGGGAGTGATGAGACTAGCGGTCTTCGGGGATTCAGAATTGGTCATCAGACAGGCAATCGGGGTGTACAACACTAAAGAGCTTCGGTTACTTCCATACCATCGTTGTGTTACCCAGTTGATGCAAGAGTTCGAAGATATCGCTTTCCGCCATATTCCCCGGGGACGGAATGACTTTGCCGATGCATTGGCAACTCTAGCTTCCTTAATCCACGTAATCAATAACAGGGACGTTCCACAAATTGAGATAGCAGTACGGAATGCCCCGACATATGAGGAACATGTGGCAGTATTGTCAGACGAGGTGGTGTTGCCAAAGCAGCCCTGGTATCACGACATAAAGGAATATCTGAGGGATAGATCCATTCCCGACCAGGCGAGCCGAACTGAGAGGATAAGAATTCAAAAGATGGCAATGAAATTTTACTTGAGTGGGGATTCACTCTACAAGAGGGATGCTGGGTTGGGACTGCTGTAATGCGTAGATGAGACGCAGGCCCAAAGGATTATGAGCAAAATACATGGTGGAGTGTGTGGGCCACACATGAGTGGACCGATGCTGGCCAAAAAGATCTTGAGGACAGGGCATTATTGGTTAACGCTGAAAGCCGATTGCGATGATCATGTCAAACGGTGTTACCAATGCCAGGCGCATGGTAATGTGATCCATACGCCTCCCAATGAACTGCACTGTATGACCTCCCCGTGGCCATTTTCAATGTGGGGAATGGATGTAATCGGACCAATAGAGCCCAAAGCAAGCAACGGGCACCGATTCATTTTCGTCATGATCGATTATTTCACCAAATGGGTAGAGGCAGCTTCTTTCCCCAAAGTAACTCAGGAGGTCATCGTCGGTTTCATCAGGAATAATGTCATTTGTCGATACGGGCAACCTGAGGTTTTGGTCTCCGACAATGCCAAGAATTTAAACAACGCCCTCATGAAGGGACTGTGTGACCAGTTTAAGATCAAGCACCTCAATTCCGTCATTTACCGTCCTAAGATGAATGGGGCAGTGGAGGCTGCAAATAAGAACATCAAGAAGATCATGGCGAAAATGTCTGCTAATCATCGGGGATAGCCGGATTTGTTACCCTTCACCCTGCTGGCATACCGAACGTCAACACGTACTTCTACAGGGGCAACCCCTTACGCTTTGGTGTATGGAATGGAGGCCGTTCTGCCAGTTGAGGTTGAAATGGCGTCCCTCAGAATAGTGATCGATGCTCAGATAAGCGAGGAGGATTGGATGCAAAGTCGATACGACCAATTGGCCCTAATTGATGAAAAGAGGGTGGCTGCTGTTTGGCACGGTCAGTTATATCAACAAAGGATATCTCGATCATACGACAAAAGGATGAGACCTCGGAAGTTCAAGGAAAATGATTTGGTGCTAAAAAGAGTCATGCCTTGTCAAGACGAAGCCAAGGGGAAGTTCGCCCCGAACTGGGAAGGACCATTTGTGATTAAGAAAGTGCTATCCGGAGGAGCCCTCATATTGCAAGAAGTGGATGGGGAGGTATTTCCACAACCTCTAAATTTCGATTCGGTGAAGCGGTTCTACGCTTGAATCATCAGTTCCCTTTTTCCTTTGAAGAGCGAACTACGTAGGACCTGATCTCCCAACTTGTGGGGGTACGTAGGCAGCCATCATGGCACGGTCCGATCCCTTAAAAATAATCCTTTCCCTAAACCAAAACCAATTTTCGATAGCCAGATAAAACCTTCCTACACCCTCAAAACCGTCCCGAAACCAGCTGCCTAACCAGCTTCATCCCAAAGGACATAACCCTAGCCCAACCAAACAGCCAGCCAAAATCTAAAACTCAATCCGATGAAATCGACAAGGGTACGGCAATATCTGTCAGATCTCCAGCAAGACTTGAGAAGAGAAAGAAGGCGAGATGTCAAAATCGTGGTCAACTGGATAAAATGAGGATCCAATGAAAGGCAGCGATACGACAAAAAGGGAAAATGACTAAATTTAAATGCATGTCTACATATATAAGTCATTTTGTTACAAGATTTCTCTTTCAATAACCGATGAAACTAATATAGTCTATGCAGGAAATAAAATAGTCTACAAATCTGAAACTAGCTGAAGCAGGATGGATAAAGTGGTGGATAGATCTGAAGCATCAGCATCCCCTGCAAGCTGCTGCCCCATCATATCAATACGATCCAATAAAGCAGTAGCTCAGCTGACAGCCCCAGAATGAGCATCTATAACTACCCTGGTCTGAAGTATAATGGCATCTCTGTCAGCAATGGCAGCATCTCTAGCCAGAATGGCATCATCTCTCTCGACAATAGCGGCATCCCTCTCAGCCTCAGTAGTAACCAAGGCCAGGCGGAGTCGGGTATCCTCAGTGACCCGACTAGGGGCAGAATCAGCTGAGATGGAATGACCTGCGGTACCATCTGGGAAAATCAATCCAGAATCACCAAAGCCCCCAGTCTGACTCAACCCAGCCGGATCCAAGTCTCCGCGCAACCACTACACGTAAGCAAATGTCTGGATGTGGCAGCTCTCACTATATTCGGCAAAGATCCTGCGAGACCAAAGGTCGTATACCCGCAGTAGATCCCTCTCTGTCTGGGATAATATAAGGAATCGGTAGGCGGCTGCACCCGTGAAAGGATGAAGATCCTGTGTCTGATCAAACTGCCCTGTAACCGCCAAGAGATGATAAGTCGCCACGCCCCTCAAGCCAGCAATGGGGATGAAATCCAGGGTGGGCACGTGAGTCAAGAAGCTCATAAAAGAGCAATAACCCGAATAGACCAGTAGATGAAAGGGGTCCTCAATGGCCGACAAAAATGATGTCCAGGAGGCCGCATCAGTACAGCTCACGAGACGAAACGAAAACTGCGTGGCTATGTCATGGCTAAAGCAAAACCCGTGGCGACGGAGGTGGCCGATGGGACTGAGATGACTCATGAACCACACGTACAACAAAGTCGAGCTCCCTCTGAATACTCTGCCGCGGAAAGACTGGCAATATGAGGCTGACATGTAGGTATCCGCCAATATCATGGGAAGAATGGTGTGATCCTCCTGAAGGGCTCGAACGACAACGACAACCCGCATGTCCAACTGATCAGGTCCTGCGGGCAAGTACAAAACTGAGACGACGCAGGCCATCAGAATGTCCACTCTCAAGGCACCCCAGCGCTCCTCGGATAGAGAAAAGTCACCGAGGAAAAGACGAAAACTGTCAGGTGAGCCAAATCGGTCAATCAGGAACTGAAGGGGAACCATATGGTCTGATGTGATCACCGGTAACAGGACAGCCCTCCGCAAACCGGTGAAAGTCAAGAATTGACGGCGCATGGAACCAGCCGTGACCCTGGCACAAGGACCATCCAAAGGCAAGCTGGTGAAACGAGCATATTCCTCGAGGGTGGGGGTCAGCTCTACTGTCCCTAGTCTGAACACCTGACGGGCAGGGGTCCAATAGCTCAGAATACCCTCCACGAAGCCCGCTGGCACCTGAAAAGATAATAAGGACCAAGAATGTCCCAAAAGGCCATCTGAGATAACCCTGTCGGCTGGCAATAAACTGTCCAACCAGCGGAGGAGGCTGCCAATCAACCCTGTGGAAGGAATGAAATCCAAACGCACCACGACATCTGAGGACGACATCTGGGGAAAAATAGTATCAAAAAGACTGTACAGGGGTCATTTTCTATCCATAAATAAAAAGCATGCATCGTACAAATAATAATGAGACGAATGAATTTCATACACATAAAAGATAAAAGTTGTGCATAAATGAGTAAATAAGTTCAGTACATAGTGCATAAAATGAAAAAAAATAAAAAATAAAACTAAACAGGTGCAGGTACAAAAGCCCTATCCTATCCTGATCTAAATAAAATCAATCTCATCTATAATGGCGGGATCCTCGAACTGATCCCCTAGGGTCGTCGAAGTCGGAGGCCCAAAGTTCATGTCAGGGATATATGGCTGCGCTGTGGCATCAGATGAGCTCGGGCCCGCATCATAACCCGCACCGTCGGGATCGTAGGCATAAGCATCCTCTGGAGTCCGGCCCAACACCCGAAGATATAGAGACAACTGGTCGACCTGACGGGTCAGAGTGGCGATCTGCTCGGCATGGGTAGGGCTCCGAATGCAGGCTGCCCAGTCCGTCATCATCACTAAGCCAGGGACCATATCCCCGAGGAAAAGTGTGGCCCGGGTCTGAGGACCGATAGTGCGGGGCACCCACCAAGTACGGAAAACATCACTCGTACTGGGACCCGTCGAAAGCATACGACCATCCTCCCTTGCAAGCATGATCTCCGAAGGCTGAGAATCCAGCGGCCAGGAGGTAGTGAAAGGAAGGGAATGCGGGATGCGGATCTCTCCAGTAACACATCTGAATGCGCGCTCCCCCAGGTACATCACCCATCCTCCAACACTCTGCAAAGTGAGGCGACGGGTGGAAAGGGCGAACTCCGGGCCAGTAGGATACCCATCTGTGAACCCCACATCCAAATGCTCGGAAAGATAAGGCCTCCAGACGACCCCTGCAGCAGTGATCAGCTCCAGCTGAATGCGGCAATGGGCAAAGCTGCCAGACACTGGGACCTCCTCCAGGGTGCTGTGGTGCCATCGCCGACCCTAGGGATAGGTATCCAAGCCGAGGGTAGTGACGGGCCTCAGACAGGGAAGACGCTCGTAGGCCCAGAACTGTTGAACAGAACAAGGCAGAGCATGAGTAACCAACAAAAGCAGAAAAGAGAAATGAAATGACGGGAAATACAATAAGAAAAAGGAAGAAAAACCTCACCAGCAGGAAGTGATAGAATCCTAGCCAAGCATCTGTCTCGCCCTCTGAGCGTAGACGCATACCGTGGAGGAAATAAGCAAAGGTGAATGACCCCCAATCATAGTCGCTGATCCGGTCCACGTCTCTAACAGCCCCTACGACGCTGAAATGAATGGTGGAGGAGTTGTTCCCTAGGAAACAACCCCTCATAATGGTCAGGAACAAGCGTCGTAGCAGAATGTCCTGGGTGCCCTGATCCGCTGGAATAGGCAGTGCATACAGACCCCCGACAGCATCAACAGCCAAAGCACCGGACCGAATGCTACGGGCCTTAAAGACCCGGTCCTCAGCGGCGAAAACCAATAAAGCCCGAACCTCTGCTGGAGTGATATCAAGATCCAGAGGGACGCGGGATCCAGTGAACTCGATGCCCGTGATGTACCTCCAGTCCCAGGGAGTCAGCACAACCTCACAGTCAAGAAGGTGAAGAGACTGCGTCTGGTGGAACCAGCGCTCAGATAAGGCCCTCATGTAACCCCAGGGGCACTGGCGGGGAATGATGGTGAAGAAGTGACGAAAGCCCCAGGAGTCCACCACCGCCCGGTACTCACTGTGCAGAGCTGTATAGAGGGAATATATGTTCAACCAGTTACCCCTCGGCTGAGTAAACTCGGGCACCTGGGACAATCACCAATGGGTCAGTCCAGACAAGAGGAGAATCGAGAAATTGAGAATGAAATGAGAATGGAATTGAATATACCTCATTAGCTACAAGAGATGTCGAGGGGTGACGACTGAGATCCCGACCCAAAAGATCGGGTATCTGCGCAGGGGCGCCAGAAGGAGCCTGATGAGTAGATGGAGCCAGTGTGCTGGAGGATGGCCCCTCTGCCACGACCTCCGGAGGAGCAGCCTCCTCAACGTCCGGATGATCGGGACGGATGATGGCCTCCGCCAAGCGGCGACCCTGACGGGTCCGAGGAAGAACAGGGGCTGGTGCAGCCCTACGACGGCGAACACCTGATGTCCGAGACGCAGAGGAGCTGCTAGGAGCATCTGGATCCATAGCTGGAACAGAACAGGCAAGGAGGAAGGTAAGTTTCCTTTTTAATTATGCCACAAATATTCCAATATTTATCGTAGAATTAATGCAACATGATGCATGTTTATTATAAAAAAAAAATAAAAAATCGGCAGAGTTCCGTCTGTAAAATGGACATCCCAGGCATAAGCCAAACATGTTTTCCATCAATCCAAGCCTCAAACAGATCAAAGTTGCATTCATATGTGTAATTACAACATGTAAAGTACCATAATGCATGGTTTTCTTTCAAAAAGGGAACAACAATATGTGGGACCGCATCATGAGCATAAAATAGGACTCACACAGTTGATACATAGCATGTATATATGATAATGCATAGCATAGCATTGTAAAGCATATATTTCTATCTATAGCATGTAAATAGCCAAATGTATAGCAAAACATTGACGAAATTGAAAAGTGAACGGTTAAAGTGTTACCTGTAGCGCGTAGATCGATCCTACCGGAGCAGTTTTTGCAGAAAGGTTGGAAAATTCGGCAAAAAGCCCTTACAAACAAGCAAAATCGCAGGAATCTATGTGGGGTACGAAGTTGAGAGTGACAGATCTGGAGGCGACGAGCCGCATATGAATCCCGATCTTGGCCGTAGATTCATCTGCGGCTGACCGCAGATCCATCTGCGGCTGGCCCTGGTGGGTCCCCCTAGTTCCCTTGCAGCCGTTTGATGTGTTTAGTGAAAATAAATTACGAGACGGGTGACCGGCGACGATACCCGGCCCCGACGAGACGATCGACCGGCGACGATAACCGGCGATTACGAGATGGATGTCCGGCGACGAAAACCGGCTCCGACAAGATAACCAACTGGCGACGATACCCGGGGGTTACGAGATGGGTGACCGGCGACGATACCCGGCCCCGACGAGACGATCGACCGACGACGATAACCGGCGATTACGAGATGGATGTCCGGCGACGAAAACCGGCTCCGACAAGATAACCAACCGGCGACGATAACCGGGGGTTACGAGACGGGTGACCGGCGACGATACCCGGCCCCGACGAGACGATCGACCGACGACGATAACCGGTGATTACGAGATGGATGTCCGGCGACGAAAACCGGCTCCGACAAGATAACCAACCGGCGACGATAACCGGGGGTTACGAGATGGGTGACCGGCGACGATACCCGGCCCCGACAAGACGATCGACCGGCGATTACGAGATGGATGTCCGGCGACGAAAATTGGCTCCGATAAGATAACCAACCGGCGACGATACCCGGGGGTTACGAGATGGGTGACCGGCGACGATACCCGGCCCCGACGAGACAATCGACCGGCGACGATAACCAGCGATTACGAGATGGATGTCCGGCGACGAAAATCGGCTCCGACAACGATACCTGAGGGTTACGAGATGGGTGACCGGCGACGATACCCGGCCCCGACGAGATAATCGACCGGCGACGATAACCGGCAATTACGAGATGGATGTCTAGCGACGAAAACCGGCTCCGATAAGATAACCAACCGGCAACGATACCCGAGGGTTACGAGATGGGTGACCGGCGACGATACCCGGCCCCGACAAGATAATCGACCGACGACGATAACCGGCGATTACGAGATGGATGTCCGGCGACGAAAACTGGCTCCGACAAGATAACCAACCGGCGACGATACCCGGGGGCTACGAGATGGGTGACCGGCGACGATACCTGGCCCCGACGAGACAATCGACCGGCGATGATAACCGGCGATTACGAGATGGATGTCCGGCTATGAAAACCGGCTCCGACAAGATAACCAACCGGCGACGATAACCGGGGGTTACGAGATGGGTGACCGGCGATGAAACCCGGCCCCGACAAGACGATCATCCGCATCGACACCCTTTTATGAATGTCTTGCATCCATTGCATCTTACGTTGCACCATAATTCATATGTGTGGCATCACGCATGTATTGTCATCCATGTGCACTGTCATTCATGCATCGAGTGTCTATTATTTATCCTGTTCATTTCATTTAAACATTGCATAAACATGATAAAGAGGGGCAGCTGTAGACACCCAAATTTTGCGTTCCATATACTAACCGTGACAGGAAGTAAAAGATGTGAATGTCCCATGTAATTCGATAAATGACAACTTAGTAGTCCTTGGCCAAGGTAGAATGAAATTAGAAAATAGTTTCTAATTTGTATTATTTAGAGTTTTGCATTTGAGAATCGAAATGCATATAATTAAATAAAATAAGACTTGACGTTAATTTCATGTCTTATATTTAATTAGGACATTGTATGGTAGAAGGATTGAATTGTACAGTAACTATTCACTGAAAGGTTCTTTTATGATTAATGTTGAAATCTATATTATCTAGAAAGTCGTTGATCGCTAAGGGGACTTATTCTTATTCTAGAATAAATATTATTTATTTTAATGAATTAAATAGTTTAATTTATTTAATTAAATAAGATTAGAATTATTCTAATTAATTTATTCACAACTGGTTTAATATGGAGAGCCTAAACGGTCACACCGCAAAAGAAAAATATTTATTTAAGAAGTAAATGGTATAATTATAATAATAAGTTAAGTGTATTTAATTTAATATATGGTGATAGAATAAATTAAATAACTTAATATTTATTATTTAAGATGTTTGAAATATTAAATATAAAGTAATAGGATGATTATGATTATTATTATTATTGTTGTTATTATTATTATTATTTCTATTATTATTATTATTTAATTCCAAAAAGGGTTTGAGAATTAATTAATAAAAATACTCTCATAAATTCTTAATTGGATTAGTAGTTTAATTAATTAAAAGAGTTTAATTAGAATAAAATCTTAATCCTAAATAGTTTAGGAGGGTTACCCATATCTATAAATAAGAGGAGTCTGATTATGAATTGGGGTTGCATACGCTTCCATAATGTAGACACCCAAATTTTGCGTCCCCTGTACTAACCTTGACAGGAGGGCAAAATCGTCAATTGAACCGGCTTGCGGGAGTGAAGAAGTGGGCCCAAGGGCGAGCGCCCGACACCACCGCAGTGATTGGCAATCAAGGCTGATGTCACAATAAGGCCATCCGAGACAGACATCCCCGGAAGGCATGGCACGTTTCCCGGCGATTTCCGGACTGCAGAAATGCAAGCCCTTCAACGGAAATCAACGGTACGGCGCGGAAATCGAGACGAGGTGCGGAAATGAGAAAATCAGCACAGTCAGCCGCAGATCAATCCGCGGCCAAGGACGGAACTCGAGACGGCACGGGACTCGAGCGCACGGGACTCGAGCGCGGCTGGGGGGAGAACCAAGGGCCAGCCGCAGATCAATCTGCGGCCAGCCGCAGATCAATCTGCGGCTGCCCTTGGCAGTCCCTTATCAGGCCATTTCGCATACAGAAACGAAAAAGAGAGAAGAAGAAGAAAAAAAATCCAGCAGTAGCAGCTCGGAAATAGGGAGAAAACAGCAACAAAATAAGGGCAATTAGGAGAGAAAAAGAGTGAAAAGAGTGAGGAATTGTACCAATTTTGTGAGATTATATCTCATATTTTCTACTCTACTCAATACACAAATTCCTACATATTGTGGGGATCATTTTGCAAGGTGAAAATCTTTTGTTTTTGACATTTGTTTGTACCATTTTTGATAGGCTCTTATTATCCGAATCCTCTTAAATGTATCCTTTTTTGCATTGTATTGTGAAATCATGGATTAGGGATTATTAGTGAGGGTTCCATCGGAACAAAATTCTTCCTAATAACCCGAGGATATCCAATGGGTGAAATTTCTAGCTTATTTATGGTGATTTCTTGGATGTAATTTATTTAGATTATCATTTTCGGATATCATGGTGTATTAGGCAAATCCGTGTTGTTTAGTTTCGTAGTATTCATTTTGCGGGTATGTAGTAATCTTGGGTGTGAGCCTAGGAATGCGACCCCGGGGTCCAAATCCGATGATGGACGTTTTGATATATGTAATGGAGGCAAGGTACTCGTTTTGTTGTAACATGTAATCGTTGGGCCTTAAAACGACGCTAGAGCGAGAATCGGGTTTAAGGCCCCGTGATAGTGAAATATGTGATTCTTGGCGTTAGGAGATATTTTGATGGCTTACATGCCCATGAATAGCCCCCTACGCGTTTGATATTTAGTTCGATTTGTAAACACCCAACAAAAAGATTTCAAAGCCAAGACAATAAAGATTTTGCTAAAATTAATCAAAGTAGGATATTAGCATCACGAGGCTAAAAATTGGAAGTGTTAATGAAAGTCGATTCCTATTTTACGAGAAAGCTAAAAGGAAGTTGTTTCCAAATGTCACAAAAAATGGTTTTATAAAGAGAAATAAACGTTTTACTAAACCTTGATACATAGGGCGAAAGAGATTCTAGAAATTGCCTATCATTTAGGAAAGCAACGTATAAATCTCGATTCCTATTTTGGCTAAGGTTTAACAAACTCACGTTTTACCAAAACAAACACTTAATAAAAATCTCATAGCTTTTCTCAATTTAAAATCAAATCTTTCTCAATAAGAAAATAAGGTTTTCTCGTAAATACCGAAAAGACATTTTTTAGCATTCTCAAAACTAAAGCACGATTTTCCCTAAAAAAATCCAAATGATTTTTTTTATACAAGCTCACCACAACTTTCATTTAGGCACATACACACACACACACACGCATATACGTTTCATGAATTAAAGGATAGGAAAAGCATCAAGATTGCGGTAACCGTATTTCACGGAAGTCGGGGGGTGCCTAACACCTTCCCCTCGCTTAAGCAAGCCCCCGAACTCTGTGAATCTCGATTCGCAGACCATTTAATTCGGAGTCACATATGAGCCAGCGATTTATAAAAAATGAAAATTCGGATGAGTTGGTACATCCATTTCAAATATACCAACTGGCGACTCTGGTTAATTGGCTCATCATAAAAAACGATCTTTCAAAACCCCGTCGACATCAAGGCCGACCTTTTCCCCCAAATCACCAAAACCAAGAGGCTAAAATAGGAAAAGGAAACGAGACGAGAAAAACCCGGCGTCGACAGCTGGCGACTCCGCTGGGGATATTAGAAGGCTTAAGCCGCGTTTAAATCTTGATGCTATCCTATCCTTTAAAATTCATAAAATGTGTGTGCGTGCGATATTTTGATTTTTTACTTTTGTTGTGTGAATGCGTGTTTTGTCGAATAAATGAATGATTTGAATGGAATTGCTTTACTTTTGAGTAATCATTTGCATACGGTGAGGACGATGAATGTGAATGTATGTTGAGAGAGTACCTCCTCCTGAGGCGAACCTGTCGGTTGCTTATTACTGGACTCGAAGGGGCTGCTCCCCGGAGATGGCTCAGGAAACGCACCACCCAAATCCGCTCCAATCGAAAGGGCTCAAACGAGTAGATTGCGAAGATTTGGGGACCTTCATGCCGAAAAGCCCGTGCGAGTAACCCTAGGATAGGTCATCCTCAGATTAACCCAACGCAGGAAAAGTCTCTTCATGCCTTTTTACGTTTATATGTCTAAATGTCATGATCTCATTCAATATTCATATATCCCTTTCCTGTGTCAAAAGAGATTACTAACCTCTGTGAATTGCAGGGAATAGTTGGGGAAGCATAATAAAGCATGTTTAGCATTGGTTATTGCATTAAAGGACTACTAACTTGCTGTTTTACAGGGAAAGATTAAAAAACCCAAAGCACAAAAAGTTACAGCTTTTGCATGCATCCATATCCTTTCATTTCCCCGGACTAAACTTCGAACCGTTGTTTTGTAGGATTGCTCCTCAAACCCGTTCGCAGTCTAAGAAAGCCCAAAATTCTACATCTGAAATGGCCGATCTTCCTAATCATGGTTCCATATCTCGGGAAGAGTTTGATGACTTCAAGAAACAGATGATGGAAATGGCCACGATGCTAAAAGAGCAGTTCTTACTCAGACAGGATCCGCCAAGCCAAGGACCACATAATATTCCACCACCAGGGGGTGACCAAAATCCTCCTAAAAATATTGTAAACCTGGGTAAGGATGACCAACCCCAACTCAAGGACGAGCCAGTCATTACAAGGGCCGTTCCCATACCTAACAAGACAGTGATTACTATCCCAGAGGAAGGGGACACCGACGACCTTCGGAAAAAAATGAGACACATGGAGGAGACCATCCAATCTCTGCGAGGCATAGGCTCCCTGGGTAGGGTCAATTACTCGGATCTGTGTGTTTTCCCCGGAACCAGATATCCAGAAAAGTTCAAAGTCCCCGAGTTTGAAAAATACAATGGAAAGGGAGACCCCTATACGCATTTGAAAATATACATTGGAGAACTCGGGTCTTATGCCGAGGACGAGGGGTTGAGGATGCAGCTATTCCAGAAAAGCTTAACGGGTGAGGCGAGGATCTGGTATGCCCGCCTTGACAACGCCCGAATCCACAACTGGGAGGAATTGGCCCATACTTTCTTAACCCAATACAGCTTTCAGGCCCAGATGGCCCCTGACAGGTACCAAATGACAAAAGTTAAGAAGCAGCCTAGGGAATCCTTCAGGGAATATGCGCAACGATGGAGGGGCATGGTCGCGCAAGTGAACCCTTCAATGAGCGAATCGGAGATGGTGATGACTTTTGTAGACATTCAAGAGGCTCCGTATTATGAACGAGTCATATCAGGGATTGGTAGACCTTTCGCCGAAATGTTAAAACACGGAGAAATGGTGGACATGGGTTTGAAATCCGGCAAAATTCGGGATCTCACGGCTTTGGAAACGGCTGCAGAACAGATCCAAAGCGGTAATTATGGCAGCACTTCCCGAAGGGTGCAAAAGAAAAAAGAGGAAGATGTTTCCCTCATCCTTCAGGGCTCGTCCAAAAAGGCAGAAAGCCATCTTCCGGTACAGGTGCAGAGGGTAGGGCCATCCCGGCAGCCCAACTTCACATATCAAAGAGCAGAGGGACGAAGGAGATATGAGGCCTCGCAAAATCGAGTATTCACCCCGCTCGGGGAGCCACTTGAACAAGTATTAGCGGTATTAGTAGCCCAAAAGAAAATAGTTGGTCTGGCACCACCGAGTGACCCTAAGGGTAGAAGGTTTGACCCGAGCAAGCGATGTGCATACCACTCCAGTTCCCCTGGCCATGATACAGAAGACTGTTGGACGTTGAAGCATCGAATCCAAAACCTGATTGACAGTGGGGAAATTGTGGTGGAACAACCAGACTCCCCGAATGTTAAAGCAAATCCCCTGCCAAGACATGATGGAGGGGGGGTCAATATGACGGATGACAGTGAAGTCGAGGGGCCGTCAAGGCTGAACTATGTGCAGAAAATGGATGAAATGACCAACGTGATAAGCAGTCATGGGAATGCACGAGGAGCGCCCATTCGATTGATGGGTGTAAGTGGAAATACCCCGGAGGGACCCGTCAAATTGGCGGCACCGAAACCCATCATTCTGGCAGCAAGACCGCAAATCCCTATCAGTAGTCTAAAGATGGTACCCTGGAATTATGGGGGAACGCCAGAGGAAGCGGCCAGTTGTGCTTCTGTGATGACAAAGGGGAACCCCTTATACCTTCCCGGGCGAGTCCTTGAGAGCCAAAGGGAAAAAAATGAAGAGATTTCCGAAGAAAGGGCCATAGAGTTCTTAAAAAGGATGGATCACCCGGAAACGAGGGGGATTCCGATTTTAAATGAGGAGTCAACCTTAACATCAGTCATGGACCTGGTGTTGTCATCCAATCAGCATTGCAAAACTTTGACGAAGGTTCTGGAGGAGGCATACGTGCCCAAGGAAATTAGTGAGGAAGGTTTCGGCCAGCTGGTGGGCCATTTGATGGAGAGCGACGTGATATCCTTTCCAGATGAGGACATACCCAAGGAAGGAAGGGGACACCGGAAACCGCTACATATTGCGGTAATCTCCTCGGGGTATATCATGAATGGGGTTTTGATTGATGGGGGATCGACATTGAATATTTGTCCCCTCAGCACATTGCAGAAGATGAACATTAATCCCAAGCGCCTACGGGCCAGTCACGTGGTGGTGCGAGCTTTCGATGGGTCCCGAAGGGATACAATTGGGGAAATAGAATTACCAGTGGAAATAGGTCCCTGTACTTTTGATATATCTTTCCAGGTCCTAGACATCACCGCCAGTTATAACCTGCTGCTGGGGAGGCCGTGGATACACATGGCCGGGGCAGTGCCTTCTACGCTCCATCAACAAATCAAGCTAATCATCAATGGGAATCTGGTAACAATCTCGGCCGAATGTGATGACCATTCTCCTCCCAGGGGTGGCCTACCAGTGATCAATGTGGATGAGTCGGCGGCACCAGCCAGTTTTCAGGCACTAGAGATTAGCACTCCCCAATACAGATGCTTGGGGGCTCCGGCCGTGAAGCCAAGGGTCTCTCCAGAACTTACTTTTGTTGCAAAGGAAATGATAAGGATGAAGTTTCAGCCTGGACAAGGGTTGGGAAGAAGCAGTCAAGGAATCACCAAGCCCATTCAACTGCCCCATCAGATAGGCAAGGCCGGTTTGGGATATCATGGAGGTATAACATGGAGAGCCCGTCAGGGCATGGGCCCGATTCGATTGATTGGCAGCCCGGTGACCCCGGTCAACAATAAGCAGGGGACTAGCGAGCCTGTGACTAGAACAGGGGGTGAAGATTTGTCCCCCACAAATGATGAATTAGCCAAAAGGGAAAGTTTCCTACAGGAAATCGCGGAAGAGTTCGAAACCCAGTGCTATATCCCCGGAAAATTAATAAGCAATGAGGAGGGGACGAATGTTGCCACACCAGGAGCCCAACAAAGTGTGCCTATCATCGATTGGGCAGGGTTGATTATTCCTAAGGAGGGTATGAAGGGAGACTCGGGCGATGTGGCCGTGGTCATCGGGGAAGTGTCCGGTATAAAGCCACCTCTCATCGAGCACATATCGCCTGACTTGACCATCGACAATTGGACCGTGAGGCCAATAATATCCAAACAAGGGTAAAACCCGACGTCAGGGTGGTAGACCCCAGAGGATGAGGGAATGAAGAAGTTCTATTTTTGTTGTTGTTTTATTTCTGCATAATTATGTCGTTCCTTCGTGTTATTTGAAAATGCGATCATCGTGGAAAATGATTTATATATGACAAGTATTTTGTTTTATGTCAGGTGTACCAAATTGAGTAATCCTTGCCTAACAAACGATCTCTCAAATTTGAATGATGATTATGATTTTGACATTGAGCTGGATTTCGATTTGATGGGCATTGAGCAAGACGAGACAGATTACGATGATGCGCCTGACGAGATCAAAGGATGGGTCGAGGATAAACCCAAACCCAATTTGGACCAAACCATCACCATTGATATTGGAACCCCAGACAACCCAAAAGAACTCAAGATAGGGATAGACCTCACCACCAGCCAAAAAGTAGAAATAGCTGAGTTGCTAAGCCAATATGAGGATGTCTTTGCCTGGTCACACGAGGATATGATCGGATTGTCCACCGACATCGTGGTCCACCGGTTGCCCATCAAGGAGGGTTTCAGGCCTGTCAAGCAGAAGCTAAGGAAGTTGAAACCTGAGTGGAGCTTAAAAGTGAAAGAGGAGATCATTAAACAATTCCGGGCCGGAATCATTATGGTGTCCACTTACCCGGAATGGCTATCCAATGTAGTCCCAGTGGCTAAACCTGGAGGAAAGGTGAGGGTATGCGTAGACTACAGAGATCTAAATAAGGCCAGTCTCAAGGACAACTTCCCGGTGCCTTTCATACACATCCTGGTGGATAACACAGCCCAGTACGAAATGTACTCTTTTATGGATTGCTTCACGGGATATCATCAGATAATGGTGGCGGAGGAAGATCGGGAAAAGACCGCATTCATCACCCCTTGGGGCACGTTTTGCTATAGACGATTGGCTTTTGGTCTCACAAACGCAGGGGCTACCTATCAGAGAGCTATGATGGCCCTGTTCCATGACATGATGCATAAGGAGATAGAGGTCTACGTGGATGACATTATTGTGAAATCGAAGGTAGAGTCTGATCATATAACCCACCTCAAAAAGCTGTTCGATCGGCTCAGAAAGTATAATTTGAAACTCAATCCAGCCAAGTGTGCTTTCGGAGTACAATCGGGTAAGCTCTTAGGATTCCTGGTTAGTGATCGGGGCATTGAGTTGGATTCGGCAAAGATTAAGGCCATTGTGGATATGCCGGCACCTCACACAGAGAAAGAGATAAGAGGATTCCTGGGAAGAATATACTTCATCAGCCGTTTCATATCCCACTTGACAACTACGTGCGAGCCAATTTTCAAGTTGTTGAGGAAGGGTGCTTCCCAAGAATGGAATGAGCAATGTCAGAGGGCCTTTCAGACCATTAAAAAGCAGCTGACTGAGGCACCGGTGCTGGTACCCCCAAAGGATGGGATCCCCCTGTTTATGTACATATCGGTCAATGCCATCGCGATGGGGTGCATGCTGGGACAAAAGAATGAGGCAGGTAAAGAGCAGGCCATCTATTACCTCAGCAAGAGATTTAGCCAATGTGAACAGAATTACACTCCCATCGAGAAGACCTGTTGTGCTCTGGCCTGGGCTGCAGGGAGATTACAGCATTACCTCCATGGGCATACTACGTACCTGATATCGAGAATGGATCCCCTGAAATATATTTTTGAAAGGCCCATGTTGAATTGTCGACTATCAAGATGGCAGTTAATCTTACAGCAGTTCGACATGGTATACGTAACTCAGAAAGCTATGAAGGGGCAAGGAATTGCAGATCAGTTGGCCGAGACGCCGTCGGGAGGGGTGGAACCGTTAGAAACTCCTCTACCGGGCGAAGATATATTTTGGGTGTCAGATACGAAATGTAATGATGAGGGACAATTCTGGAAGCTGTATTTTGACGGTGCCATGAATGCTGAAGGGGCAGGAGCCGGAGCAGTCCTGGTCTCTATCACCGGAGAACAATACCCCGTGGCCACTAAATTGCAGTTCAGTAATTCGAATAATACAGCTGAGTACGAGGGATGTATTTTGGGACTCCGTTTTGCACGCGATATGGGAGTGAAGAGACTGGCGGTGTTTGGGGATTCAGAACTGGTAATCAGACAGGCGATCGGGGTGTACAACACGAAAGAGCTCCGGTTGCTCCCATACCACCGATGTGTTGTCCAATTAATGCAAGAATTTGAAGATATCGCTTTCCGACATATTCCCCGCGGACGGAATGATTTTGCTGATGCATTGGCAACTTTGGCTTCCTTGATCCATATCATCAAAAGAAGGGACGCTCCACAGATTGAGATAGCAGTACAGAATGCCCCGGCATACGAAGAGCATGTTGCAGTATTATCAGGCGAGGTGGTTCTGCCAAAGCAGCCTTGGTATCACAACATAAGGGAATATCTAAGGGATAGATCCATTCCCGACCAGGCGAGTCGAACTGAGAGGATGAGAATTCAAAAAATGGCGATGAAGTTCTACTTGAGTGGGGACTCACTCTACAAGAGGGATGCTGGTTTGGGACTGTTGCAGTGCGTGGATGAGACGCAGGCCCAAAGGATTATGAACGAAATACATGGTGGAATGTGTGGGCCACACATGAGTGGACCGATGCTGGCCAAAAAGATTTTGAGAACAGGGCATTATTGGTTGACCTTAAAAGCTGACTGTGATGATCATGTCAAACGGTGTTACCAATGTCAGGCGCACGGTAATGTGATCCATACGCCCCCCAATGAACTGCACTGTATGACCTCCCCGTGGCCATTCTCAATGTGGGGAATGGACGTGATCGGACCAATAGAGCCCAAAGCAAGCAATGGGCACCGATTCATCTTCGTCATGATCGATTATTTCACCAAATGGGTAGAAGCAGCCTCTTTCCCCAAGGTCACTCAGGAGGTTATCGTTGGGTTCATCAGGAATAATGTCATTTGTCGATACGGGCAACCTGAGGTTTTGGTCTCCGACAATGCTAAGAATTTGAACAACGCCCTCATGAAGGGATTGTGCGACCAGTTTAAGATCAAGCACCTCAACTCTGTCATTTACCGTCCCAAAATGAATGGGGCAGTGGAGGCTGCCAATAAGAACATCAAGAAGATCATGGCAAAAATGTCTGCTAATCATCGGGGATGGCCAGATCTGCTACCCCTCACCCTGCTGGCATATCGAACATCAACGCGTACTTCTACAGGGGCAACCCCTTACGCTTTGGTGTATGGAATGGAGGCCGTCCTGCCAATTGAGGTTGAGATGACATCCCTCAGAATAATGATCGATGCTCAGATAAGCGAGGAGGATTGGATGCAAGATCGATACGACCAGTTGGCCCTAATTGATGAAAGGAGGGTGGCTGCTGTTTGGCACGGTCAGTTATATCAACAAAGGATCTCCCGATCATATGACAAAAGGATAAGACCTCGGAAATTCAAGGAGAATGACCTGGTGCTAAAGAGAGTCATGCCTTGCCAAGACGAAGCCAAGGGGAAGTTTGCCCCAAACTGGGAGGGACCTTTTGTAATTAAGAAGGTGCTATCCGGAGGAGCCCTCATATTGCAAGAAATGGATGGTGAGACATTTCCACAACCCCTAAATTCTGACTCAGTGAAGCGATTCTACGCTTAAATCATCAATTTCCTTTTTCCTTTGAGGAGCGAACTACGTAGGACCTGATCTCCCAACTTGTGGGGGTACGTAGGCAGCCATTATGGCGCGGTCCGATCCATAAAAAAAATAATAATCCTTCCCCTAAAACAAAGTCAATTCCCAACAGCCAGATAAACCTGCCTAAACCCTCAAAACTTTCCCGAAACCAGCCAACCAATCCTTTCCATACCAAATTGACATAACCCCGATCAAACCAAACAGTTAGCCAAAGTCTGAAACTCAATCCAATGAAATCGACAGGGGTACGGCCATATCTGTCAAATCTCCATCAAGACTTGAGAAGAGAAAGAAAGCGAAATGTCAAAATCATGATCAACCGGATAAAATGATGATCCAATGAAGGGCAACGATACAACAAAGAGGGAAAATGACTAAATTTAAATACCTGTTTGCATATATAAGTCTTTTGTTACAAGATTTCCTTCTCAATAACCGATGAAATTAACATAGTCTATGCAGGAAATAAAACAATCTACAAATCTGCAACTAACTGAAGCAGGATGGATAGGGTGGTGGATAGATCTGGGGCATCAGCATCCCCTGAAATCTGCTGTCCCATCATGTCGATGCGGTCCAACAAGGCAGCGGCCCGGCTGATAGTCCCAGAGTGTGCATCTATGACTGTCCTAGCCTGAAGAGCAATGACATCTCTATCAACTATGGCAGCATCTCTGGCTAGAATAGCAGCATCCCTCTTAGCAATGGCGGCATCCCTCTCAGATTCAATAGCCATCAAAGACAGTCAGATTCGGCTATGTTCAGTGTCATGACTAGGGAGAGAGTCGGCTGAGATCGAGTGATGTATGGTATCGTCTGGGAAAGTCACTCCAGAGTCATCAAAAGTCCCAGTCTGACTCACACCAACCGCATCCGAATCTCCGCGCAACCATTGCACATAAGCGAATGTCTGGATGGGGCAACTATCATTATACTCGGCCAGGATCCTACGAGGCCAAAGATCATATACCCGCAGTAGATCTCTCTCTGTCTGGGATGATATAGGGAATCGGTAGTCGGCCGCGCCCGTGAAGAGGTGGAAATCCTGTGTCTGATCAAACTGCCCCATCGCCGCCATGGGATGATAAGTCGTCACACCCCTCAAGCCAGCGATGGGAATGAAGTCCAGGTCGGGCACATGAGTCAAGAAGCTCATAAAGGAGCAATAACCCGAATAAACCAGGAGATGAAAGGGATCCTCGATGACCGACAGAAATGCTGTCCAGGAGGCCGCATCAGTACAGCTCACAGGACGAAATGAAAACTGCGTGGTTATGTCATGACTGAAGCAAAACCCTTGGCGACGGAGGTGGCCGATGGGACTAAGATGACTCATGAACCACACATACAACAAAGTCGAGCTCCCTCGGAATACTCTGCCTCGGAAGGACTGACAGTATGAGGCTGACATGTAAGTATCCGCCAATATCATGGGAAGAATGGTGTGATCCTCCTGAAGGGCCCTAACGGCCGCGACCACCCGCATGTCCAAATGATCGGGTCCCGCGGGCAAGTACAGAACTGAGAGGATACAGGCCATCAAAACGTCTAGCCTCGAAACGCCCCAGCGCTCCTCCGATACAGAAAAATCCCCAGAGAAGTGGCGAAAACTGTTAGGTGAGCCGAATCGGTCAATCAAAAAGTGAAGGGGAACCAAGTGATCTGATGTGATCGACGATAGCAGAACCGCCCTCCGCAACCCAGTAAAGGTCAAGAACTGACGGCGCATGGGACCAGATGTGATCCTGGCACAAGGTCTATCCAAAGGCAAACCGGTGAAGCGACCATACTCCTCGAGGGTGGGGGTCAGCTCTACTGTCCCTAGCCTGAACACTTGACGAGCAGGGACCCAATATCTCAAAATACCATCCACAAAGCCCGCTGGCACCTGAAAGGTTAATAAGGACCGAGAATGGCCCAAAAGACCATATGCGATGACCCTGTCGGCCGGCGATAAACTGTCCAACCAACGGAGGAGGCTGCCAACCAACCCTGTAGGAGAAATGGAATCCAAGCATACCACGACATCTGAGGACGTCATCTGTGAAAAAATAGTATCAAAAAGACTGTACAGGGGTCATTTTCTATCCATGAATAAAAAGCATGCATCGTACAGTCAATAATAGAGCATATGAATTTCATGAGGATAAAAGATAAGGAACTGTGCATAAATAAATAAATGAGTTCAGTACATAGTGCATGAAATGAAAAATAAATCTAAACAGGTACAGGTACGAAAAGCCCTATCCTATCCTGATCTAGATAAAGTCAATCTCATCTATAAAGGCGGGATCCTCAAACTGATCCCCCGGGGTCGCCGAAGTCGAGGGCCCAAAGTTCATGTCGGGGATGTATGGCCGCGCGGTGGCATCAGATGAGCTCGGCCCCGCATCATAACCCGTACCATCAGGATCATAGGTGTAAGCATCCTCCGGAGTCCGGCCCAGCACCCGAAGATATAGGGACAACTGGTCTACCTGACGGGTCAGAGTGGCAATCTGCTCGGCATGGGTAGGGCTCCGAACGCAGGCTGCCCAGTCAGTCATCATCACCGAGCCAGGGACCATATCCCCGAGGAAGAATGTGGCCCGGGTCTGAGGACCGATAGTGCGGGGCACCCACCAAGTACGGAAAGCATCACTCGTACTGGGACCCGTAGAAAGCATCCGGCCGTCCTCCCCTGCAAGCATGATCCCTGAAGGCTGAGAGTCCAGCGGCCAGGAGGTAGTGAAAGGAAGGGAATGCGGGATCCGGATCTCTCCTGTGACGCATCTGAATGCGCGCTCCCCCAGATACATCACCCATCCTCCAATACTCTGCAAAGTGAGGCGACGGGTGGAAAGCTCGAACTCCGGACCAGAGGGGTTCCCAGCATCAAACCCCTCAGCCAAATGCTCGGAGAGGTAGGGAATCCAGACGACATCTACCGCAGTGATCAGCTCCAGCTGGATGCGGCAGTGTGCAAAGCTGCCTGATATCGGGACCTCCTCCAGAGTGCTGTGATGCCACCGTCGGCCCCGGGGATAAGTATCAAGGCCGAGAGTAGTGACAGGCCTCAGGCATGGAAGACGCTCGTAGGCCCAGAACTGCGAACAGAAACAGTGAAAAGCATGAGAAACCGACAGACGCAGAAAGAAAAGAAATGAATTGACGGGAAATACATTAAGAAAAAAGAAAGAAGTCTCACCAGCAGAAAATGATAGAATCCGAGCCAAGCGTCTGTCTGGCCCTCCGAGCGTAGACGCATGCCATGGAGGAAATAGGCAAAGGTGAATGACCCCCAATCATAGTCACCGATGCGGTCCACGTCTCTGACCGCTCCTACGACGCTGAAATGAATGGTGGAAGAGTTGTTCCCCAGAAAACAACCCCTCATGATGGTCAGGAACAGGCGTCGTAGCAGAATATCCCTGGTGCCCTGATCCGCTGGAATGGGCAGTGCGTACAGACCCCCAACAGCATCGACCGCCAAAGCGCCGGATCGAATGCTACGGGCCTTAAAGACCCGATCCTCAGCACCGAAGCCCAATAAAGCCCGGACCTCCACAGGAGTGATGTCGAGATCTAGAGGAACGCGGGACCCGGCAAACTCTATGCCCGTAATGTATCTCCAATCCCAGGGGGTCAGCACAACCTCGCAGTCAAGAAGGTGAAGAGACTGCGTCTGGTGAAACCAGCGCTCTGATAAGGCCCTCATGTAACCCCAGGGGCACTGGCGGGGAATGATGGTAAAGAAGTGACGGAAGCCCCAAGAATCCACCACCGCCCGGTAGTCACTATGCAAAGCCGTGTAAAGGGAGTAGATGTTGAACCAGTTGCCCCTCGGCTGAGTAAACTCGGGTACCTGGGGCAGTCACCAATGGGTCAGTCCGGATAAAAGGAGAATTGAGAAATTGAGAATAAAATCAGAATAGAACCGAATATACCTCGTTAGCCACGAGAGATGCCGAGGGATGACGACCGAGATCCCGACCCAATTGATCGGGGATCTGCACAGATGCGCCAGACGGGGCACTATGAGGAGATGGAGCCGGTGTGCTGGAGGATGGTCCCTCTGCCGCGACCTCCGGAGGAACAGCCTCCTCAACGTCCGGATGAGCAGGACGAATGACAGCCTCCGCCAAGCGGCGAGCCTGACGGGTCCGAGGAGGAACGGGGGCAGGTGCAGCCCTACGACGGCGAACACCTGAGGTCCGTGACACGGAGGAGCTACTATGAGCATCGGGATCCATAGCTGGAACAGAACAGGCAAGGAGGAAGGTAAGTTCCCTTTTGAATTATGTAACGAATATTCTAAATTCCTACCCACATCATATAATTAATGCAACATGATGCATGTTTATGGTATGTAAAAAAAAAAAAAAAAAACAAAACAAAAAAAATTCAGCAGAGTTCCGTTTGTAAAATGGACATCCCAGGCATAAGCCAAACGTGTTTTCAATCAATCCAAGCCTCGAACAGATCAAAATTGCATTCATATGTGTAGTTACAGCATGTAAAGTACAGTAATGCATGATTTTCTTGTAGAAAAGGAATAACAGTATGTGGGACCACATCATGAGCATAAAATAGGACTCACACAATTGCTACATAGCATGTATATATGATAATACATAGCATAGCATTGTAAAGCATACATTTCTATCTCTAAACATGCAAATAGCCAAATGTATAGTAAAACGTTGACGAAATTGAAAAGTGAACGGTCAAAGTGTTACCTGTAGCGCGTAGAGCGATCCTACCGGAGCAGTTTTTGCAGAAAAGTTGGGAAATTCGACAAAAGGTCCTTGCAAACGAGCAAAATCGCAGGAATCTATGTGGGGTACGAAGTTGAAAGTGACAGATCTGGAGGTGGCGAGCCGCCTAAGAACCCGATCTTGGCCGCAGATCTATCTGCGGCTGGCCGCAGATCCATCTGCGGCTGGCCCTGGTGGGTCCCCTTGGCTCCCTTGCAACCGTTTGATGTGTCTAGTGAAAATGAATTACGAGAGGGGTGACCGGCGACGATACCCGGCCCCGACGAGACAATCGACCGGCGACGATAACCGGCGATTACGATGTGGATGTCCGGCGACGAAAACCGGCTCCGGCAAGATAACCAACCGGCAACGATAACCGGGGGATTACGAGATGGGTGACCGGCAACGAAAACCGGCCCCGACGAGACAATCGACCGGCGACGATAACCGGCGATTACGATGTGGATGTCCGGCGACGAAAACCGGCTCCGACAAGACAACCAACCGGCGACGATAACCGGGGGTTACAAAAGGGGTGACCGGCGACGATACCCAGCCCCGACGAGACAATCGACCGGCGACGATAACCGGCGATTACGAGGTGGATGTCCGGCGACGAAAACCGACTCCGGCAAGATAACCAACCGGCGACGATAACCGGGGGTTACGAGATGGGTGACCGGCAACGAAAACCGGCCCCGACGAGACAATCGACCGGCGACGATAACCGGCGATTACGATGTGGATGTCCGGCGACGAAAACCGGCTCCGACAAGACAACCAACCGGCGACGATAACCGGGGGTTACAAAAGGGGTGACTGGCGACGATACCCGGCCCCGACGAGACAATCGACCGGCGACGATAACCGGCGATTACGAGATGGATGTCCGGCGACGAAATACGGCTCCGGCAAGATAACCAACCGGCGACGATAACCGGGGGTTACGAGATGGGTGACCGGCGACGATAACCGGCCCCGACGAGAGGATCGACCGGCGACGATAACCGGCGAGTACGAGATGGATGTCCGGCGACGAAAACCGGCTCCGACAAGATAATCGACCGGCGACGATAACCGACGATTACGAGATGGACGTCTGGCGACGAAAACCGGCTCCGACGAGATAACCAACCGGCGACGATAACCGGGGGTTACGAGATGGGTGTTCGGCGACGATAACCGGCCCCGACGAGAGGATCGACCGGCGACGATAACCGGCGATTACGAGATGGATGTCCGGCGACGATAACCGGCTCCGACAAGATAACCAACCGGCGACGATAACCGGGGGTTACGAGACGATCCTCCGCATTGCGTTGATACCCTTTTACGAATATGATTGCATCCATTGCATCATACGTTGCATCGTAGGGCATATGTGTAGCATCACGTATGTATTGTCATCCATGTGCATTGTCCTTCATGCATCAGGTGTCTATTCTTTATCTTGTTCATTTCATTCATCATTTCATGAACATGATAAAGAGGGGCAGCTGTAGACACCCAAATTTTGCGTCCCCTGTACTAACCTTGACAGGAGGGCAAAATCGTCAATTGAACCGGCTTGCGGGAGTGAAGAAGTGGGCCCAAGGGCGAGCGCCCGACACCACCGTAGTGATTGGCAATCAAGGCTGATGTGATAATAAGGCCATCCGAGACAGACATCCCCAGAAGGCATGGCACGTTTCCCGACGATTTCCGGACTGCAAAAATGCAAGCCCTTCAACGGAAATCAACGGTACGGCGCGGAAATCGAGACGAGGTGCGGAAATGAGAAAATCAGCACAGTCAGCCGCAGATCAATCCGCGGCCAAGGACGGAACTCGAGACGGCACCGGACTCGAGCGCACGGGACTCGAGCGCGGCTGGGTGGAGAACCAAGGGCCAGCCGCAGATCAATCTGTGGCCAGCCGCAGATCAATCTGCGGCTGCCCTTGGCAGTCCCTTATCAGGCCATTTCGCATACAGAAACGAAAAAGAGAGAAGAAGAAGAAAAAAAATCCAGCAGTAGCAGCTCGGAAATAGGGAGAAAACAGCAACAAAATAAGGACAATTAGGAGAGAAAAAGAGTGAAAAGAGTGAGGAATTGTACCAATTTTGTGAGATTATATCTCATATTTTCTACTCTACTCAATACACAAATTCCTACATATTGTGGGGATCATTTTGCAAGGTGAAAATCTTTTGTTTTTGACATTTGTTTGTACCATTTTTGATAGGCTCTTATTATCCGAATCCTCTTAAATGTATCCTTTTTTGCATTGTATTGTGAAATCATGGATTAGGGATTATTAGTGAGGGTTCCATCGGAACAAAATTCTTCCTAATAACCCGAGGATATCCAATGGGTGAAATTTCTAGCTTATTTATGGTGATTTCTTGGATGTAATTTATTTAGATTATCATTTTCGGATATCATGGTGTATTAGGCAAATCCGTGTTGTTTAGTTTCGTAGTATTCATTTTGCGGGTATGTAGTAATCTTGGGTGTGAGCCTAGGAATGCGACCCCGGGGTCCAAATCCGATGATGGACGTTTTGATATATGTAATGGAGGCAAGGTACTCGTTTTGTTGTAACATGTAATCGTTGGGCCTTAAAACGACGCTAGAGCGAGAATCGGGTTTAAGGCCCCGTGATAGTGAAATATGTGATTCTTGGCGTTAGGGGATATTTTGATGGCTTACATGCCCATGAATAGCCCCCTACGCGTTTGATATTTAGTTCGATTTGTAAACACCCAACAAAAAGATTTCAAAGCCAAGACAATAAAGATTTTGCTAAAATTAATCAAAGTAGGATATTAGCATCACGAGGCTAAAAATTGGAAGTGTTAATGAAAGTCGATTCCTATTTTACGAGAAAGCTAAAAGGAAGTTGTTTCCAAATGTCACAAAAAATGGTTTTATAAAGAGAAATAAACGTTTTACTAAACCTTGATACATAGGGCGAAAGAGATTCTAGAAATTGCCTATCATTTAGGAAAGCAACGTATAAATCTCGATTCCTATTTTGGCTAAGGTTTAACAAACTCACGTTTTACCAAAACAAACACTTAATAAAAATCTCATAGCTTTTCTCAATTTAAAATCAAATCTTTCTCAATAAGAAAATAAGGTTTTCTCGTAAATACCGAAAAGACATTTTTTAGCATTCTCAAAACTAAAGCACGATTTTCCCTAAAAAAATCCAAATGATTTTTTTTATACAAGCTCACCACAACTTTCATTTAGGAACATACACACACACACGCACGCATATACGTTTCATGAATTAAAGGATAGGAAAAGCATCAAGATTGCGGTAACCGTATTTCACGGAAGTCGGGGGGTGCCTAACACCTTCCCCTCGCTTAAGCAAGCCCCCGAACTCTGTGAATCTCGATTCGCAGACCATTTAATTCGGAGTCACATATGAGCCAACGATTTATAAAAAACGAAAATTCGGATGAGTTGGTACATCCATTTCAAATATACCAACTGGCGACTCTGGTTAATTGGCTCATCATAAAAAACGATCTTTCAAAACCCCGTCGACATCAAGGCCGACCTTTTCCCCCAAATCACCAAAACCAAGAGGCTAAAATAGGAAAAGGAAACGAGACGAGAAAAACCCGGCGTCGACACATAATATTTGAGAGAGTACTTAGAATTTCTATAGAGATAGAAACTAATATTTTGCCAACACTCATTTTCTTGAATACGTATTATTCCTTGGTGGATCACCTCTAGCCAAACACTTGGGTGGCTAACGTTGATCAAAGGGAGGAATCTAATCGGTGATTAATTTTAAGGAGAACGTGAAATGATTTGGAGTTGAACTTGTACCCGAGGAAACACAATTCTACGAAGGTATGGTAGCTTTCGTTAACACTACAAAATTAATACCTTACTTCTACGCTCCTAACACAAAAATTAGTATAGCAATATAAACAAGAGTCGATCCCACATAGAGTGAATTGTTTTATATTTATCCTAATGTTTTCTAATATAACTAAATATAAATTAGGGGTTTTTGAATTGAATTAATCTAACTAACAAAACATAAAATAATTAATAAGAATAAACAATGAATTAAGGCTTTCAGTTCTTCAGTTTAGTATCATCTTTTTACAATAATGAAATAATCAAGTTTAACAATATTTATCCTTCAATGAAACTAATAACCCTAGATAACCGCAATCGCTAATTATCCGAAATTCTCCTTAGGTTTTAAATCTAGTCTGACAATCGCCCCCACTATACACTAACTATCATACAACCTAGATGTAGACACCCAAATGTTGCACTTCGTATACTAACCCTGACAGGAGGACAAAATCGTCAATTAACCCAGCCCACGAGAACGAAAGATGGACATAAGTACAAACACTCAGAGCCACCGCAACGACGTGCGATCAAAGCCGACACGACAACGATCAAAGCGGAATAATGTGGCACATTTCCTAGCGGTTTCCGGACTGCAAAATATGAGCCTCTCAGCGAAACCAACAGTACGACATGAGAATCGAGGTGCGGTACAAAAATTGAGAAAATCAGGCCAGCCAGCTGCGGATTGATCTGCGGCCAAGGATTAAAATAAACTGAAGTGCGCGGCGGACGCGGAGAAACCAAGGCCAGCCGCAGATCAATCTATGGCTGCCCCTGGTCAGCCTTTATCAGCGCGTTTCTTCATTTGGCATACAGGGAGTTACACCGCAGCGGAAGAAAAAAAGAGAGAAGAGATAGCAGCAAATCAGCAGCGGGAAAGGAGAGAAAAATAGAGAAAAAGTGAGGATTTATATCCCTTTGATTAGATTGTATCATATACACTTTCTACTCTAATTAATATACGAGTTTATACACGTCGTGGTGTCATTTTTAAGGTGAAGAACTTTTTTTATATTAGTTTTGTTACATCATTTTGTTAAATTTTATCATTCGGATTATATTAAACGTAGTTTTTTTGTGGATATTGTTGAGGATACATGGATTAGGGATTATTAGTGAGGGTTCCAACGGAACAAAATTCTTCCTAATGGCCCGATGATATCCATTTGTTGAATTTTTAGCTTGTTTTGGTAATCTATTACGCGTAGTGTATTTAGATTGCCATCTTAGGATATTGTGGTATGTTAGGCAATCCGGTGTTGTTCAATTTTTGTAGTATCCAATTTGTGGGGGTGTAGCAATTTCGGATGTGAGCCTAGGAACGCGACCCCGTGGTTCAAATCCGATGATGGAAATTTTCGGGTGTATGTAGTAGAATCGATATACTTTTATTGTAAATATGTAACTATCGGGCCTTAAAACGAGGTCGAGTCGAAAATCGAGTTTAAGGCCCCGTAATAGTGAAATATGCGATTGTGGGCGTTGCGCTTATTTTGATGGCTCACATGCCCATGAATAGCCCCTACACATTTTAATACTTTATTTGATTTACGACACTAAGATTGATTTCAAAGCTAAACGATGAAGATTTTCATAAAATCAATCAAATTAGGTTACTAGCACCACGAGGCTTAAAATTGGAAGTGCTAATGCATGTCGATTCCTATTTAACGAGAAGGTTGAAGAAAAAAAATTGTTTTCAAACATCACAAAAAATGGTTTTATAAAAATAAATAACGTTTTATTAAATCTTTGTGCATAGGGTTAAAGAGATCCTAGAAGTTGCCCGTCATTTTACGAAAGTAACGTATAAGTCTCGATTCCTATTTTGACAAAGGTTTAAGAAACTCCTGTTTTGCCAAAACGACATCTAATGAAAAAATCTTACGACTTTTGACAATTAAAATCAAACCTTTCTAAATCAAATAATAAAGCTTTGTCGCATAAGCCGAAGGACATTCTAAAGCATTCTGAAATTAAAGCACGACTCTTCAAAAAAAAACCCAAATGGTTTCTTCATGCAAACTCACCACAACATTCACATAAGCACACACGCATGCCCACACACATTTTAAGAATTAAAGGATAGGAAAAACATCAAGATTGCGGTAACCGTGTTTCACGGAAGTCGGGGGGTGCCTAACACCTTCCCCTCGCTTAAGCAAGCCCCCAAACTCTATGAATCTCGGTTTGCAGACCAATTAATTCGGAGTCACATATGAGCCAACGATTTACGATAAAACGAAACTTGGATGAGTTGGTACATCTATTTCAAATATACCAACTGGCGACTCTGGTCAATTGGCTCATCATAAAAAACGATCTTTCGAAACCCCGTCGACATTTGTGCCGACCTTTTCCAAAAAATCATCTAATGAAAAGGCTAAAGGGTAATAATTACCACAGGAGCGATCCTCCCGGCGTCGACAGCTGGCGACTCTGCTGGGGATAATTAGAGGGCATAAGCCGCGTTCAAATCTTGATGCTATCCTATCCTTTAAAAATTTATAAATGTGTATGTACGTGCGATATCTTGACCTATTTTACTTGTTGTTATGTGAATGTGTGTTTTGTCCAATGAATGAATGATTGAATGGAATTGCCTTACTTTAAAATAATCATTTGCATACGGTGAGGACGATGAATGTGAATGTATGTTGAGAGTGTACCTCCTCTTGAGGCGAACCTGTCGGTTGCTTATTACTGGACTCGAAGGGGCTGCTCCCCGGAGATGGCTCAGGAAACGCACCACCCAAATCCACTCCAATCGAAAGGATTCAGACGAGTAGATTGCGAAGATTTGGGGACCTTCATGCCGAAAAGCCGCGAGAGTAACCTTAGGGTAGGTCAGCCTCAAATTAACCCAACGCAGGGAAAGTCTCTTCATTCCCTTTTACGTTTACACGTATAAAGTGTCATGGTCTCATTCAATATTTTTACATATACCTTCCCTGTTGTCAAAAAAAGGTACTAACCTCTATGTTTTACAGAGAATAGCGGGGAAAGCATAATAATTCGTGTCTAGCATTTGCTATTGTAGTAAGGGACTGGTAACATTTTGTTTTGCAGGGAAAGATTAAAAAAAACCCAAAAACACAAAGGTTACAGCTTTAGCATGCATCCACATCTTTCATTTCCCAAGACTAAACTGCAAACCGTTTTCCCCTGTAGGATTGCTACTCAAACGCATTTGCAATCTAAAAGGGCCCGAGATTCTACATCTGAAATGGCTGATTTTCCACCTCCTAATCCTGGTTCCATATCTCGGGAGGAATTTGATGATTTTAAAAAGCAGATGTTGGAAATGGCCACGATGATGAAAGAGCAGTTGTTATTGAGACAAGATCCGCTTAAGGATGATCCACCCCAGCCTAAGGGCGAACCGGTCATCCCCAAAGCCATTCCTACACCTAACCGGCCAGTAATCACTATTCTAGAGGAGGGAGATACCGATGATATTCGAAATAAAATGAAACAGATGGAGGAGACTATCCAATCTCTGAAAGGCATAGGTTCCCTGGGCAGGGTCAATTATTCAGACCTGTGTGTCTTTCTAGGAACCAGGTATCCGAAGAAGTTCAAGATCCCCGAATTTGAGATATATAATGGGAAGGGAGACCCTTATACACACCTGGAGATATACATTGGGGAACTTGGGTCTTATGCAGAGGACGAATGACTGAGGATGCAGTTATTCCAAAAGAGCCTAACGGGAGAAGCAATAACTTGGTATGCCCGCCTTGATAATGCTCGGATCCACAACTGGGAGGAGTTGGCCCATACTTTCTTGACACAATACAGTTTCCAGGCACAGATGGCCCTTGACAGATATGAGATGACAAAGATCAAGAAGCAGCCAAAAGAATCTTTTAGGGACTATGCACAACGGTGGTGGGGTATGGCTGCATAGGTAAATCCCCCAATGAGCGAGGCAGAAATGGTAATGACCTTTGTGGATATCCAGGAGGCGCCTTATTATGAGCGAGTGATAGCAGGGATTGGAAGACCTTTTGCCGAAATGATAAAGCATGGAGAAATGGTTGACATGGGGTTAAAGTCTGGCAAGATCCGGGACTTCACAGCTTTAGAGGCAGTTGCGGAGCAAATCCAGAGTGGAAACTATGGTAGTACTTCCCGCAGGACCCAAAAGAAAAGGGAGGAAGATGTTTCCCTCATCCTGCAGGGATCGTCTAGGAAGGTGGAGGATAGCCCTCCAGTGCAAATACAGAAAATAATGCCACCCCGACAATCTAATTTCCATAATCAAAGGACGGACGGACGAAGAAGGTTTGAGGCCACAAAGGACCGGGTGTTCACCCCGCTTGGGGATCCTCTTGAATAGATTTTGGCGGTCTTAATAGCACAGAGAAAGATAGTCGATTTGGCACCCCCGATTGACCCGAAAGGGAGAAGATTTGACCCGAATAAGAAGTGTGCCTACCATTCGGGTTCCCCTGGTCATGATACTCAGGAATGCTGGACGCTGAAGCACAAGATTCAGAACATGATCGATAGCGGGGAGATCGTGGTGGAGCAACTAGAGTCACCAAATGTTAAAGTCAATCCTCTGCCTAAGCATGATGGGGAAGGGGTCAATGTGGTGGAAGCCAGCAAAGCCGGAGGACCACCAAGGCTGAATTATATAAGGAGAACTGATGAGATGATTGGCATGACAAGTGATCAGGAGAGTATACGAGGGACACCGATTAGGTTGGCGGGTCTGAGCAGGAGTATCACGGAGGGGCCTATCAGGTTAACGGCCCCGAAACCTCTCACCATTGCAGCAAGACCACAAATCCCCATTAGCAGTCTAAAAACAGTACCGTGGAATTACGGGGGAGTATCAGAGGAGGCGGCCAGTTGTGCTTCGGTAACATCAAAGGGGAATCCTTTATATCTTCTAGGACGAGTCCTTGAGAGCAAAGAGAAGAGGAACGAAAAGATATCCGAGGAGAAAGCTGTGGAATTCTTAAGGAAGATGAATCATCCAGAAGCGAGGGGGATCAAGGTATTGAGCGAGGAATCGACCTTGACATCGATCATTGATTTGGTATTATCATCTGACGATCACTGCAGAATTCTGGTCAAAGTCCTGGAAGAGGCACACATTCCCAAGGTGATTAGCAAAGAAGGGTTCGGCCATCTAGTGGACTATCTGTTAGAAAATAATGTAATATCGTTCACAGATGATGATATCCCCAAAGAAGGAAGGGGGCATCGGAAACCGCAGCATATTGCGGTAATCTCATCAGGATATGTTATGAATGGGGTGCTAATTGATGGGGGATCGGCATTGAATTGCCTGTGGAAATAGGGCCTTGTACTTTCGATATTTCATTCCAAGTCCTGGATATCGCGGCAAGTTATAACATGTTATTGGGAAGGCCGTGGATACACATGGCCGGGGCAGTTCCCTCTACGCTACACCAGCAAATTAAGTTTATCATCGACGGGAACCTGGTGACGGTCTCTACGGAGCATAATGACCCTTCTCCTTACAGGGATGGCCTGCCGGTGATTAATTTGGACAAGATGGTGGTGCCCGCCAGTTTTCAGGCACTGGAAATCAATACTCCCTACTATAGATGTATGGGGGCTCCAGCCGTGAAACCTAAGGTCTCTCCTGAATTTACCTTTGTTGCTAGAGAAATGATGAAGATGAAGTTTCGACCTGGGCAAGGGTTGGGAAAAAATATTCAAGGAATTACTGAGCCTATTCAACTGCCCAATCAGATAGGCAAGACAGGGTTGGGGTATTATGGAGGCGTAGGACAGAAAAATTCTCAAGGGAAGACCCCAACTCGACGGGCCGAAAGTCTGATGCCGAAAGTCAATAATGAACAAGGTACTGGCGAGCCTATGTCTGAGATAAGAGGTGAAACATTAACCCCCACGAATGATGAGTCGGCCAAAAGGGAGAGTTTCCTACAGGAGGTCATGCAACAGTTTGAAACCACGTGTTATATCCTTCGACAGTCAGTAAGCAGTGGACAAGGGAAGGATGTTGTCGTGCCATCAGGAGCCCAACATAGTGTGTCTATCATCAATTGGGCAGGGCTGACTATTCCTGAAGATGTTATGAAGAAGGACCAATGCGATGTGGCGGTAGTCATCGAGGAAGTTTCCGATGCGAAGCCGCCCTTCATCTGTCGCATTCCGGCCGATCTGACCACCGACAACTAGACGATGGAGCCAGTAATATCCAAACGAGGGTAAAATATGGCGTCAGGGCGATATACCCCGGATGGTGGGGGATGAATAGATACCAATTTTTGTCCGTTATTTTAAATTTTGCATGGTTATGTTATTTTGTTATGTTATTTTAAGGATGATCATTGTGGGAAAATGATTTATATATATGACAAATATTTTTGTTTCATGTCAGGTGTACCAATTTGAGTATTTCTTGCCTAACAAACGATGTTTCAAATTTGAAAGATGACTATGATTTTGATATTGAGCTGGATTTCGATTTAATGGGCATTGAGCAAGTTGAGACAGATAATGACGACACGCCTGATGAGATCAAAGGATGGGTCAAAGATAAACTCAAACCCAACTTAGACCAAACCATCACCATAAATATCGGAACCCCTGACAAACCCAAAGAGCTCAAGATAGGGACAGACCTGACCCCTAGCCAGAAAACAGAAATAACCAAGTTGCTAAGCCAGTATGAGGATGTTTTTGCCTGGTCTCATGAGGACATGATCGGATTGTCCACCGATATTGTGGTACACCGGTTGTCCATCAAGGAGGGTTTCAAGCCTGTCAAGCAGAAACTAAGAAAGCTAAAACCGGAGTGGAGCTTGAAGGTGAAGGAAGAAATCGTCAAACAGTTCAAGGCTGGAATCATTATAGTGTCCACTTACCCGGAATGGCTGTCCAATATAGTCCCAGTGGCTAAGCCTGGAGGGAAGGTGAGGGTATGTGTCGACTATAGAGATCTGAACAAGGCCAGTCTCAAGGACAACTTCCCAGTGCCGAAAGATACACATCCTGGTGGATAACACAGCCTAGTACGAGATGTACTCTTTTGTTGATTGCTTTGCGGGGTATCATCAGATAATGGTGGCGGAGGAAGACCGAGAAAAGACCGCTTTCATCACCCCTTGGGGCACCTTCTGTTATAGACGATTGGCCTTCGGTCTCACGAATGCGGGGGCTACTTATCAGAGAGCCATGATGGCCCTGTTCCACGACATGATGCACAAGGAGATAGAGGTCTACGTGGATGACATTATCGTGAAATCGAGGGTGGAATCTGATCATGTGACCCATCTCAAAAAGCTATTCGATCAGCTCAGAAAATATAATTTGAAGCTCAATCCGGTGAAGTGTGCTTTCGTAGTGCAGTCGGGCAAGCTCTTGGGATTCCTGGTTAGTAATCGGGGCATTGTGGATATGTCGGCACCTCGCACAGAAAAGGAGATAAGAGGATTTTTGGGAAGAATAAACTTCATCAGCCGCTTCATATCCCACTTGACAACTACATGCGAGCCAATTTTTAAACTGTTAAGGAAAGATGCCTCCCAAGAGTGGAATAAGCAATGCCAGGAAGCCTTTCAGACCATTAAGAAGCAGCTGACAGAAGCACCAGTATTGGTACCCCCGAAGGATGGGATCCCTCTGTTCATGTATATATCGGTCAATGCTATTGCGATGGGATGTATGCTGGGACAGAAGAATGAATCAGGCAAAGAGCAGGCCATCTATTACCTCAGCAAGAGGTTTAGCCGATGTGAACAGAATTACACTTCCATCGAAAGGACCTGTTGTGCTCTGGCATGGGCCGCAATGAGATTGCAGCACTATCTCCATGGGCACACTACATACCTGATATCGAGAATGGATCCCCTGAAGTATATCTTTGAAAGGCCCATGCTGAACTGTCGGTTGTCAAGATAGCAGTTAATCTTACAGCAGTTCGACATCGTATACATAACTCAGAAAGCCATGAAAGGGCAGGGAATTGCAGATCAGTTGTTAGAAATGCCAGCAGGAGGGATGGAGCCTTTAGAAACTCCTTTGCCGGGCGAAGATGTATTCTGGATCTTACACACGAGATGTGATGACGAGGGGCAGTTCTGGAAGTTGTATTTTGATGGTGCCATGAATGCCGAAGGGGCAGGAGCCGGAGCAGTCCTGGTATCTATCACCGGAGAATAATACCCTGTGGCCACTAAATTGTAGTTCAGTAACTCGAATAACACAGCTAAGTATGAGGGATGTATATTGGGACTCCGTTTTTCCCGCGATATGCGAGTGAAGAGACTAGCGGTGTTCGGGGATTCAGAGCTGGTAATCAAACAGGCGATCGGGGAGTATAGCACGAAGGAGCTCCGATTGCTTCCATACTACCGATGTATTATCCAATTGATGCGAGAATTTTAGGATATCGCTTTCCGACATATCCCCCGGGGAAGAAATGATTTTGTCGATGCATTGGCAACTCTGGCTTCCTTAATCCACATAATCAAAAGCAGGGACGTTCCACAGATTGAAATAGCAGTACAGAATGCCCCGGCATACGAGGAACATGTGGCAGTATTATCGGAGGAGGTCGTTCTGCCAAGGCAGCCTTGGTATCACGACATAAGGGAGTATCTGAGGGATAGATCCATTCCCGACTAGGCAGGCCGAGCCGAGAGGTTGAGAATCCAAAAGATGGCGATGAAGTTTTATCTGAGCGGGGATTCACTGTACAAGAGGGATGCCGGTTTGGGATTGTTGCGATGCGTAAATGAAACGCAGGCCCAAAAGGTTATGGACGAAACCCATGGTGGAGTGTGGGCCACACATGAGTGGACCGATGCTGGCCAAAAAGATATTGAGAACGGGGCATTACTGGTTAATACTGAAAACCGACTGCGATGATCATGTCAAACGATGTTACCAATGCCAGGTGCACGACAACGTAATCCACGTGCCTCCCAATGAGCTACATTGTATGACCTCCCCTTGGCCATTCTCAATGTGGGGTATGGATGTAATCGGACCAGTGGAGCCCAAAGCAAGCAACGGACACCGATTTATCTTCGTCATGATCGATTACTTCACTAAATGGGTAGAAGTAGGTTCTTTCCCTAAAGTAACTCAGGAGATCATCGTTGGTTTCATCAGGAATAATGTCATTTGCCGATATGGGCAACCTGAGGTCTTAGTCTCCGACAATGCCAAGAATTTGAACAATGCCTTCATGAAGGAATTATGTGACCAGTTTAAGATCAAACACCTCAATTTTGTCATTTACCGTCCTAAAATGAATGGGGCAGTGGAGGCTGCAAATAAGAATATCAAGAAGATCATGGCGAGAATGTCTGCTAATCATTGAGGATGGCCAGATCTGCTACCTCTCACCTTGCTGGCGTACAGAACGTCGGTGCGTACTTCTACAGGGGCAACCCCTTACGCTTTGGTATACGGAATGGAGGTTGTTCTGCCAGTTGAGGTTGAGATGGCGTCCCTCAGAATCTTGATTGATGCTCAGATAAACGAGGAGGATTGGATGCAAGGTCGATACGACCAATTGGCCCTAATTGATGAAAAAAAGGGCGGCTGCTATTTTGCACGGTCAGTTATATCAGCAAAGAATCTCTCGATCGTACGACAAAAAGATAAGACCTCGGAAGTTCAAGGAAAATGACCTAGTGCTAAAGAGAGTCATGCCTTGTCAAGACGAAGCCAAGGGGAAGTTTGCCCCAAACTGGGAAGGTCCTTTTGTGATTAAGAAAGTGTTGTCCGGAGGAGCCCTCATATTGCAAGAGATGGATGGTGAGGTGTTTCCACAACCCATCAATTCTGACTCGGTGAAGCAGTTCTACACTTGAATCATCATTTTCTCCTTTTTCTTTGAAAGAACGAACTACATAGGACCTGATTTCCCGACTTGTGGGAGTACGTAGGCAGCCATCATGGCATGGTCCATTTCTTTACAAAATAACACTTTCTCTAACCAAAACCGATTCCCAACAGCCAGAAAAGCCTTCCTATACCCTCGAAACCTTCCCAAAACCAGCCACCTAGTCAGCTTCATCTCAATGACATAACCCTAACCCAACCAAATAGTTAGCCAAAAATCTAAGACTCAGTCCGATGAAATCAACAGGGTGTGCGGCAATATCTGTCAAATCTCCATCAAGACTTGAGGAGAGGAAGAAGGCGAAATATCAAAATCGTGGTTAGCTGGATAAAATGAGGATCCAATGAAAGGCAACGATACGACAAAAAGGGAAAATGATTAAATTTAAATGCATGTCTACATATATAAGTCATTTTGTTACAAGATTTCTCTTTCGATAACCGATGAAACTGACATAGTCTATGCAGGAAATAAAATGATCTACAAATCCGAAACTAACTGAAGCAGGATGGATAAGGTGGTGGATATATCTGAAGCATCGGCATCCCTTGCAATCTGCTGCCCCATCATGTCGATGCGATCCAATAAAACAGTGGCTTGGCTAATAGTCTCAAAGTGAGCATCTATAACTGCCCTAGTCTGTAATACAATGGCATCTCTGTCAGTGAGGGCAACATCTCTGGCCAGAATAGCGGCATCTCTCTTAGCGAGAGCAGCATCTCTCTCAGCCTCAGCAGTAATCAAGGCCAGTCGGCTCTGACTATCCTCAGTAACTCGACTAGGGGCAGAATCAGTTGAGATGGAATGAAGAGTCTGGGTGGGAGTGGAGAAGCTTTAGAAATCATGTCTGGACATCATCTCTGTAGACTCAGGAGGAATAATTACCTCTGGGGTGGTATCATATGTGAAAATCACTCGAAAGTCATCAAATACTCCAGTCTTGCTCAAGCCAACCACATCAGAGTCTCCGTGCAACCATCGCACATAAGCAGATGTCTGAATGGGGCAACTCTCACTATACTCGGCAAGGATCCTGTGAGACCAAAGATCATACACCTGCAGTAGATCTCTCTCTGTCTGGGGTGATATGAGGAATCGGTAGTCGGCTGCGCCCGTGAAGGGGTGAAAATCCTGTATCTGATCAAACTGTCCCATAACCGCCAAGGGATGATAAGTCGTCACACCCCTCAAGCCAGAAATAGGGATGAAATCTAAGGTGGGCACATGAGTCAAGAAGCTCATGAAAGAGCAATAACCCGAATAGATCAACAAATGAAAAGGCTCCTCAATAGCCGATAAGAATTCTGTCCAGGAAGCCGCATCAGTATAGCTCATGGGACGGAACGAGAATTGCATGGCTATGTCGTGGCTGAAGCAAAACCCATGGCCACGGAAATGACCGATGGGGCTGAGATGGCTCATAAACCATATATACAACAAAACAGAGCTCCCTCTGAACACTCTGCCTCGGAAGGACTGACAATATGAGGTTGACATGTATGTGTCTGCTAATATCATAGGAATAATGGTGTGAGCCTCCTGAAGGGCTCTAACGGCTGCAATAACTCGCATATCCAACATATCGGATCTGGCTAGCAGATACAAAACTGAGATAACGTAAGCCATCAGAACATCTACTCTCAAAGCGCCCCAGCACTCCTCGGACACGGAAAAATCACCAGAGAATAGATGAAAACTGTCGGGTGAGCCGAATCGGTCAATTAGGAAATGAAGGGGAACTAGATGGTCTGATATGATCACCGATAACAGAACTGTCCTCTGCAACCCAGTAAAAGTCAAGAACTGACGGTGCATGGAACCAGCCGTGACCTTGGCACAAGGACCATCCAAAGACAAGCCGGTAAAGCGAGCATACTCCTCGAGAGTGGGGGTCAGCTCCACTGTCCCTAATCTGAACACCTAACGGGCAGGGTCCAATAGCTCAGAATACCCTCCACAAAGCCCGCCGGCACCTGAAAGGATAACAAGGACCAGGAATGTCCCAGAAGACCATCTGCATTAACCCTGTCGCCCGGCGACAAACTGTCCTACCAGCGAAAAAGCCTGCCAACCAACCCTGTGGGAAGACCGAGATCCAAACGTACCACGGCGTCTGGTGACGACATCTGTGAAAAACAGTATCAAAAAGACTGTGCAGGGGTCATTATCCATCCATGAATAAAAAAGCATGCATCATACAGTTAATAATAAGGAAATTGAACTGTCATAATGATAAAACTGTGCATAAATAAATAAAGGAGTTCAATACATAGTGCATGAAATGGAAAAAGAAATCGAACAGGTTCAAGTACAAAAAAAGGGGCCCTATCCTATCATGATCTAATCAAAAGTGATGTCATCTATAAAATCGGGGTCCCCAAGCTGATCCCCTAGAGTGGAAGTCGAAGTCGAAGCCCCGAAGTTAATATCTGGGATATAGGGGGGCACTGGGGCGTCAAAGGAGCTCGGGCCTGCATCGAAGCCCACACTGTCAGGATCATACGCGTAAGCATCCTCTAGGGTTCGGCCTAACACCCGAAGATATAAGGATAGCTGGTCCACCTGGCGGGTTAGAGTAGCAATCTGCTCAGCATGTGTAGGAGCCCGAACACAGGCAGCCCAATCAGTTATCATCACCGATCCAGGGACCATATCCCTGAGGAAGAATGTGGCCCGAGTTTGAGGACCAATAGTACGGGACACCCACCAGGTACGGAAGGCTTCACTCATGCTGGGACCCATAGAAAGTGTCCGACCATCCTCTCCCTCCAGCATAATCTCTGAGGGCTGAGAGTCCACCGGTCAGGATGTAGTAAGGGGAAGGGAATACGGAATACGGATCTCTCCAGCCACGCATCTAAATGCGCGCTCTCCCAAATACATCACCCATCCTCCAACACTCTGCAAAGTAAGGCGACGGGTGGAGAGTGCGAACTCTGGGCCGGAGGGATATCCGTCTGTAAACCCCACAGTCAGATGCTCAGAAAGATAAGGAGTCCAGACGACCTCAGCAGCGGTGATCAACTCCAGCTGAATGCGGCAATGGGCAAAGCTGCCAGACACTGGGACCTCCTCCAAAGTACTGTGGTGCCACCGCCGACCCCTGGGATAGGTGTCCAGACCGAGAGTCGTGACAGGCCTCAGGCATGGGAGTCGCTCGTACTCCCAGAACTGTGAACAGAGATAAGAAACGACATAAGTAACCGACAGATGCAGAGAAAGGAACTGAAATGATAGGAAATAAAGTAAGAAAAGAAGGCTTACTAGCAGAAAGGGGTAAAACCCAAGCCAAGCGTCTGTCTGTCCCTCCGAGCGAAGACGGAGACCATGGAGGAAATAGGCAAAAGTGAAGGACCCCCAATCATGATCACCGATCCGATCTACGTCCCTAATGGCTCCGACGACGCTGAAATGAATGGTAGAAGAGTTGTTCCCTAGGAAACAACCCCTCATGATAGTCAGGAACAGACGCCGGAGCAGAATGTCACGAGTAGCTCGGTCTGCTAGGATGGGCACCGCATAGATACCTCCGACAGCGTCGATAGCCAATGCTCCGGACCGAATGCTGCAGGCCTTGAAGACCCGGTCCTCGGCGGCGAAACCCAATAAAGATCGGACCTCTGCTAGAGTAATATCAAGATCTAGGGGAACACGGTCCCCGGTGAACTCAATGCCGGTGATGTACCTCCAATCCCAAGGAGTCAGCACAACCTCACAGTCCAAAAGATGAAGGGACTGGGTCTGATGGAACCATCGCTCAGACAAAGCCCTCATGTAACCCCATGGGCACTGGCTGGGAATGATGGTGAAGAAGAAGCGGAAACCCCAGGAATCCACCACCGTGCGATAATCAGCGTGCAGTGCTGTGTAGAGGGAATAGATGTTGAACCAGTTGCCCCTCGGCTGGGTGAACTCGGGCACCTGTGGCAATTACTAAGGGATCAGTCCGAATACGAATAGAGATTGAGAATGAATTCAAAGAAGTAATGAGTATACCTCATTAGCGACAAGAGATGTTGAGGCGTGACGACTGAGATCTCGACCCAACAGATCGGGCACCTGAACAGAGGCGCTGGGCAAAACGCGGCGAGTAGAGGGAGCTGGTGTGCTGGAGGAAGGCCCCTCTGCCTCAATGTCTGGAAGGGCAGCCTCGTCAACCTCAGGATGATCAGGCCGGACGACAGCCTCTGCCAATCGACGAGCCTGGCGAGTCCGAGGCAAAACCGGGGCAGGTGCAGCCCTACGGCGGCGAACACCCGAAGCACGAGATGTAGTAGAGCTGCTGGGAGCGTCAGGATCCATAGCTGGAACGACACAGTAGGAGAAGGAGGTACATTATATTTTGAATTATATCACAAACATTTTATTTGCCTATCTTCATCGTAGAATTAATGCAGCATGATGCATGGTTACTATATATGCATAAATTAGATTTTAATGGGACTCCATCCAAAAAAAAAACGGCAGAGTTTCGTCTATAAAATGAGCATCCCATGCACAGCCAAGCATGTTTTCAATTAACCCAAGCCACAATAGATCAAAATTGCATTTTATACGGTTAATTACGACATTAAAATGACCATAATGCATGCTTTCTTTCAAAAAAAATGGCAAGTATGTATGACCCGCATCATGAACACAAAATATGACTCGCACAGTTGAAACATAACATATGCATGCAATGATACATGACATAGCATTTCAAAGCATACATTTCTATCTCTAAACATGCAAAATAGCCAAATGTATAGCGAAACATTGACGAAATAAGAAAACAATCGGTCAAAATGTTACCCGTAGCGTGTAGATCGATCTAACCGGAGCCGTTTTTGCGAAAAAGTTGAAAAAGTCGACAAAAAGGACGTATAAGGGTGAAAAATCGCGAAACGTAGCGGTGGGGCAAGGCTGAAAATGACAGATCTGGGAAGGGGCGAATCGCCTAAAAAACCCAATCTTGGCCGCAAATCAATCTGCGGCTGGCCGCAGATCCATCTGCGGCTGGGCCCTGTTTCTCTCCTTTTTCCTCCTTTGCAAAAATTGATCCGTTTCAAATCCATTTGACTTAAAAATATGAGGTTTCAACCAATTGGGTATGGAACATAACGAATCAATCAACCGGAGACGAGACCCGGTGCCGACGAGACGATCAACCGGAGACGAAACCCGGTGCAGACGAGTCGACCAATCGGAGACGAGAACCGATACAGTCGAATCAATCAACCGGAGACGAGACCCGGTGCCAACTAGACGATCAACCGGAGACGAAACCCGGTGCAGACGAGTCGACCAATCGGAGACGAGAACCGATACAGTCGAATCAATCAACCAGACACGAGACCCGGTGCCGACAAACCAATCAACAGGAGACAAGACCCGGTGCCAACTAGACGATCAACCGGAGACGAAACCAGGTGCAGACGAGTCGACTAATCAGAGACGAGAACCGATACAGTCAAATCAATCAACCAGAGACGAGACCCGGTGCCAACTAGACGATCAACCGGAGACGAAATCCGGTGCAGACGAGTCGACCAATCGGAGACGAGAACTGATATAGTCGAATCAATCAACCGGATACGAGACCCGGGGCCGACAAACCAATCAATCGGAGACGAGACCCGGTGCCGACAAAATGATTAACTGGAGACGGAACCCGGTGCAGACGAGTCGACCAATCGGAGACGAGAACCGATACAGTCGAATCAATCAACCGGAGACGAGATCCGGTGCCAACTAGACAATCAACCGGAGACGAAACCCGGTGCAAACGAGTCGACTAATTGGGGATGAGAACCGATACAGACAAATCAATCAACCAGATACGAGACCCGGTGCTGACAAGACAATCAACCGGATATGAGACCCGGTGCCGACGAGACGATCAACCGGGAACGAAAGCCGGTGCAGATGAGAACCGATACAGACGAGTCGACCAATCGGAGACGAGAACTGATACAGGCGAGTCGACCAATCGGAGACGAGAACCGATACAGACGAGACGACCCATTGGAGATCAGACCCCACATCTACTAGACGATCGATAGGATATGAGACCCGACGGTTATGAGATGACAACGATTCCACGACGATAATAATTACGAGACGGAGCACGACACCTGCGATAACGATTATCGCAACGACTTGTCAGAGACGAAACCTGACAACAACGATGCGATCAACGATCGAGTCTTGTTGAGATCGATAGTCACAATGAATTTTCGATTGCATGATGCATTAACACCTTTACAAATGTTTTGCATGCCTTACATCGTGTGCTGCATCATAAGCTATATGTGTTGCATCATGTACATACTGTCATTCATGCATCGGGTGTCTAATTCTTTATCATGATCATTTCATTTAACATTTCATAAACATGATAAAGAGGGGCAGCTGTAGACACCCAAATGTTGCACTTCGTATACTAACCCTGACAGGAGGGAAAAATCATCAATTAACCCAGCCCACGAGAATGAAAGATGGACATAAGTACAAACACTCAGAGCCACCGCAACGACGTGCGATCAAAGCCGACACGACAACGATCAAAGCGGAATGATGTGGCACGTTTCCCAGCGGTTTCCGGACTGCAAAATATGAGCTTCTCAACGAAAACCAACAGTACGACACGAGAATCGAGGTGCGGTACGAAAATCAAGAAAATCAGCCCAGCCAGCCGCGGATTGATCTGCGGCCAAGGATTAAAATAAACTGAAGTGCACGGTAGGCACGGAGAAACCAAGGCCAGCCGCAGATCAATCTGTGGCTGCCCCTGGTCAGCCTTTATCAACGCATTTCTTCATTTGGCATACAGGGAGTTACACCGCAGCGGAAGAAAAAAAAGAGAGGAAGAGATAGCAGCAAATCAGCAGCGGGAAAGGAGAGAAAAATAGAGGAAAAGTGAGGATTTATATCCCTTTGATTAGATTGTATCATATTCACTTTCTACTCTAATTAATATACGAGTTTATACACGTCGTGGTGTCATTTGCAAGGTGAAGAACTTTTTTTATAGCAGTTTTGTTACATCATTTTGTTAAATTTTATCATTCGGATTATATTAAACGTAGTTTTTTTGTGGATATTGTTGAGGATACATGGATTAGGGATTATTAGTGAGGGTTCCAACGGAACAAAATTCTTCCTAATGGCCCGATGATATCCATTTGTTGAATTTTTAGCTTGTTTTGGTAATGTATTACGCGTAGTGTATTTAGATTGCCATTTTAGGATATTGTGGTGTGTTAGGCAATCCGGTGTTGTTCAATTTTTGTAGTATCCAATTTGTGGGAGTGTAGCAATTTCGGATGTGAGCCTATGAACGCGACCCCGTAGTCCAAATTCGATGATGGACATTTTCGGGTGTATGTAGTAGAATCGATATACTTTTATTGTAAATATGTAACTATCGGGCCTTAAAACGAGGTCGAGTCGAAAATCGGGTTTAAGGCCCCGTAATAGTGAAATATGCGATTGTGGGCGTTGGGGTTATTTTGATGGCTCACATGCCCATGAATAGCCCCCTACGCATTTTAATGCTTTATTTGATTTACGACACTAAGATTAATTTCAAAGCTAAACGATGAAGATTTTTATAAAATCAATCAAATTAGGTTACTAGCACCACGAGGCTTAAAATTGGAAGTGTTAATGCATGTTGATTCCTATTTAACGAGAAGGTTGAAGAAAAAAAATTGTTTTCAAACATCACAAAAAATGGTTTTATGAAAATAAATAACGTTGTATTAAATCTTTGTGCATAGGGTTAAAGAGATCCTAGAAGTTGCCCGTCATTTTACGAAAGCAACGTATAAGTCTCGATTCTATTTTGACGAAGGTTTAAGAAACTCCTGTTTTGCCAAAACGACATCTAATGAAAAAATCTTACGACTTTTGACAATTAAAATCAAACCTTTCTAAATCAAATAATAAAGCTTTCTCGCATAAGCCGAAAGACATTCTAAAGCATTCTGAAATTAAAGCACGACTCTTCAAAAAAAAACCCCAAATGGTTTTTTCATGCAAACTCACCACAACATTCACATAAGCACACACGCACGCCCACACACATTTTAAGAATTAAAGGATAGGAAAAGCATCAAGATTGCGGTAACCGTGTTTCATGGAAGTCGGGGGGTGCCTAACACCTTTCCCTCGCTTAAGCAAGCCCTCGAACTCTATGAATCTCGGTTTGCAGACCAATTAATTCGGAGTCACATATGAGCCAACGGTTTACGATAAAACGAAACTCGAATGAGTTTGTACATCCATTTCAAATATACCAACTGGCGACTCTAGTCAATTGGCTCATCATAAAAAACGATCTTTTGAAACCCCGTCGACATTTGTGCCGACCTTTTCCAAAAAATCATCTAATGAAAAGGCTAAAGGGTAATAATTACCACAGGAGCGATCCTCCCAGCGTCGACATTAGAACTATCAGTCTAGATTTAATATAACAGTAGCATTAAGAATTAGAGAATTAGGTTATTCTAAGCAACAATCACACAATCAGGGATTATTTAACATGTCTTTTGATAATCATAATAATGCACAAAAGCTTATCCACAATCAGGTATTATTAATTACTACTTATGATTAGATACAATATCGTTTGCTTAATACTATATCTTAATCTAGTAGATATTATTAGTTAACTAATTTAATCCTACAGAAATCAAATCAACTAAACTAATAACATTTAACAGTTCAATCAGAATATCAAGAATGAATTTCATATGAAAAGAGATAAATAATGAATACTCAATTAAACCATTAATTATAAATAAGGTTCAACATCCCTTAGAACTGAAAATAAAGAACTTAGCTTGACATATCTTCACTCTTGCCCCTAAATCTAGGGTTTACAATTGTGAGCATCCAAGACCTCTAAAACTTGACTAAGAACATATATTTATACCCCTAGAACAAAGTCCTAAAATCTTAAGAAAATAACAATCCAAATTGGAGTCAAATTCCTCAAAAATACAAAGCTGGGAAAAAAATCGCCGACTGGCCACGCGCCCGCGGAAAACCTCGCGCACCGCAGCTCAGCCTTTGAGCGTCGTGGCCCAAGATCCCAGCGCCGCGGCCCACAAGTTCTGGTCGTTTTCTCTTTTTCTCCTTGCGTGCCCGTTTTGATCTCTTTTTCCTCTTTTTCTCTTTTTAGCTTCAATTCCTCCTGAAATCAATAAACACCTTATTAAACTCATATACAAATAAAAAAATGTAATAAAACTAAATATAAAGGAATCAAAATTATCGAATATTATGTATTTATCAAATTCCCCTACACTTAGCCTTTACACATCCTCGTGTAAACTAAAACTAAGGTAATATTAACTTCATCTGAAATTCATTTAACCAACTTTCAAAAGGTTTCAATTTAATTACCAACCATGAATATCAATACTAATCAACAGAAATTTGCTCAATACTTAATCAATCAATTCACAATAACAACCTCGTCATTCCCCACCGAACATCTTTAATTCAAACTGTATCTACATAAGTATCTTTCCTATGATCTACATACATACTCAACGTAGTTATCATGGAACAATAACCGTATACACTAACTCAAAACTCAGAACATATTTTTTCTGCTATTAATTTTTTTCACCAGAACCATGAACTTCATTTTTTTTTCAGGTGAATACATTTTATGCTCCATTTCACTTTTCTCATCATTTTCCTTCCAAGTAAGTGTATTTTATGCTTCATCTCACTTATCTTCTCACCAACGAGTGCGTTTTACGCTCCTTGTTGCATGTGTTTATGGTGAGTGCGTTTTACGCTCTATCTCAACCCACCACATGATTTTCTTTTATTTTCTCAAAATTTCTTTTTTTTCTCTTTCACATGGTCCTGTAAACAAAACAAGCAGATATACAGTTCTAATATCATGAAATCAGTGCACACAGACAACTTGCACAGATAACTCAGCCAAATAAGCATATATCTCATATTCAAGTACTCATGCAACACAAATTCAATTCAAATCAGCTACTATGGATCATAACTTAGTTCTCATCATTCATCAACCAATTTGACATCAAACAAATTCTATCAAATTAGCATCAATTTTCATTTTACAACCAAAAACCTTCAAAAACATGGGGCGACCGATCGGACTAGAGGGTGAACTCGTCGACCTCTGGGCTAATCAAGGAATCGACATGGGCGACCGAGCGATTTCGAACAGACCAAAGGATTTAGGAAATGATGATTTAAGCGGTGGGAGGTACGCGACTCGAGGGCTTGCCGGCTATGCCACAGCTGGGCTCGGATAGGTTGATGAGACCTACCGTCCGCCTACTCCTCTCCTACCGTCGGTCAATGACTCGGTCGTTAGGGTATTGCCCAAATAATTTGGGAAAAGTTTTCTCTATAAATTGGGAACCCTAACCAGAGCTGCCAATATTGTGGGCTAAATTAGGGAAAGAAATCGCAGAGGGGAAGCCACTGGGAATGTCCGGCTGGATTTCTTATTTTGGGAGAAGGAGGAAGGCAACGGTTCGGTCGAGCTCAAGGTATACCATTGAGCGGCTATGGTTTGTTGAAATTGTTTTTCTTTTTCTTCTGTAACTGGGTTGTATCATGTTACTCCTTGGAACTCTGTATATTGAAAAGTTTTGAGAGATTGTGTACTGTGTTAGGCTTGTATTGTATGCACATTGGGGTCAATTACAGTTTGTTGTTTCGTTTGGTGTTAATTATACTGTCAATACACATTGCTAATAGGAATCAAACTTTAGTCTATATTGGTATTATGGCTGATACTAGAACTGAAAATTTGTGTTGATATAAATCAGTTGGGAGTTTTTTTTTTCCTATGGTGTTGTGATAATGCCTGAACGAAAATTATTTTTATTTTAGTATTGAAATGTTCTGTTGACAGCCTTGTTTACATGAAACTCAACCTTGGCTGTGAATCTATTTGGAAACTTTCCTATTGTGCTGTGTATGGTTATGCACTTGGAATGAAATCTTACACAAAGAAATGAGCATAGGGCTATTAACATGAGTAGTATTATACAACAATGGAACTAATGGGTTGTGTAATTCAATGGAGTCTAACTGATGATCGAATGTGCTATCCTTGGCTTAATTATTGGTTATTAATTTGAGTTAATAATGTACGTGTAAATTAACTAGTTATTATAACTAATAAATAAAATTAATGAATTAATTATTTATTATTTATTAAGTAATAAATAAAGATAATAAATATTTAATTATTATTTAATTAATATTAAATAGTAATTAAGTATGAATGAAGTTAATAAAGTAATTATTTATTACTTATCAAATAATAATAAATAAAGCTACTAAATATTTAATTAAGTATGAATAAAGTTAATAAATAATTATTTATTATTTATTAGTAAATAATAAATAAAGATAATAAATATTTAGTTATTATTTAATTAATATTAAATAATAATTAAGTATGAATAAAGTTAACAAATAATTATTTATTATTTATCACTAAAGAATAAATAAAGATATTTAATTATTATTTAATTAATATTAAATAATAATTAAGTATGAATAAAGTTAATAAATAATTATTTATTATTTCCCAATAAATAATAAATAAAGATAATAAATATTTAATTATTATTTAATTAATAATAATTAAGTATGAATGAAGTTAATAAAGTAATTATTTATTATTTATCACTAAATAATAAATAAAGATAATACATATTTAGTTATTATTTAATTAATATTAAAGAATAATTAAGTATGAATAAAGTTATTAAATAATTATTTGTTATTTAGCAATAAATAATAAATAAAAATAATAAATAGTTAATTATTAAATAATAATTAAGTATGAACAAAGTTAATAAAATTATTATTAATAAAGATAAGGGTTACTTAATTATTATTAAATAATAATTAAGTATGTGTAGAATTAATACATTAAGTATTTAATTAATGTTGAATAAGAAACAAGGATTATTAATTACTCAATTACCCTTAAAGGTGAATAGTAATTAAGCGCGAAGAAAACTAAATAAGTGACCAATTATTATTTAGTTGCTATTATTCCATGATGAATTTATCATTTATTTTATAAGGATTATTAAACCATATTTGGAGACAAATAAAGGTAATAATCTGAGTATTCGAAAAATAAGTAATCATGATTAGTTGTTATTTATTTTCAAATAATAGCTAAAGGTCATTAATTAATTTCTGTTTAGCTAATGTTAAATAGTAATTAAATGTAGATGATAAATTGTTTATCTGCTAAATAAATAGCAAAAGAAGGTATACCAATGTACAACTATGCCATATTAATTGATAAGTCAACTTTATCAATGTTAGGTCCTTCAAGACCAAATAGTTAAAGCTAAGATTTATTTGTAGCTGGGCAAACAGGTAAGTTCATCTCACTCAACTTTTACATTGAGCAAGTTCTTTATATCGAAACTTTAATTGTTGCAAGTTTCTTTTCATTCGAGCAGGCTACTATTGTATTATAGCTTGAAATTTTATTCCAAGAATGTTTAAGTGGTTTAATTTATTTACAGTTATTCCACATCAATATTATTGACACTCGCATTCAGTGCATTTGAATTCGTACATTTATTAAAGTTCCAAAATTCACGAACTATTAATGATTAAGTCTGAACCCTTGTTCGGTCAGGCAAGTATGTGAGAATTTATAAAAGCTATCCGAACCAATCGATGGTAAGGATTCTTAGACTAAATGAACACCCCTTTTATTATAGGGGAATACCCCAGGTACCGTATATAAGGTACAAACAGCAGAGTTAAATGGTATGCATATACATAGCGTACGCGAGGCTGATCCCCTCAAGTACTCATTCTGTAGCCAGTAACCAGAGGGTCAATTAGCTATTGACTCCTTTGGAAGTTATTGTTCAAAGTCTACTTGACTATCAATTGTTCTAAAAGTAATTATTGTTCTTGCTTCTGATAATTATATTGTTGAAATCTCTTTCTATATTACTTTCATCATGATATATCCTCATTGTTGTACTTTAAACTTGTTGAGCAAACTCGTTGCTCACCCTTGTTATATCATGACTCCATTGCAGCTAAACCCGAGACATTAGGAAAGAGCAAAGGGAAAGAAAAGATGAAGTGATAGGCTTCATGTAGCTAATTTTATCATAAGTGTAGTTAATTATTATTAATGTAATTTAAACCCTGATAGTTATTTGGGGTATGGAATTGTGTTAAGTATTTAGGGTTATTGTATCTTGGGACTAGTAACACATTTTTAATGAACAACATATGTTTGTTATATTCCTCATTTTAGTCAATGTATGTTGTTAGAGGTGAATGTTGTATTGGATCGTGATGACCAGGTTCGGGTAATTGGAGACCCGAATTTGGGGGCGTTACAGGTTGGTATCAAAGTTATAGGTTATAGACTTTAGGATCCCTAAACCTAGGTTATGACCTTAGATTTAAACTCGTATTGAGTACGCTAGGATATGAATCAAGGAGATTCAGATAATGACATTGTCTGGGGGTGGAGTATGGAAATCTGCCAAGCCGAGTTGTACATGATAAAATATCCTTTCATTTTATCGATGAATGTATTTTATTATGATACTAACATTTGATTGTCTCTGTCTGTGTTTGTAGGATGGCTGACATAGGAGGGACTAGTGGAGTTAAGGAGGAGGTATTCACATATATACATGTGGTTACCGAGCAGTTAGTGGGCTATGCACCTGTTGCCTCAGGAGTACCACTGGATGGTCCCGAACCAGAGGAGGACTATCGGGGGAATCTACCAGAGCCTATTATAGGTAGGGTAATGAGGTCCGACAGTCAGGACCTAGATGATAGTGAGGAGGACCTAGAGACTGACAGTGATGAGCCACCTGCTTATGTTGATGGCATGGGCTCCACTACAGATGATATCATAGAGGGACTGACCAGTAGGAACGAGGAGCTGGAGGACCGGGTAGCTCATCTGGAGGAGCAGAACCAGATCCACCAGATCAGGGAGGATCAGTATAGGGAGCTAGCATATCAGTTGGAGCATGAACTGGGAGTGTTGAAGGTACAACTGCAGGGTTATGAGACCTCAGTGCAGCAGATTGGACCACTACTACATCAGATGGTGGCCAGGAATGCTGAGCTGAGAGAGAGATTGGAACAGAAGGACATGGAGGTCTCCCATCTGAAGGCCAAGCAGGAGGCCATGAAGTTCGAGTTCGGGCTGGAGACTGCTGAGAGGATGCGAGTTAGAGATGCTTGGGTCAGAGAAGCCAGAAGGGTTGATCAGTTGGAGGACAAGTTGGAGTCCGGAGCGGTGAGGATCGAGACCTTGGGATTTGCCTTGGATGCAGCCTATAGGAGGCCTCAGACTGAGATAGGAGAGTCTAACCGCTCGGTTCATCGTCGGGTCATGGGTGGAGCATTTTCTTCAGGTCAGCAGGCACGGATCCGTCACGACATGTAGTGACGTGCTATGGTGATTATCTTCTCTTGTTTTAGGGCAGTAGGTCCCACTTTTGTTAGGATAGGGACATGATTGTGTGTTGAACCTTTATATCTTATTACATGATTAGGGTAGCAGTTACACCCCAACTTTTGTCTGTTATGAGGGCAATGGTCAGTTATTATTCCCCACTTTTTGTATCAGGGGAAATGGTTAAGGATTGATAGGGCATGCAGTAGCTGATGAGTGGGTTTTATATCTATGAATCAGGTCTTGTTAGACTTAATTATTGTGGTCTATAAGTGTTTTTTTAGTATTGTTTTATTCGTTTTTGTGTTTGTTTATTGTAGGATTGGAGCTGGAGGGGCAAAAGGGTAAATTCGGAGCTTAAAAGACACTTGATGGCATTTTTGTAATTATGTAGGCATGACCTAGCGCCAGAGGCGCTAGGAATTGTACTAGCCAAGCGCCAGAGGCACCCAAGCACGGTTTCTGACACTAATAAGCGGCTGAAGGAGGAAAAAGAAACCAATTGGGAAGAGGATTCTAGTTATTATTGATCAGATTTAGAGAAGGAAACCTTAAGAGGGAACTTGGAGACTTTTATGATGATTATTCTACTTTTCTAGTTTTACGTTTTGTGGAGTATATACCGGGGATTATTATTGTTCAAGTGTTGGATATTTATGTGGGTTGAACTTTACTTTGGATTTTATTCTTCAATTGGGTTTGATCAATCTAATTCTTCTTACTTCAATTGATTGTTTATTTTTCCATGTTTAATTTTGATCCCATAATGGCTTTTGGTTCAGACATGAACTAATCTTCATTATGGGATTCTAACGGATGTTAATATGTAGTTTAATTATAAGCTTGATTGTTAGATTGTTTTGCATATCATAAGGAATTTCTATCATGATTGTTTTGCATGTATGAATGCTTGATCACCATTCGATTTCAGTGCTTGTATAGAATTGAAAAATAATATATAAGTATGGATTGTAATCATGATAGTTTGCGAATATGAGGCTCAATTAGATAGCTTAATATTTTGTGAATCAGATAGAAATATACTGCTTCGCCGTAAGAGTCAAAATAAGGGTTTGTGCGTTAAATCATTATAATTGCGATTTCACATATAAATATAGTGATTTTGGTTATAGTGGTGATTACATGGTGTCTATTGAGTATGGATATTGTGTAAGTTGGTCATAATACATTGACAGATGGTTATGTCTATATTAGTACCCTTGGCTATTTTTCTTGAAATGTGAACTTTCTAGCATGAGGGTGGAAATTAGGTGAATTATTAAATGAAGTTAGTATCCCATTAATTCTAAGTTTAATATATTTCGTTAGAATTTGCATCTTTAGTTATTAATTGATTTAAAAATAATTTTGTCAACACAATTAAGTCGTTAGTTTAGGCAAATAAGTATAGTGATAGGACTGATGCATAGTGATTAAATTTAACACTTTCTCTGTGGGACGATACTCTACTTCCTCTGTATTACTTGTTGACCACGTATACTTGCGTGAGTTAGAGCTCTTTTATTAAAGACTAAAAAAGAGGCAACAAGTTTTTGGCGCCGTTGCCGGGGAAAGGCGTGTAGATTTTTATTATTATCATCAGTTTTAAGCTATATTATTTGACTTAGACAAATCTAATCTTTTCTCATTTCTATTTTTGTTTTTGTTTTGGCTTCAGGTACTTGTAGAATTTTATGCACACACGATCATCCAACTCAGAATTGACACCAGGCCAAGATAATATTGACGGCATAGGTTGGAAAGCAAGAGTGCGTAGAAATTTACAAGCACAGTTGGAAGAAACTATTCCGAATATGACAGAAGAGCGAAGAGAGGAGCATAAAGCTTTGCGGGACTATTCTATGTCGAACATTAATGAACTGCAGTCTAGCATAGTCAGACCGGAGATAGCAGCAAACACTTTTGAGATAAAACCGGGCACTATTCAAATGGTGCAGAATTCGGTCCAGTTTGGGGGTGCTGCTACAAACGATCCTAATGAGCATCTTTTGAGTTTCATTGAAATTTGTGATACATTCAGATACAATGGGGTGACGGAGGATGCCATTCGACTAAGACTGTTTCCATTTTCATTAAGGGATAGAGCAAGAAGTTGGCTTCATTCTTTGCCTGCAGGATCAATCACTACATGGGAGGACCTAGCACAAAAGTTTCTAGCTAAGTTTTTCCCAATGGCTAAAACTGCAAAACTGAAGACAGCAATTTCTCAATTTGAGCAACAACAGGGTGAGTCCTTATACGAGGCTTGGGATAGGTACAAGGAGATGCTAAGGAAGTGTCCGCACCATGGGATGCTAGATTGCATGGTGATCAACACATTTTATAATGGATTGGGATGGCAGTCGAGACAGATGGTAGATGCGGCGGCAGGTGGAGCTTTAGGGGCGAAGAGCTATGATGAAGCTTATACCCTTATTGAGACTATGACAGCGAATGATTTTCAAAACCCTTCAGCTAGAATGTCACAGCCCAGAGTTGCAGGTGTGTTAGAAGTGGATGCTATTACTTAGTTGTCAGCATAGATGGCGGTTATGGCAAAGAAAATAGAGTCGTTGTCAGAAAGCAAAGTCAAGACAGTTGCCTTCATATGCGAGATTTGTGCGGGGTCACACTCAACAGATCAATGTGCTATCAGCTCGGAGTCGGTGCAGTATGTGAACAGTTATAGGAAAGATCAAGGACAGTTTCAGAACACATACAACCCCAACAACCGCAATCATCCAAACTTTAGTTGGTCAAATAATCAAGGAAATGAGCAACAACAGTTTTAGCAGAATCAACAGTTTCCATCTCAGCAAGCACAATAACAGTTTGCTCCACGACCACCTTTTCCACCGGGATTTTCTCAACAACAACAACATCAGACTCCAAATGCACCTCAGCAAGAAAAGAAATCAGAAATGGAGGAGATGATGTTAAAGTACATGGCAAATACGGAGGTGATGATCAAAAGCCAGGCAATAGCTATTAAAAATCTGGAAACTCAGATGGGGCAAATGGCGAATATGCTTAACAGCAGGCCCCAAGGTTCATTGCCAAGTAACACAGAGGCTAATCCACGGAGAGAGGGTAAGGAACAGTGTCAGGCCATTACACTCAGATCGGGAAAGCAATATTCAAGAAATGTACCAGACACAACAGCACTGAGTATACAAGGGGATGACATTGGGATAGAAACTGAGCCAGAAATTAAAGCTGAACAGAAAGAGATGAAAGAAGAGTCCGAGTCGTAACAAGTAGAGAAGGAGAAAGCGAGTTCAGATAAGAAGCCCGTGACTAAAGTACCACAAGTTCACCCTCAAGTTTCGTATCCGCAGAGATTGAACAAGTAGAGGGACGATAAACAGTTCAGAAAGTTTTTGGAGGTTTTTAAGAAACTGCAGATCAACATACCCTTCGCGGAGGCATTAGAACAAATGCCAAATTATGCAAAGTTCATGAAGGGAATACTGTCAAGGAAGAGAAGGTTAGACGAATTTGAGACAGTGGCCTTGACGGAAGAATGCAGTGCAGTGCTTCAGCGTAAATTACCTCCAAAGCTGAAAGATCCGGGCAGTTTCACAATTCCATGCACGATCAGAAAGATGAGCTTTGATAAATGTTTGTGTGATCTTGGGGCAAGTATCAACCTGATGCCTTTGTCTGTATTCAGTCAGTTGGGATTGCCGAAACCAAGGCCAACAAATATTTCCCTGCAGCTAGCTGATAGATCTATCACGTATCCATAGGGGATAGTGGAGGACGTACTGGTGAAAGTGGATAAATTTATCTTTCCGGCGGACTTCATCATTCTGGATTATGAGGAAGACAAAAATATACCAATCATAATAAGGAGACCATTCTTAGCCACGGGGAGGACTTTGATAGACGTGCAAAAAGGAGAGCTTACAATGCGGGTACATGATCAGGAGGTGACATTTAACGTCTTCAAGGCAATGAAGCTCCCAACCGATGAAGAAGAATGCTTCAGAGTAGACTTGGTGGATAGTATAGTGCATGATGAAGTTGAGAGTTTGTTGGGCTATGAACCACTGCAGAGAGTGATTGCTGAAAATTCCGATTTGGAGGATGAAGAATGTGCCGAACTTGTGCAATATCTAGATACCATCCCCAAATTCGGAAAATTCAGAACACCTATCGAGCCACTTACGAAAGCGGGAGAGATATCGGTAAAGTTGAAACCATCTCTTGAGATACCTCCTGAACTTGAACTTAAACCACTTCCAGAACATCTCAGGTACGCATTTTTAAATAAAGATTCAAAGCTACCTGTGATTTTTTCTTCTGCAATAACATCTTTTTAGGAGGAAAAACTGCTACGAGTGCTTCGAGAGTTTAAATCAGCTATTGGATGGACCATAGCCGATATCAAGGGGATAAGCCCTTCTTTTTGCATGCATAAGATCCTACTGGAAGATGGTTGCAATCCGACAGTTGAACAGCAAAGAAGGCTCAATCCTATTATGAAAGAAGTGGTTAAGAATGAGATTTTGAAATGGCTGGATGCTAGAATAATCTACCCAATTTCGGACAGTTCATGGGTGAGTCCTGTGCAGTGCGTACCAAAGAAGGGTGGAATGACCGTTGTCACCAATGAGCATAATGAGCTGATCCCAACGCGAACAGTAATAGGGTGGAGAATCTGCATGGACTACCGCAAGCTTAACAAAGCTACAAGGAAGGACCATTTTCCACTTCCGTTTATCGATCAGATGTTGGACAGACTGGCGGTTCATGAGTATTATTGCCTACTGGACGGGTATTCAGGCTACAATCAGATTATGATAGCTCCAGGAGACCAGGAAAAGACTACTTTTACATGTCCATACGGCACTTTTGCCTTCAGACGGATGTCTTTCGGGTTGTGCAATGCTCCTGCCACCTTTCAGAGATGTATGACAACAATTTTTTCAGACATGATCGAACAGAATGTGGAGGTATTTATGGACGATTTCTCGGTATTTGGTGATTCTTTCGATTTATGCCTTGAAATTTTGGTTATGGTTTTAAAGAGATGTGCTGAAATAAATCTGGTATTGAATTGGGAGAAGTGCCATTTTATGGTACAACAAAGGAATCATACTGGGGCACAAAGTTTCAAAGAAAGGAATTGAGGTAGACAGGGCAAAGCTAGAAACGATTGAAAATTTACCTCCACCTACGTCGGTACGAGGTGTCCGCAGTTTCCTTGGACATGCAGGCTTCTACCGCAGATTCATCAAGGACTTCTCCAAGATAACTAAACCATTGTGCAGTTTAGTGGAGAAGGAGGCACAGTTCAAATTCGATGAGGCTTGCATGCGTGCTTTTGAGCACTTAAAGAGAAAATTAACATCAGCACCAGTTATCACAACACTAGATTGGGCATTGCCGTTTGAGCTGATGTGTGATGCCAACGATTACGCAGTAGGGGCTATTTTGGGGTAAAGGAAGGAGAAGATGTTTCATGTGATATACTATTCCAGCAAGACCCTTACGGATGCACAGTTAAATTACACCACCACGGAGAAAGAGTTATTGGCAGTGGTGTATGCCTTTGATAAATTTCGGTCATATTTGATAGGCACAAAGGTGATAGTGTATACGGATCACTCGGCAATTCGCCATCTAGTGTCAAAGAATGATGCAAAGCCCAGATTGATCAGGTGGATATTGCTATTGCAGGAGTTTGATTTGGAGATCAAGGACAGAAATGGGACCGAAAACCAAGTGGCAGACCACTTATCTCGACTAGAGCAGCCGAAAAGGGGGATAGATGGCAAAATCAAAATTAATGAATCCTTTCCAGATGAGCAGTTATTTGTGGGGGAAGTGCCATGGTTTGCAGACTACGCGAATTATTTGGTGAGTAAGATGATGCCTTCTGACTTGGTGGGGCATCAAAAGAAAAAGTTCCTGCATGATGTTAAATGGTATATATGGGATGAGCCATATTTGTTTAAACAGTGTGCGGATCAAATGATAAGAAGGTGTATCCCATATAGTGAGACTGAGGGGATTTTACAGGATTGCCATTCTTCTGTATATGGAGGACACTACGGAGGAGAGAGAACAACGGCTAGAGTACTACAAGCAGGATTCTACTGGCCGACAATTTTTAAAGATGCTTACAGTTTTGTGCAGCGGTGCGATAGATGTCAGAGAGTGGGTAATATTTCAAAGAGGAATGAAAATGCCTTTGAATACAATCCTCGAATTAGAAGTTTTTGACGTGTAGGGGATTGATTTCATGGGTCCTTTTGTGTCTTCGTGCGGTAATCTCTACATCTTGCTAGCAGTTGACTATGTGTCGAAATGGGTAGAAGTGGCAGCACTCCCAACAAATGATGCCAAGGTAGTCCTGAAGTTTTTACATCAAAGTATCTTCACTAGATTTAGGACTCCGAGGGCTATTATTAGTGATGAGGGTAGTCACTTCTGCAACAGACAGTTCACAGCTTTGTTGGCTAAGTATGGGGTGAACCATCGTATTGCTACAACTTACCACCCACAGACGAATGGCCAAGCGGAAGTATCCAATCGAGAAGTAAAAAGAATCCTCAAAAAAATTGTGAATCCAACGAGGAAGGATTGGTCTTTGAAGCTGGATGACGCTGTGTGTTGTGGGCATATAGGACTGCGTACAAAACTCCGTTGGGTATGTCACCGTTTTAGCTGGTTTATGGAAAAGCCTGTCATCTTCCGATGGAGCTAGAGCACAAGGCATATTGGGCAATTCGGAAGTTGAACTTTGATTCGACAGCTGCAGGGGAGAAGCGTTTACTCCAAATTAATGAGTTGGACGAATTTCGACTAAGGGCTTATGAAAACTCGAAGCTGTATAAGGAGAAGGTGAAGAAATGGCATGATCGTAAGATCATCGAAAGAACATTTGAACCGGGACAAAGAGTTCTACTTTTCAACTCCAGACTTAAACTTTTTCCCGGGAAGCTGAAATCAAGATGGTTAGGACCATTCACAGTGAAGACGGTCTCTCCGCATGTTGTGATTGAAGTGTTTGATAAATTCCTGGACCAGTCGTTCAAAGTGAATGGCCAGAGGTTGAAGCATTATTTTGGGGATGAGGTAGACAAACAGAAAGTCACCTTAATCCTTTCCGCAACTTGAGATTCAGAGACAGCCAAGCTAATTGACTATAACTTAGCGCTATCTGGGAGGCAACCCAGCTTTTAAGTTATCTGTTTTGCTTTTGTTTACTCAATTAATTTTGTAAAAAAAAAATGTTTGCTACACCTAATCTTGGATTTTGATTTAATTTGATTGCAGGTATTAGCAAGAATGACTTAAAGTTGGCTAAGTACAGTCGAAGCGCTGCTAGCGCTCAAGTTAAGCTGGGATAAGCGCCGGCAGCGCTGCATTGCAGTGTGCTCCCATAATGCCAAGCGCCTAAAGCGCTCAATCTTATCATGGACAAGCGCCGCTAGCGCTGCATTGCAGTAGTCAATTAAAATCCAAGCGCCTGAGACGCCCAATCCTTCACACATCCAGCGCCTGCAGCGCTCAAGCCAGCACTCACATTCTGCATAACAGCGCTAGAAGCGCCCATCGCTTCACAAAGCCAGCACCATCAGCGCTATCCCAAACCCTTAGCTACTGCAAGCTAGCGCCAGCAGCGCCCGACTTGTACAAAAGCCAGCGCCAGAAGCGCTCTACAGGGGATTCGAAAAAAAAAAGAGAGGATAAAACCCTAGATCGGGCTAAAGGAGGGTTTCACCACACAACTCAAGCCTAATTTCTTCTTCTAGCCGACTTCAACTGCTGCTATTCTCCATTATTACCGATTTGAGCTCCATAACACCAACAAATCGATATCCACACTACCCATTGCCAGCACATCACTTTTACAACTAAGGAATTTTCTTCTCATAGCTAAAAAGGATTGAATATTCTACATATGGGCACTTTCAATTTGAAGTAAGTTTTATATTTGTGAGCAATTAGAACTTGAAATTGTTGGCTAGAGAGTTGAATTGCTAGTATTTGGAGAAAGTTCTTGGTTTTGATTGTGAACCCAATTAAGTTTGTGTTGGCTCAATTGGGATTGGGTTTAAACCTTCAATTGTCTATCTATATGCTTGCATATTGTGGGAGATTTTATTTTTCTTGATTGGATCACTCTTAGTTTGGGGGAACTATTGTACAAGGGTTTTTAAAGTGTGCACACCAAGTGTTCGACAGTTTGCCCCAACGAAGTTGTGAGTTTTTTTTTTTGGGTCTTGATTATATTTAATTGGTTATTAATGGCTCCCAAAAGACATAGAGGGGAAAGCTCAGGTTCGTCAGCTGTTGTGAAATATGATAAGAAGAAATTTGTTAGCCCAGAAGCAAGTGATAGGTTTAAAAATTGGTCCTCCAGGAAATCTCTAATTCCTGAGCGTGGCTTGCTACCTATTGAGCACGTAGATGGGGAAGTTGCTCACATGATACGCACTCGAAATTGGATGGTATTTACTGCACAACCCGAGCCAGTTGCAGTTAATATTGTGAAGGAGTTTTATGCCAATGCCAAGGAGTCTAAAGGGAATGTGGTCATGGTTCGGGGACAGGAAATAAATGTGGGGCGTAAAGCTATTAATGCGTATTATGGGTTGCAGAAGATTCACAGGGATGGCTATACGAAATACTTGCAACAAGATTTGGATTATTCTGAGATTATAGCAGCCCTCTATGAGCCAGGGACAGAATGGAAGTTAACGGACCAACAAGAAACTGTGCATTTCCCGTCATTCAAGTTAAGTAGATATGGAAAAGCGTGGCATGCTTTTATATGTGCCAAGTTGATGTCGTGCCGCCATATGAGCGATGTCATTAATCAGCGGGCGGCGTTATTGTTTTGCATTGCCCAAGGGAAGACAGTGGATATCGGGGAGGTAATTCATGAATCTATCGTGCACGCGCTTGAGGGTAGTACCACAGGTGGACTGCCTCACCCTTCATTGATCACAGATTTGTGCCATCGTGCTGGAGTCAAGTGGGATAAAGATGAACTTATGCAGGCTCCATTGCCTCCAATTGATCATGCTGCAATGTTACGGTACATAGTATGCGGTGGAGGTGAATCGCACCCGAGGGGCTTAGGTTTCATTCTACCACAGCAGCAGCCGCAGGAACAGCCGCATGAACAGCCACCACCTGTTGAGAATCCGGTTCCAGCCCCCACTATAGTTGAGACTATCCGAAAGGACCTTCGACACCATACTCGACGGATAGACTTAGTTGCAGGATCGATTCAGAGGGGTTTTGAGCGGATGACTCGGCAGCAGAGTCGACTTGCTCAGCGCCAGGCAGAGATTTATGCGTATAATGTTAACTGTTCTACAACCTTGGCAGATATGTTTGGGCGGTTGAATCCTTTGGCAGGACCATTCCAGTTTCCATCAGCTCCTCCTCTATCTATTTACCCACCACCTGATTCACCTCCTGATGCGGATGAGGATGATGATGATGACGCTGCGCCGATGGCAGTGCTGACGAGTAGTATTTCAACAGGGGAGTCCTCTGTTCTTAATCTCTTCTTATTTTTCAATAAGGACATTGTCTTGTTCAGTTTGGGGGGTAGTTTTTTTTGTTTTCATGCATATAGATTGTTATATTTCATTGTGTTTAGACTTGTTGCATGGTAGTTACATTGCATTTTAGGTTGTGTTATGCATCTAGTTTCAAGATTTAAGCATAAATTGATATAGTAGTATCTTAATGTGGCCAATGATAAGACTAGTTTCATGGTTTTAACTTGAAAAGAATTGAAAACTAGTGCTTAGTGATGATTTTGATTAGGAAGTGAAAACTAGTGCTTAATTCAAATTGTTGCATAATTTTCTTCTGGTGGAAGATTTGGGTTAACACTTGATAATATCGGTGAAACGTCCATTAAATCAAAAACAGGCAAGAATCTAAGTTTGGGGGAACTTTGGGGTGTAGAAAAAAAAAGAGAAAAATTTTGAACCTTTCCCGATTAAAGAATAGATCATGTGGTGGGTTGAGAAGGAGCATAAAACGCACTCACTCATAAACACATGGAACGAGATGGAGCGTAAAACGCACTCGTTCAAAAGAAAGTGAGATGGAGCATAAAATGCACTCACTAGAGAACAAAAATTGTTTGAATTCCTAGGGAAGGGTTTAAAAAGGATTTAAATGTGTTATATAATCCTCGTGGTACCCTTATGCTTAGTGCTTGCTTGAATCAGTTGAATTGGTTGTGCTCACAGGTTGAATTAAGTAAAAATTGAAAGTTTTCCTCTAAGAAGTTAATTATGTGATTGATTTGAATTGCAATTGATTAAAATGGTTGATATTCACACACGCACGACATGGGTGATGACAGGTGTAACTTAACTCATTGATTAAAGTTAGAAACTTTGCATTGGTTAGAGGTTCTGCTTAAGTATTGTATGATATCTTTGAGGCCTAATGTTGGATACTATGTTGGTTGATTGTTTGATTCGTAGGCATGATAGTTAGTTTCATTTGCATCATTACATTGCTTGGGGACAAGCAATTGGTTAAGTTTGGGGGTATTTGATGAGTGGGTTTTATACCTACGAATCAGGTCTTGTTAGACTTAATTATTATGGTCTTTAAGTGTTTTTAGTATTGTTTTATTCGTTTTTGTGTTTGTTTATTGTAGGATTGGAGCTGGAGGGGCAAAAGGGTAAATTCGGAGCTTAAAAGACACTTGATAGCATTTTTGTAATTATGTGGGCATGACCTAGCGCCAGAGGCGCTAGGAATTGTACTAGCCAAGCGCCAGAGGCGCCCAAGCAGCACGGTTTTTTGACACTAATAAGCGGCTGAAGGAGGAAAAGGAAGCCAATTGGGAAGAGGATTCTAGTTATTATTGATCAGATTTAGAGAAGGATACCTTAAGAGGGAACTTGGAGACTTTTATGATGATTATTCTACTTTTCTAGTTTTAAGTTTTGTGGAGTATATACCGGGGATTATTATTGTTCAAGTGCTGGATATTGATGTGGGTTGAACTTTACTTTGGATTTTATTCTTCAATTGGGTTTGATCAATCTAATTCTTCTTACTTCAATTGATTGTTTATTTTTCCATGTTTAATTTTGATCCAATATTGGCTTTTGGTTCAGACATGAACTAATCTTCATTATGGGATTCTAACGGATTTTAATATGTAGTCTAATTATAAGCTTGATTGTTAGATTGTTTTGCATATCATAAGGAATTTTTATCATGATTGTTTTGCATGTATGAATGCTTGATCACCATTCGATTTCAGTGCTTGTATAGAATTGAAAAATAATATATAAGTATGGATTGTAATCATGATAGTTTGCGAATATGAGGCTTAATTGGATAGCTTAATATTTTGTGAATCAGATAGAAATATACTGCTTCGCCGTAAGAGTCAAAATAAGGGTTTGTGCTTTAAATCATTATAATTGCGATTTCACATATAAATATAGTGATTTTGGTTATAGTGGTGATTACATGGTGTCTATTGAGTATGGATATTATGTAAGTTGGTCATAATACATTGACAGATGGTTATGTCTATATTAGTACCCTTGGCTATTTTTCTTGATATGTGAACTTTCTAGCATGAGGGTGGAAATTAGGTGAATTATTAAATGAAGTTAGGATCCCATTAATTCCAAGTTTAATATATTTCGTTAGAATATGCATCTTTAGTTATTAATTGATTTAGAAATAATTTTGTCAACACAATCAAGTCGTTAGTTTAGGCAAATAAGTATAGTGATAGGACTGATGCATAGTGATTAAATTTAACACTTTCTCTGTGGGACGATACTCTACTTCCTCTGTATTACTTGTTGATCACGTATACTTGCGTGAGTTAGAGCTCTTTTATTAAAGACTAAAAAAGAGGCAACAGTAGCGTATTTATAGAAGTATGCCACAGGTTTAGTCTAATTGTAATAAAACAATGGTATATAAATATAAATGCAGTTGTTTCATTTAAATCAAATGTGTTGATAAATGTTTCTACTCTTGATTGCTGATCTCAATGACATATTGTGTCAAATATAAAACTATAGGTGAAAGTCAGCGGTTTTCCTTATTCAAATCATACCGCCGAGAGGACAACCACGTAACTAGCGGGTTGAAGAGTCAGAAAGCGAGGTTGGGAATCAATCCAATCCAATGAGAATGTTCGCTGAGATGCTGACAGAAGCCATGCAATCAAGACCCCTACCTGTAGGGACCCAACCAGCACCCGAGCCAACGCATCATTTGGCCACTTTCAAGGACTTCAAACTGGTTGGACCGCCAGAGTTCAAGGGAACTCTTAACCCGATAGAAGCATATACCTGGATCGAAGATATAGAGAAGGTCTTCGAGGTCGCTCGGGTGGCAGAGGAACAGAAAACAAGTTTTGTCACCTTCATGCTAAAGGGCGAGGCTAATTATTGGTGGAAGGCCAACAGGGGTCGAGCTGAAGAAGGCATTGTCGCATGGGAACACTTTAAAGAGATGTTCCTGGAAAACTACTTTCCAGAGAGCATAAAACAAGAGATGGAGGTCAAATTTTTGGAGCTAAAGCAGGGAAGTACGTATGTGGCTGAGTACGCAGCTAGGTTTAATGAGTTGGCACGGTTTGCAACTCACCAAGTTAGCACAGAAGAAAGGAAAGCTCGTAGGTTTGAGCTAGGATTGAAACCATGGGTATACCGTTCTGTTGCGGTGTTAAAAATCAAAACATTTGCAGAACTGTTGGAAAGGGGGATCATTGCAGAGGGTGGCAGTGAGGCCCTGGCTAAATACAATCAAGAAAAGAAGAAGGGCCATGAGGGCCCGAAGGCAGTGAGCAGCGGGGGCAGTAACCCCAATAAACGCAAGTGGACCGAGAGTCAGTCATCCAGAGGGAACAAATCTGGAGGGGAGGTGAAGAAAGCAGGCAGGTGCAGCAATTGTGGTAAAAACCACACAGGGGAATGCATGAAAGGAAAAAGCGTGTGTTACTGTTGTGGACAACCGGGGCACATGGCTCCTCAGTGCCCTAACAGACAGAAAGGAGGATGCTTCTCTTGTGGATCACCCGACCACCAGATTAAGGACTGTCCGAAGAGGAAGGGCGACGTCGGGAGTGGCAACTGGAGCAACAACAACAGCGGGAATAACAATCGGCTGAGCTATGGGGCACCAGCCAGTCAAGCTAACAGGCCAACGACACGCACGTTCAACATAACCGTTCAGGATGCAATGGAATCCAAGGACGTGGTGTCAGGTATCATCCCAATCAATGATATAAATGCATATGTGTTATTCGATTCGGGTGCTACCTGCTCTTTTGTTTCCGAAGAATTTGCTAGTCAGTTAAATTTACCTCGTGAAAAGTTAGAACACCATGTAAACGTAGAAGTAGCAAACAAGGAAATTATCCCAGTAGAATACATTCATAGGAATTGTTGTGCTGAATTACGAGGATTTAAGCTCAATGTAGATTTGATACCAATTCGGCTGGGAGAGTTTGATGTAATCCTGGGAATGGATTGGCTGTCAATTCACGGAGCAGTTATTGATTGTAAGGAAAAGTGTGTACACCTAAAGACTCCTAATAAGTCGAAGGTGGTATTTTACGGTAGTAAGTCACCGAGAAAATCTTGTTGTCTTACTATGATGCAAACCAAGAAATTGCTTAAGAAAGGTTGCGTATGTTATTTGGCCCATGTGGTTGATACTCGTCAGGTCGGGGATGAGATGAGTCAAATACCAATTGTGAGGGATTTCGCCGATGTCTTCCCAGATGAGCTTCCGGGACTGCCGCCGGATAGGGAAATTGAGTTCGTAATCGATTTGGTACCGGGAACCACAGCAATATCGAAGCCGCAGTATTGTATGACACCTGTAAAAATGAAGGAGTTGATGGTGCAACTGCAGGAACTGCTAGACAAGGGTTATATCAGACCGAGCGTGTCCCCGTGGGGAGCGCCGGTTCTGTTTGTAAAGAAGAAGGATGGTTCTATGAGGCTTTGTATCGACTATCGGGAGTTGAACAAAGTTACGATTAAGAATAGGTATCCGCTTCCTAGGATTGACGATCTGTTTGATCAACTCAAGGGAGCAAAGTACTTTTCAAAAATCGACCTAAGAATAGGCTATCATTAGCTGAAGGTGAGGCAGGAAGATATCCCGAAGACTGCATTCAGGACTCGTTATGGGCACTTCGAGACTGCATTTATGGATATGATGAACAGAGTGTTCAAGCAGTACTTGGACAAGTTCGTAGTCGTATTCATCGATGACATTCTGGTGTATTCAGAGTTAGAGGAGGAGCATGCCGAACATTTGAAGATTGTATTAGAAGCTCTCAGGAGGGAGAAGTTGTACGCGAAGTTTTTTAAGTGTGAGTTTTGGTTGCAGAGGGTACAATTTCTAGGTCACGTCATCGATAAAAATGGTGTTTCGGTGGACCCAGCAAAAGTAGAAGCGGTTATTAATTGGGAGCAACCAAAGACGCCAACAGAAATCCGGAGTTTCTTAGGATTAGCAGGATACTATCAGAGATTCATACAAGACTTTTCAAAGATAGCATCGTCGTTGACCAATCTCACTAGAAAAACAGTTAAGTTCGTTTGGTCGGAGAAATGCGAGGAAAGTTTTATGGAGCTGAAGAAAAGACTTAGCCAAGCACCGGTGTTGACCTTACCAGACAACACTGGGGGTTTCGTAGTGTATAGCGATGCGTCACACAAAGGTCTCGGCTGTGTGCTGATGCAGCAGGACAAGGTTGTTGCGTACGCATCACGTCAGCTGAAGGACTATGAGAAGGGTTACCCGACTCATGACCTGGAGTTAGCCGCGGTAGGTTTCGCGTTGAAGATTTGGAGGCACTATCTATACGAGGAGAAGTGCGAGATATATACAGATCACAGAAGTTTGAAATATATCTTCACTCAAAAAGAGCTGAACATGAGGCAGCGCCGATGGTTAGAATTAATCAAGGATTACGACTATGAGATTCTGTACCATCCGGGCAAAGCAAATGTAGTGGCTGATGCCTTAAGCAGGAAAGGCAAAGCGAAATTGATGCAGCTGACAGTTCAAGAGGAGTTGATAAAGGACTTTGAATGTCTGGAACTGGAGGTTAAGTATTCGATGGAGACGGGCGAAAAATTATTTACCGTGACAGTGGGTCCGACTCTACTAGATAAGATAAAGGAGGCTCAAGAATTTGATGAAGAGTGCATTGTCATTAAGAGGCAACTATCGGAAGGAAAAACTTTGAAGTACAAGGTTAACAACACAGGGTTACTGAGACTCGAGGGAAGAATCTGGATACCCTACGTACCAGACTTAAGGGAAGAAATATTGCAGGAAGCCCATAATACGAGATTTTCGGTACATCCGGGTAGCACCAAGATGTATCAAGATCTTCGTCAGCATTATTGGTGGCTGCATTTGAAAGGAGAAGTTGCAGAATACGTCAGCCGGTGTTTAACTTGTCAGAGGGTCAAGGCAGAGCACCAGCGGCCGAGCAGATTGTTGCAACCTTTGGAAATTCCAAAGTGGAAGTGGGAGCACATCACAATGGATTTTGTGGTAGGACTTCTAACGACACAGAAGGGTCTAGACGCCATCTGGGTGATCGTAGATCGGTTGACCAAGTCTGCCCACTTTCTACCGATCAAGATCAGGTACAAATTGGAGCAATTAGCGAAACTTTACGTGAAAGATATAATATCGCGACATGGGGTGCCGGTATCTATTGTGTCTGACAGAGATTCGCGCTTCACGTCAAATTTTTGGAGGAGTCTACAGGAACGAATGGGAACACGGTTGAGAATGAGTACGGCGTATCATCCTCAGACTGATGGTCAGAGCGAGCGAACGATCCAGACCTTGGAAGATATGCTCCGAGCAGTCGTGATGGACTTAGGGGGCAACTGGGACGATCACTTGCCACTGGTAGAGTTCACTTACAACAACAGTTATCACGCTAGCATTGGCATGCCACCGTACGAAGCATTGTATGGAAGAAAGTGTCGAACGCCGTTATGTTGGGATGAAGTTGGTGAACGGAGATTGTTGGGACCAGAATTGGTGCAGCAAACCGTGGAAATCATTAAAGTAATAAGACAGCGGCTAGTAGCAGCTCAGGATCGTCTGAAGAAGTATGCCGACCTGCATCGTCAGAAGCGGGACTTTGAAGTTGGCAGCTCGGTATTTTTGAAGGTATCTCCCTGGAAAGGGAAGATCCGTTTTGGGAAGAAGGGCAAATTGAGCCCTAGGTTCATAGGACCTTTTGAAATATTAAGGAGAATAGGCGAAGTGGCGTACGAGGTAGGATTACCTCCTGAACTTGAGCACATTCACAACGTGTTCCATGTTTTAGTGTTGCGTCCATATAAGCCAGACTATAAGCACGTTATTTCCTATGAGCCAATTCAAGTTGAGAAGGACTTATCGTACGAGGAGATTCCTATCCAAATACTGGATAGGAAGGAGCAGAAGCTGAGGAATAAGATTATTCATTCAGTTAAAGTACTCTGGAGGAATCACGCGATGGAAGAAGCCACGTGGGAACTCGAAGAGAAGATGAGAGCAAATTACCCGCAGTTATTTGAGTAACCTTAGATTGAAATTCCGAGGACGAAATTTTTATAAGGGGGAGAGGATGTAATGTCCGAGAATTTTTAAACCTTGTTACCAACTTATTTCGATATGTGAAATTTATTTTATTTTACGGACTTAATTAGATCTATGTGGGTTACTATTATTATTAAATTATATAACCATATGATCTAATAATTTTCCTTGCATTAAAGGGATTCACTAATAGCTTGAATAAATTGGTGATTTAACCCTAAGAGATTGTGGGCAAGAAAATGGGGAAAAAATTAAATAAATAATTTCATTTTATCGTTATCGGATTAAATAAATCGAATGAGGAATTATTGAAAACAAATATCTTAAATAATTAATTAATGGAATTAGTTATTTAATTTAAATATTAGCAACATAATGTTACTAATTTTATTTGGGTTATCTCCCTCTATTTTATTTTATTTTTACCGATCCAATATCAAATTGGGTCAAACCCATTTTCCTTTTTATTTCCATGATGGGCTAACCGAGTGGACTGGGCAGATGTTAAGTACTAAACCAATTGGGCCATATATATTTTTTTCCTTTCAGCCGGCCCAATTCTATTTGGGAAAAGCCCATTTCTTTTTCTCCTACCGAGTCGGATCATCGCAACGGGTTGGGGCGGTCCATACCACTAACACATTTGGGCTAATCAGAACTTCAGTACCAAATCAGATGAAATGGGGAAAATTCAATCGGTAATCTAATTTGGGGTTGTAGAGCATAAGGGTCTAAACTCTCAATCAAACCAGACGGGCGAAGGACGGAAGGAAGGGACACCAAGCCGTGCGCCGGCGTGTAGAGGCCGTACGGTGACATGAGCGACCGACCGATCGGACTAGAGGGTGAACTCGTCGACCTCTGGGCTAATCAAGGAATCGACATGGGCGACCGAGCAATTTCGAACGGACCAAAGGATTTAGGAAACGGCAATTTGACCGGTGGGAGGTATGCGGCTCGAGGGCTTGCCGGCTATTTCACAGCTGGGCTCGGATGGGTTGATGAGACCTACCATCTGCCTACTCATCTCCTACCGTCGGTCAATGACTCAGTCGTTAGGGTATTGCCCAAATAAATTGGGTAAAGTTTTCTCTATAAATTGGGAACCCTAACTAGAGCTGCCAATATTGTGGGCTAAATTAGGGAGAGAAATCGCAGAGGGGAAGCCACTGGGAATGTCCGGCTGGATTTCTTATTTTGGGAGAAGGAGGAAGGCAGCGGTTCGGTTGAGCTCAAGGTATACCATTGAGCTGCTATGGTTTGTTGAAATTATTTTTCTTTTTCTTCTGTAACTGGGTTGTATCATGTTACTCCTTGGAACTCTGTATATTAAAAAATCTTTAGAGATTGTGTACTGTGTTTAGGCTTGTATTGTATGCACATTGGGGTCAATTACAGGTTATTGTTTCGTTTGGTGTTAATCATACTGTCAATACACATTGCTAATAGGAATCAAACTTTAGTCTATATTGGTGTTATGGCTGATACTAGAACTGAAAATTTATGTTGATATAAATCAGTTGGGGAGTTCTTTTTCTATGGTGTTGTGATAATGCCTGAACGAAAATTGTTTTATTTTAGTATTGAAATGTTCTGTTGACAGCCTTGTTTACATGAAACTCAACCTTGGATGTGAATCTGTTTGGAAACTTTCCTATTGTGCTGTGTATGGTTATGCACTTGGAATGAAATTTTACAGAAAGAAAATGGGCATAGGGCTCATTAAACCATGATTAGTATTATACAACAATGGAACTAATGGGTTGTGTAATTCAATGGAGTCTAACTGATGATCGAATGTGCTATCCTCGGCTTAATTATTGGTTATTAACTTGAGTTAATAATGTACTTGTAAATTAACTAGTTATTATAACTAATAAATAAAATTAATGAATTAATTATTTATTATTTATTAAGTAATAAATAAAGATCATAAATATTTAATTATTATTTGATTTTATATTAAATAGTAATTAAGTATGAATGAAGTTAATAAAGTAATTATTTATTACTTATCAAATAATAATAAAATAAAGGTACTAAAATATTTAATTAAGTATGAATAAAATTAATAAATAATTATTTAGTATTTATTATTTAATAATAATAAATAAAAAATAATAAATAGTTAATTATTATTTAATTAATATTAAATAATAAATTAAGTATGAATAAAGTTAACAAATAATTATTTATTTTATTTATCAATAAAGAATAAATAAAGATATGTAATTAAATTATTTAATTAATATTAAATAATAATTAAGTATGAATAAAGTTAATAAATAATTAATTTATTATTTCCTAATAAATAATAAATAAAGATAATAAAATATTTAATTATTATTTAATTAATAATAATTAAGTATGAATGAAGTTAATAAAGTAATTATTTATTATTTATCACTAAATAATAAATAAAGATAATAAATATTTAGTTATTATTTAATTAATATTAAATAATAATTAAGTATGAATAAAGTTTAAATTAACATAATTATTTGTTATTTAGCAATGAATAATAAATAAAAATAATAAATAGATTTAATTATTAAAAAATAATTAAGTATGAACAAAGTTAATAAAATTATTATTAATAAAGATAAGGGTTACTTAATTATTATTAAATAATAATTAAGTATGTGTAGAATTAATACATTAAGTATTTAATTAATGTTGAATAAGAAACAAGGAATAATAATTACTCAATTACCCTTAAACGTGAATAGTAATTAAGTCGCGAAGAAAACTAAATAAGTGACCAATTATTTATTTAGTTGCTATTATTCCATGATGAATTTATCATTTATTTTATAAGGATTATTAAACCATATTGGAGACAAATAAAGGTAATAATCTGCAGTATTCGAAAAATAAGTAATCATGATTAGTTGTTATTTATTTTCAAATAATAGCTAAAGGCCATTAATTAATTTCTGTTTAACTAATGTTAAATAGTAATTCAACTATGTAGATGATAAATTTATTATCTGCTAAAAAAAATAGCAAAAGAAGGTACAAACCAATATACAACTATGCCATATTAATTGATAAGTCAACTTTATCAATGTTAGGGGGGGGGGGGGGGGGGGGGGGGACTTCAAGACCAAATAGTTAAAGCTAAGATTTATTTGTAGCTGGGCAAACAGGCAAGTTCATCTCACCCAACTTTACATTGAGCAAGTTCTTTATATCGAAACTTTAATAATTGTTGCACAGTTTCTTTTCATTCGAGAAGGCTACTATTGTATTATAGCTTGAAATTTTTATTCCAAGAATGCTTAAGTGGTTTAATTAATTTACAGTTATTCCACATCAATATTATTGACACACGCATTCAGTGCATTTGAATTCGTAACATTTTATTAAAGTTCCGAAATTCACGAACTATTCATGATTAAGTCTGAACCCTTTGTTCGGTCAGGCAAGTATGTGAGAATTTATAAAAGCTAATTCGAAACCAATCGATGTAAGGATTCTTAGACTAAATGAACACCCCCTTTTATTATAGGGGAACTACCCCAGGTACCGTATATAAGGTATAAATAAGCAGAGTTAAATGTTATGCATATTACATAGCCGTAGCGAGGCTGATCCCCTCAAGTACTCATTCTGTAGCCAGTAACCAGAGGGTCAATTAGCTATTGACTCCTTTGGAAGTTATTGTTCAAAGTCTACTTGACTATCAATTGTTCTAAAAACAATTATTGTTCTTGCTTCTGATAATTATATTATTGAAATCTCTTTCTATATTCCTTTCATCATGATATATCCTCATTGTTGTACTTTAAACTTGCTGAGCAAACTCGTTGCTCACCCTTGTTATATCATGACTCCATTGCAGCTAAACCCGAGACATGAGGGAAGAGCAAAGGGAAAGAAAAGATGAAGTGATAGGCTTCATGTAGCTGATTTTATGATAAGTGTAGTTAATTATTATTAATGTAATTTAAACCCTGATAGTTATTTGGGGTATGGAATTGTGTTAAGTATTTAGGGTTATTGTATCTTGGGACTAGTAACACCTTTTTAATGAACAACATATGTTTGTTATATTCCGCATTTTAGTCAATGTATGTTGTTAGAGGTGAATGTTGTATTGGATCGTGATGACCGGGTTCGGGTAATTGGAGACTCGAATTTGGGGGCGTCACAGGTTGGTATCAAAGCTATAGGTTATAGACTTTAAGATCGGTAAACCTAGGTTATGACCTTAGATTTAAACTCGTTATTGAGTACGCTAGGATATGAATCAAGGAGATTCAGATAATGACATTGTCTGGGGGTGGAGTGTGAAAATCTGCCAAGCCGAGTTGTACATGATAAAATATCCTTTCATTTTATCGATGAATGTATTTTATTTATGATACTAACATTTGATTGTCTCTCTCTCATGTTTGTAGGGGATGGCTGATATAGGAGGGACCACAGTGGAGTCAAGGGGGAGGTATTCACAGATTATACCTGTGGTTATAGAGCAGTTAGTGGGGCTAGTGCACCTGTTTCCCAGGAAGTAACCCACTGGATGGGCTCCGCCCGACCGGAACCAGCAGGAGGACTATCGAGGGGGATCTACCAGAGCCTGTTTGTTGTTATAGGGTTAAGGGTAACTTGAGGTCCGGGGCAGTCAGGGACCCGGATGATAGTGAAGTGTGGGACCCAGAGAGAGACTGACCTGGATGGATAGAGGCCACCTGCTTTATGTTGATGGCATGGGCTCCACTGGCAGATGGATATCATAGAGGGACTGACCGCAGTACGAGTGACGAGGAGCTGGAGGACCGGGTTAAGCTCATCTGGAGGAGCAGAACCAGACCCAACCAGATCATAGGTAGGATCAGTATAGGGAGCTAGCATATCAGTTGGAGCATGAACTGGGAGTGTTGAAGGTACAGCTGCAGGGTTATGAGACCCTCAGCGCAAGCAGATTGGACCACTGCTAACCATCAGATGGTGGCCAGGAAATGCTGAGCTGAGAGACAGAGAGAGAGATGGAACAGCAAAGGACATGGTAGGGTCCGCCCATCTGAAGGCCAAGCAGGAGATTCCCAATGAAGTTTCGAGGTTCGAGGCTGGGAGTTGGAGACTGCTAGAGAAGGATGGCGAGTTAGAGATTGCTTGGGGTCAGAGAAGCCAGAAGGGTTTGATCAGTTTGGAGGACCAGTTGGAGTCCGGGAGCGTGTGGCGTGAGGATCGGAGACATTGGGATTTACCTTGGATGTAGCCGTATAGGAGGGCCTCGGACTGAGATAGGAGAGTCTAGTCCGCTTCGGGTCCGTCGCCGGGTCATGGGTAGAGCATTTTTCTTTCTAGGTCAGGCATGGCACGGGATTACCGTTCACGACATTTGTAGTGACGTGCTTAGGGTTGATTGTCTTGTCTTGTTTTAGGGGCAAGTAGGTCCCACTTTTTGTTAGGATAGGGACATGATTATGTGTTGTAACCTTTATAATCTTGTTACATGATTAGAGGTAGCAGTTACACCCAACTTTATTCTGTTTTATGAGGGGTCATGGTCACAGCTTATTATTCCCCCCATTTTTTGGTATCAGGGGAAATGGGTTTAAGGATTGATAGGGCATGCATAAGTAGCGCATTTATAGAAGTATGCCACAGGTTTAGGTCGGGTGATTGTAAATAAACACAGTGGTATTATAAATATAAATGTTCGTTGTTTCATTTAAATCAAAATGTGTTGATAAAATTGTTTCTACTCTTGCGCTGATTGCTGATCTCAATGGACATTTAATTGTGTCAAATATTAAAAACTATAGGTGGAAAGTCAAGCAGGTATTTTCCTTAATCAAAATTCAAAATCATTACCGCCGAGAGGACGGACCCCCCACAGTAACCAGCGGGTTGAAGACGTCAGAAAGGCGAGGTTGGGAATCAATCCAATCCAATGAGCAATGCTTTCACTAAATCAACTGAGATGCTGGCAAGACAGCCATTCAAATCAAGAGATCCACCCCCACCTGTAGGGACCACAACCGAGCAAACACAAACACCGAAGGCCAACAAAAGTCGCATCATTTGGTGGCCCACTTTCAAGGACTTCTACCATTTCCAAAACTGGTTGGTACCCGCCAGAGTTCAAGGGAACTCTAAAAATCTTAAACCCGATAGAAGCATATAACCCTGGATCGAAGAGATAGAGAAGGTTTCTTTCAGACCCGGAGGATTCACGCCTTCGGGGTGGCAGAGGAACAGAAAAACAAGTTTTTGGGGCGGCCCTTAACCACCTCAATCGCACCCCACCATCCATGCTAAAGGGTAGCCGAGGCTAATTATTAGTGCTCGAACAGGCCCAACAGCGGCGGCCGAGCTGAAGAAGGCCATTGTCGCATGGGAACGCTTTTTAAAGAGATGTTACTGGAAAAAATACTTTCCATGAGAGCATGACACAAGAGATGGAGGTCAAATTTTTGGAGCTAAAGCAGGGAAGTATGTCAGTGGCTGAGTACGCAGCTAGGTTTAACGAGTTGGCACGGTTTGTAACTCACCAAGTTAGCACAGAAGAAAGGAAAGCTCGTAGGTTTGAGCTAGGATTGAAACCATGGGTATACCGTTCTGTTGCGGTGTTAAAAATCAAAACATTTGCAGAACTGTTGGAAAGGGGGATCATTGCAGAGGGTGGCAGTGAGGCCCTGGCTAAATACAATCAAGAAAAGAAGAAGGGTCATGAGGGCCCGAAGGCAGGGAAGGCATCGGGGCGCAGTAACCCTAAATAAACGCAAGTGGGACCCGAGAGGTCAGTCTCATCCGGAGGGAACAAATCTGGAGGGGAAGGTGAAGAAAGCAGGCAGGTGCAGCAATTGTGGTAAAAACCACACGGGGGAAATGCATGGAAAGGGAAAAAAGCGTGTGTTACCGTTTGTGGACAACCGGCGGCACATAGCTCCTTAGTGCCCTAAAACAGACAGAAAGGAGGAATGCTTTCTCTTGTGGATCACCCCACCTACACAGATTAAGGACTGTCCGAAGAGGAAGTGCGAACGTCGGGAGTTTGCAACCGAGCAAACAAACAACAACAGGAATAACAACCGGCTGAGCTAATGGGGCATCCTCAGCCAGTCTAGCTAACTGCCAACGGCAACGCACCGTTCAACATTAACCGTTCAGATGAAATGGACTCCAAGGACGTGGGTGTCAGGTATCATCCCAATCAATGATACTAAATGCATATGTTTTTATTCGATTTCGGGTGCTACCTGCTCTTTTGTTTCCGAAGAATTTGCTAGTCAATATAAATTTAACCTCGGTGAAAAGTTAGAACACCATGTGAACGTAGAAGTAGTCAAAACAAGGAAATTATCCCCTGTAGAATAACATTCATACAGGAATTGTTGTGCTGAATTGCGAGGATTTAAGCTTCAATGTAGATTTGATACCAATTCGGCTGGGATAGTTTTGGATGTAAATCCTAGGAATGGATTGGCTGTCAATTCACGGAGCAGTTTATTGATTAGTAAGGAAAAGTTGTGTACACCTAAAGACTCCTAATAAGTCGAAGGTGGTATTTTTACGGTAGTAATCAACCCGAGACAATCTTGTTGTCTATACTAGGGATGCAAACCCAGAAATTGGCTTAAAAATGGTTGCGTATGTTAATTGGCCCAGGTGGTTGATAACTGCGTACAGGTATCGGAGGATGAGATGAGTCAAATACTAATTGTAAAGGATAATTGAGTTCATAATCGATTTGTGTACCACGGGAACCGCACCAATATCAGAAGTCGCCGTATCGTATTGCACCTATAAATGAAAGAGTTTTGAGGGTGCAATCTTGCAGGAACTGCTAGACAAGGGTTATATCATCCCGAGCGTGTCCCCGTGGGGGAGCGCCCAGGTCTGTTTGTAAAGAAGAAGGAATGGTTCTATGAGCTTTGTATCGGACTATCGGGAGTTGAACAAAGTTTACGATTAAAGAATAGGTATCCGCTTCACTAGGAATTGACGATCTGTTAGATCAACTCAAGGGACGAAGTACTTTTCAAAAATCGACCTAAGAACAGGCTATCAACACTGAAGGTGAGGCAGGAAGATATCCCACAAAAAGAAGACTGCATTCAGGACTCGTTATAGGCACTTACTTCGAGACTGCATGTTATTGATATGATGAACAGAGTGTTCCAAAGCAGTACTTGGACAAGTTCCGTAGTCCATTATCATCGATGACATTCTGAGTATTCAGATCTAGAGGAGGAGACATGCCGAACATTTGAAGATTGTATTTAAGAAGCTCTCATGACGGGGGGGGAGAGGGAGAAGTTGTACGCGAAGTTTTCTAAGTGTGAGTTTAAGGTTGTAGAGGGTACAATTTCTTTTCTGGGTCACGTCCATCGATAAAAATGGTGTTTCGGTGTGACCCAGCAAAAGTAGAAGCGGTTATTCAAATAGGGAGCAACCGAAAATGCCAACAGAAATCCGGAGTTTTTCTTAGGATAAGCAGGATACTATCGGAGATTCATAACAGGACTTTTCAAAGATAAGCATCGTCCGTTGACGCAAGTCTCACCAGAAAAACAGTTAAGTTCGTTTGGTCGGAGAAATGCGAGGAAATTGTGTTAGGGAGCTGAAGAAGAGACTTAGCCAACACCCGTGTTAGACCTTCACCAGACAACACTGGGGGTTTTCGTAGTGTATTAAAGCGATACGTCAACACAAACGGTCTCGTTTGGTGTGCTGATGCCAAACAACCGTAAGGTTTATTGCGTACGCAATCACGTCAGCTAAAAGGACTATGAGAAAGGTTTACCCCGACTCAATGACCTGGATTAGCCGCGGTAGTTTTTTCGCCTTAAAGATTTGGAGAGGCAAACTATCTATA